>RSEF01000031.1:55097573-55126476 GCA_003993805.1 Himantopus leucocephalus
TCATTATCCCACTCTACTCAGCACTTGTCAAGCCACACCTGGAGTGCTGTGTTCAGTTTTGGTCCTCATTATGCAAAAAGATGTGGAAAGACTGGAGAGGGTCCAGAGGTGACCCCCCAGGATGATCAAAGGACTGGAATGCCTGCCATATGAGGAAAGGCTGAGAGAACTGGGTTTGTTCAGCCTTGAGAGAAGGCTTAGGGGAGACCTTATCACCACATTCCAGGATTTAAAGGGTGGCTACAAAGAATATGGAGACTCCTTTTTTACAAGGAGTCATATGGAAAAGACGGGGGGTGATGGGTACGAGTTACTCCTGGGGAGATTCCCATTGGACTCAAGAGGAAAATTTTTCACACTGAGAACAATCAGCCATTGGAATAATCTCCCCAGGGCAGTGGTGGATTCCCCATCATTGCACAGTTATAAGATTCAGCTGGACAGGGTGCTGGGCCATCTTGTCTAGATTGTGCTGTTGCTAAGAAAGTTTGGACCAGTTTTGGATCCTTGAGGTCCCTTCCAACCTGGTATACTATGATTCTATGATCTCAAATCTTGTCCAGTTCACTAACTTACATGACTAAATCCCTAGCGACTTGAATACAAGTAGCATTTGGCTCTGCATTTAATATGTCTCAATTAGATACAACCGTGTCTTTTATGTTTTGCCTTTCTTTATGAAAGAACACTGTCCATTCTGGTTACGGTTTTAAGAGTGCAGTAGTAAGAGACTATGGGGTTTAGACTTATTGGATACAGTCAAGGTTGAAGTGCTGAGTTTTTTAATGACCTTTAGCCATGCTGGATGGTTTCATCTACTTATTTTAATTATCTGATTTGGGACATTATTGTTGAAAAGAATAAAATTGAATGCCCAGAAAGCTAGCTTCTCCTTTGTTGCATCCATGTCCATAAGGTGTTAATAGTTTATTCACCAGAGCATTTACATCTAAATCAGCAAATACAAAAGCTGAACTTATTATTGTATTCGTTTATGTTCTGGGCCAGTGGGTTCACCACTACAGTGTAAGATTTGCTTCTGATTATTATTCTGAACTGAAAAATCCCACATCTGTGATGTTCGTTTGATTACTTGGCTGTACAAGTGTTGTCCTGTAACAAAAGGACAAACATTTCTTGCTGTATGTTAGTGTTCATTCCCATCTGTGAATATTTCATATAGTCATGATTTGAATAAGATACAAATCCATTCAAGCTTTGCAGAAGGCTATTTTTAGCTTTCCTCAACTCTCTATTTTCTATTAGGTGTATGTGACTGGAATATTATAACCACGGAATGATTTATGTCGCAAATAACAAGTGTGATTTAGGAATGAAGACCCCATTATTACATTATCAGGGATGGAATCTGCAATCATATAAATTTTATCACAAAAGCAACAAAAGACATTATGAGAATATGCCTGTCCTAACTATTATGTCATTAAATATAGGAGAGGAGAACGGCTTGTGAAGAGGTATTTTCTTTCATGGAGCTATCATCAATAAAGTACATCCATTACAACTAATGGAGTAACACCAAACCCAAACCAGCCAAATAATTTTTTTCTACCTAAGTAGGACTAATGTTTCTAACAATCAAATTATCTTAGAACTTTGTCCTGGCAGTTGTACCATGGAAATAGGTTACATAGATACTCATAAAATCTGTTTGAGCACCAAAGATGGGACTTTGATTTGACTGAGTCCAAGAGAACTCAGACTAGCAGGGAAGTGCTGCTCAGGTCTTGCAGCTGCTGAACTAACAGGAGTTTTCTCTGCATCCCAGACAGCTTTAACTTCCTGGGCCTTTGTCTAGGCAGCTACGAGGACAACGTCTTCAGTACTGAAGGCAGCAGACATGGCAGATATGCAATCATTCAGAAACATCGTGAGAGAGAGAAATTGCCGCTGGTCCTTTGCATCATATATTAGCAGTTGGAGCAGCCCCACAAAAGTGGCAGACAATTTCCATGGGCTTCTCAATCCAATGAAACTCAAGCCGACCACATCCTCTGTATATCTCTAATCGTTCAACTAAGTCCTCTCTCCCACCTATTGGGTCAAAACCATCTGAAGGCCAAAAACCCAGGTGGTACGGAGTGAAGAGGGGAGCAAATAAAATCAAGCTGCACTGCAGCCCTGTGGCTCAGATGGGAAAAATGAGCTTTTTGTCCCAGCCTCTGCCCCCAGTTATAAAATCTCCTTAAATGGTTGTAACCCCACTCAACCTTGAAATGCCTGTGCGGACTCAGCATGAACAACTGCCTCAGTACATGCAGTAACATTCTTCTGTAAGATTCAGGTATAAATATGAACACAAGTTCACAGCACACACATATGGCAAGGATAAAAGGTGATTTCTGAACATTAAGAGCTTTATCGCTATCTCAGTGCCAGCAACAAAAGGGTGCAATGAACTTCTGAGCTTGGATAAATAAGTTTATTATCTGGCACAGAAATTAACCAAAAATGTCTTTGTCACTTCTTTTATGTATCAACAGCTGCAGCAGTGACAAAAAGTCAAAAAGTTTACTAACATGTGCTTGCAAATTTCCTCGAAGATAACCTGTCACTTTTTCTGATCTAAAAGGAAAAATGTGTAGGACTTCTTTATTCTTTTACCTTTTGTCTTCACTTTACAGTAGAAAAAAATAATTCTGTAATAGACTTTACCTCCCTCTCATTTCAGTGCTTCTTAATATCCACAGCAGAGATTTTGCATAAACAGCTCAGTAATCTTCATCTTTTGGGAGTATGAAAACCAGACAGCTCTGCACCCTGTTGCTGATTTATAGAGGCAAACACTATGCATTCCCTCAACAGAGAATAAAGGGTGTGCAAGCCTCTTTGATGGGCAAGTTCAAAAGAAAAATAAGCTTAATATCTTTTCTTTACCTGATAGACTAGTATACTTACTCAGGCTAAATGGTTTAAATATGCTGATTTGTCAGAAGCTTTAAATTTGAAAGGAAGCTATGTTCAGCCATATTATGACAATATAACTGGGTTTTATGTACAGCATCTCCCAACCTGCTAGGCAGTTGTGAACTAATGAATCATCTTTGGTGCTACATAACAAATTAGCAACCAGAAGGAGGGAGGCTTTTGCAAATCAGGAAGGTTCTCATGTTTTTTCTCAAGCAAATGTGCAAGTAAAACTTGCAGATCTTTTAGATCTATTTAGATACAACTGAAGTGTGCATAAAGTTTACTGGAGGTTTGTCTGATTTTTAGGGGTTTTTCTTCTTTCAGCAGTCCTTGAGGTACTGTCATAAACAAATGTTTTAACAGCTCATTCAATTTATTTTGTTGTTATTAAAAATAATCGAATAAAACTGATCTAAGCAGTGGTGAAATGAGCATACAAGACGTCTGCAGGTTTTGACAAGACATTTAAAAGTTTGTTACCACCTCTACTAGTTTATAAATTAACAGGATTTTCAGTATTCCCAGGACTTGGTCGTTCTGACATTTCTTTATACAGTTAACCATAAATCTTCTCTCATGAGTGTAGTCCTTATGATTACATTTTGTTGCAGAGATTATCCTCAGCATTAGCGAATTAAGTAACACTTTCTCCAGATGATGGTACAGTTGCACAATTTCTTTACCATGGTCATTACATCACAGGTCCTATAACTTCTATAGGTTACAGTACCAGAGCAACATGTGGATGGTCTTTAGAATCATGGAATCATAGAATTGTTAAGGCTGGAAGGGACCTTCAAGATCATCAAGTCCAACCATTAAACCAACCTTGAATCATCCTCAAAAAGAAACATCACCAACTTTCCCTGTAACACAAGCGTGCCTGTCCGCTGCTCTGACTCCTGGCTGGACTCAAGATGTAGCCATGTCTCTGCTTCTGTCTCCTTTTGCTCCTGACCAGAGCCCTTTCACAGACCCTGGACCTGGTTTGCCACCTTGCCTCATCTGGGGCTGTGAATGGACCTTGTTACTTGCACCTGGCTCTGCCCACAGTGTTCAAACCCTGCAGGACTGTGCCCTGTGGGTGAGGAGGCTGCACCAGGAGCAGGCAGCTCCCTAGCCAAAACCAGCAGTGTAGAGTGCTGCATGACTATGTGCCATGGTTTGAAAACCAATGCGCTATGTCACTTAAATGAAGTAGCCTAAACTATGCACTAGTAGACGCCATGTAGTTCAGGATAAATTTATGTTAAAGTCAAGGTTACTGATCATCAGGTTATAAATCCTTCCAACTACCCATTTCTGACTGGCCAGCCTGACACCTGAAAGGTCTGAGAGACATAAGCGTTTCAGGCACCATTCATTTGTTTCACAGACTTCTACAACAGATGGTAGACCTCACTTTGCAGAAAAGTGACCAGAAATGGAGTCCACACACTGTCTCTGAGGCAGTCATCTCTGGAGTTAACACCCAAGTGCTGTTAGATGAAGCTCACCACCAGAGCACACTAACTCAGCTTACGGGAGAATCAGTAGAACGTGCCCAGCTGGGTGTAAGTTTGCACCACAGCTATGAGCCCATCATCTTCCCCAGGTGGACAGGCCACATATTGCAACAATAGAGGAGTCCATATGTTCTGCTTTGAACATTTGAATGAATTTTGTGCCACTGTTCTCTTTTATTTTAAGAAACATAAAAGAAGGAATAGCAGCACAGGCAAGATCAAGAAGAAGCAACCGAGATTTTAGAAGTGCATAATCTGTTATGTTTATGAAATGATTTTCAGCTCCACATTTTCAAAATATTTCTTCTTCATGGCTTCCTATTTGTAATTTTAAACTACTGTGGAAACAACAGTCAGACATAACAATTCTGTAATAATCTGTACATCGAATTTAACAAATTTGGACAAATGTTGTAAATTCAGCATATTTTACCCAAACTCAAAGCTCTTTAGTACTTTACATAAATGACTAAGACACTTATCTGTTGTCTCTATTAATAGATTGGTCAAGTGATGGGCAGAGAGGAGAATGAGTTGAACATTTCAGTGGAGTGTCCCTTCTGATGACTCTGCAATCACCAAATAAAATTTAGAGAAAGCTTTAATTTGCCATAGGCTGGCTCTAGGAATGGATGCAGTTCCCAGTGCCATGTGCATGGGAAGTCCGCCTACTGTCATCTATAGCTCCTTCATCCCATCTAAATTCTGACTGAAACTAACGCACCTGAAAGACATAAAAACAGGCTTGTGCAGTCAACAGTATGGTTTAGGAACATCTAAAGCTCTTCAGGTTCTTCACAGTCCTCTTGCTTTCTCTTAAAAATTTTGACTCCTAGGTCATTCCCTGGATGAATACGTGAAAGCAGTTGATATTCATCCTTGGAAACATGACTTGACAACCATTCAGATCACCATTCTATACCCTGTTAGAACAAAGTGACCCAAATGCGATAGGTTTATCTAGGAAGTCAGAAAACAGTTTCTGGGAGTCACGCTCTAAGTCCTTACAGTAAGACTAAATTTTTTTAAGAAGGAAATTATTACCAAAAATAATTGGTACACGAATTTATGTAAGACATGGTTCTAATTAATGAAGACACTGCTGTGAAACATTTACTCAGCTGGAATCAGATGCTTTTTTAATGGAAATTAAATGCAAACATAATGATTCGACTCAGAAAAATAAAGTGTGGATTTCCCCAGCAAGACAGCAGGATATATCATGAAAGAGTGTCCTGAAAAATAACCTACTGTAACCATGTTCTCAATAAGAATCAATAATTTCATATTTACTTTATACATGTTGTAGAACTCCTTCATGCACAAACCACTAGAATTCTTGAGTCTCGTCTATTATTAGCCACTTAATCATTATCAGGTATTTCAGTGTGCTATGGAACTAAATAATCTAATATTTTTGTGGAAAAGCCTAAACACAGAAATCAATTTTTTTTAATCTTATTCTTTTCCATGACTTTCAAAAAGGAAGAGTTTGCGCCTGTCCTACATTTGATATTGATTGCATGCTACTACTGTATGTAGTGCCCACAGATAAATCTCAATATACAGTGAATTTTGGGAAGAAACATGCAATAAAATAAACTAATTTTTTAAAGCCCTTATAAAAATATGTTTCATGGAGGGGGAAGGGAGGAAAGTATGTGCATATGTTAGGGAAAGCAAACTGTCAGGATATGGTACTCTATTACAAACTTTCTAGATATCTCTAAGAATTTTGAGACTCAACAGCTGTAAGATGCAAAATGTAAATCCATATAATCCACATATCAGCACATAACAGCTACATTATTGTAAAAAGGGAATAAACAAGACTCAGGAGGCTGTTTAAAATTACAAAGTAACAACTTGAACATAAGGATGGCCTAAATAGTGCTTTTCTTTCCTCTAAACAGTAGAGAAAGCGAAATAATGAAATAACATATGCAGTACTGAACGTGAAAACTGAGACAAGACTTACTTGCAGAAGTAATTTGTAACACAGTTACAGTAAGCACAAATCTATACATCATGAAAGATAAATAAATGAACTGCAACATTAAAATAATCCAAATTTTTGGGTGGTTTATAGTTAAAGTTCATGAAATAGACTTTCAGGATTTCTTGGGTAAATTATGAAGGAATGAAATTGTTTAAGTGCCACTGAAATTGTTTGAGTGTCAGTGAATAGACTGAAATTCACACATGGGATCACATTTACATTCAAAATTCTAACATTCAGGCACCCAGGTACTTCATCTTCCCACAATGAAATATTACTTTATTTTCCTCCTTTGAACAGAGCTCAAAAGTATTTGTTACAACCACTGCTGCTTCCAAACCTATTTGATGATTTACACGGTCCTACACAATTCCTGACATGTGATGGAAGGTGAGGACATGAAGACTATTGCTAAGTGAAAGTTTTCCAAGAGATTTGTTGTACAGCAGAAAAGGTAAAAGATTCATGGCACATGAGAGGGTGCAATGAGAATTTGGATGCAAAAAGTCCCTTTTGTATGCAAAATAGCCTGGCATTCAAAAGTATTAACAGATGAAGATCTAAATCTTCTCCTATTCAGAGGAAACTTTGGTAGAAATTTTTTCTCCAGAAAGCCATCCTGGAATACCTGGCTTTGACCTGAAGTGGCATATGCTAAAAGAAACTAAGTTGTAAGTCTTAACTCATGGAGAGGACAACCCTAGTAAAAAGGTTAGCTCTGTGCGGCCATCCAAGGCGGGAATTCCCCAGCTGAGGACACTTGCTAGCTGTGAGGTTGTCCTCTAAGGACTTGCAAAACGACCCATGCATCATGGTTTACCCAACCACAAGTGGCAGGGGCATATGCTCCTAAGAGGAGAAGGTGACCATCTCATGGGAACTCTGGACAGCATGACACACCCTACATGGGCACTCACGGCTGTGAAAGCTAGCCCAGCATCACCTCCAGCTGCCAGTGATGCAGACAGTACCAACGCAGCTTAAAACCGCATTAGCCCATCCACCACGAGGCTGAAATTGTGAACTTCCCTTTTAAAGAGACAGAGGGTACCACATTCCATCTGAGCACCCCAACACCATTCAGCAGTGGGAGCTTGTCTGCACTGATCCTCCTTCCACTGACATTCACTGATGCCAATGACCAGAGCAGCTGCATTAGCACAGTCCCTCAGGCAAGCAGGAAGAGTGCAAAGCTAAGAATTAATTTATCTGATTTTTCTTTTCTCTTTTTCCTTAATTCTTTCCTTTTTCTATCTGTTTTTCCCAACCCTGTATTATCCAATTATTTTTAGCACATCATTTTCATAACCAAATCCTAAATAAATGTGCATGGAGCTACACTTTAGCTTGAATATCCAATCTAAAATATTAAGATTTTTGTTGGTAATAAGACATTATGGAAATCTTACAGGGAAACTGTTTGTTCTAGTGAATCTCAGACCACTGTAATTCTGCTGCATTAAGATAAACATCCATCTAAATGTCACCACTGAATGGTGTGAAATTATCATCATCCATCATTTTTTGTACACTTACAGCAATTTCAAGTAAGTATTTTTATAGCAAACAATTTCTTGTATCATAAAAGAAACCCAAAGACATTTCTACATGTTATATGCTATTTTAAAATAAAGCTTACTGCTAAGTTCTGGAATGTTTTAAAAAATCCCATTTCTTGTCATCTTCAATAAAATATTTCCTTAAAAAACGATTTTTTTTAAAAACCTTTTTGCATTTTAATTCTTTCACTGGCTGTTACCAGGTCATGAATTTAAATTATAATGAACAAACAACAGTGAATTCACTGATTCATATGTTCCATGCTTGTTTTCATACAACAGACAACAGAAAGGTTAAATTTGATTGTTAAACAACTATGTTATTTTCTCGTGCCCTCAAAGCACAAAGGGAGAGATTACAGGGCCTTCTGAGAATACTGGTTTTGCCCCTTGGCACAAGCACAGCTTTAGTTGTGATTGATCAAAGACTGAATATGTAGTGTTTTTTCTTTCTCTAGCAAAAAAAAAAATTAATTCTTTGAATCATGCATTTCTTCACCAGTCATAACCCCCTATTACCCTTATGGCTGTGCCACCATACAGCATGACCTGGACAAAATGGAGAGCTGGGCGAAGAGGAACCTAATGGAATTCAACAAGGGCAAGTGTAAGCTCCTGCACCTGGGGAGGAATAACCCCATGCATCAGTACAGGTTAGGGGCTGGCATCCTGGAGAGCAGCTCTGTGGGAAGGGACCTGGCGGACTGGCCAAGAAGGCCAACAGCATCTTGGGGTGCATCAAGAAGAGTGTGGCCAGCAGGTTGAGGGAGGTCATCCTCCCCCTCTGCTCTGCCCTGGTGAGGTCGCATCTGGAGTATTGTGTCCAGTTCTGGGCTCCCCAGTTCAAGAAGGAGAGGGAACTGCTGGAGAGGGTCCAGCAAATGGCTGCTAAGACTATTAGCAGATTGGAGCATCTTTCTTATGAGGAAAGGCTGAGGAAATCGGGTCTCTTTAGTCTGGAGAAAAGAACATGGAGGGAGCATCTTATCAATACTTATAAATATTTAAAGGGAGGGTGCCAGGGGGATGGGAACAGTCCTTTTTCAGTGGTGCCCAGTGATAGAACAAGAAGTAACAGGCACAAACTTGAATGTAGGAAGTTCCATCTGAACATGAGAAGGAATTTCTTTGCTTTGAAGGTGGCAGAGCACTGGCACAGGCTGCCCAGAGAGGTGGTGGAGTCTCCCACTCTGGAGACATTCAAAATCTGCCTGGATGCCACCCTGTGCAACTGCTGTAGGTGACTCTGCTCTGGCAGGGGAGTTGGACTAGATGATCTCCAGAGGTCCTTTCCAACCCTGACCATTCTATGATTCTGTGATTCATACACAAGTCCCTCAAACCATACACAGCAGTCTCATCACGTAAGTAAAGATGGCCTTGCATGCTGTGCAATGCATTGCAGAACACATCTATCTTATAGAACATATGGACCAACACAAAGGAGTTTAAAGGGACAGTCAAGAAAGAAACCAGGAGATCTACATTTGTAGATAGTTACAAATAGTTACTGATGTTATCAGCAAATAAACAGGAAGAAAAGTACAAATTTTTGATGTTAATCAGTGCTACAGCCAAGCTTCACTCAGTTTCAACCTATTTGTACAACACTCTTTTAGTTTATGAGGTAATTTGATTGGCAGAATATATTTACTTCATAAAATGCAACAGCAGAACAGAGCTTCTCCTCTGTGCAAGTGTGTGCGTTTGTATGTGTGTGTGCACACATAGCCATAGAGTTTCCAGAAAACTTATTTTTCAGAAAAGCACCCATTGAAAGGAATGCATCTGTAAGTTCTAGGACAACAAACCTAGCATTTTATAGCACAGCTTAATCCAAACTACTGTATTTACCTTTGATTTTTTATTATTTTTTTCCCCAAGATGATACTCATTCTTGATTAACTACATCACAAAAAGTATAAGGCACTTAGCTACCACACAGCTCAGCTATCTATGCACACTTAACTCTAACTACTTACTTGGGTGCTTAGATGCAATCTTAGGAAACAAATATTAGATGTTCACTTTGCACAAATCTTAAACTGTGGCTTCAGTGAAATACTTTAAATGTAACTTTAATAATATTTAGTTTTCCATGAATATTTAACAACAGCTTCCTCTCACCTAAGTCTAGACATCTTGGTGAAGGCACCTGTGTTGAAGTGTGGCTGCTTCCTCTAGAGCCGACAGAAAACAAGAGCTTTAGTCACCTGAGGTCTGAAATGGAATATCTTTACCTGTACTGCCTGGACACAATGGATGTGAAGGTAACAATACAGTTAACAATACAGGTGAAGATAAAGAGTAAGAGGGTTATGACAATGAGAGATTGCACCACTTCTCTAACGATTCTACAATAAAAACAGAATTTACTTTTCTATTAAAGGGCATCCATGTTATATATTCTGGAAAATAAACTAAGTGAAAACATTTAAGACTTTCTGACAAAATTCTGCACTGAAAATACAGTTGCATTATACAAAACAATTTATTACAATTTCAATGTGAAAATAATATGCTATTCCTAAAGTAAAAGAGGTAAAAGAGACTTTTCCATCACAGGAGACCATAACAAAATGTACTCAGAAATACTGGAAAATCTTTAGACCTTTTTCTTTCCTACATTTTCAAACAGCAAAAATGAGAAAACTAAGCATAAACCATGCATTTTTTCATCTTCAATCTTTTTCCCCACTGTTGGCAAAAGCTCAAAATTCAAATGTGCAAAATATTAGAAGTCCTTTCCCAATTCACAGCACACAAATGCAACCCATGCATTAACTTCAGTTGGATCTTGATGTATTGAAAAGTAATTAGTGATGCTTGAAGATTACAAGCCCTTTAGAGCCATGCTGCAGTGAAATCAGAAGAAAGTACCTCTGTCCACCTGATGGGCTTTGACTGCAGAATGAACTTTTGGGTCCTCACCTGATTAACTGTAAAATTTGGATGGAAAGTTCTGGCAAACAGATAAAGCAAACAGATATGCTTTAGGCCAACATGATTTTGATCCAAATCTAGCAGTACAGGGTGGCTTTATACTATCATTGCATGTTGCTAGGAGTAAAGAATTGAGAATATTTCTTGGATGAGTCCAAAATATTGTATTGGTGATACCATTAATTAGCATATATATTCTGTTACTTCACTGGATTTTCTACACTGGTAACTTGTGAGCAGTCTATAACAGTACATGTTAATTTGTATTAATTTATGTCCATGCATCCTGTATCCATGAAGATTTATTTTTAAAAACTAAGTGCAGATTAGCATATATATTATGTATTACTATCACATCAATTTGAAAAGGAAAAAGTTGAAAAAACAAATTATTTTTCAAATAAGTATATAAGAATGTAACAATTTTGAGTAGAATCATATCCTCTTTAAAAACATGGACCTTCAAGTTTGTAAATCAAACATTACAATTTTAGAAGTATTCCTCCTCTTCTTAAATATACTGGAACAAATAATCCTAACCTTTAACCTGATACTTAGTATCTTCGTATTATGAAGATCTAATGTTTCACTTTTGTTAAATCCTTATTGCTTACCTAGTATATAATAATTTTATTTCCCATAACTGCTTTTCACCTGTGGTTATTATTTGTATGATTTTCATATTATTTTAAGTATTACCACTAGTTTGTCATTAAGTCTTTCCTTCATATATTACCTCTAGTAAATATATTGTTTTTTTAACTTTTGTAGAGATTTCATAAGCATTTCATGTTTTATTGAAAATGTCTCTGAACTTCTTTTAAAAAAAAAAAATCAGCATTACATATATAAAATATGTTAACCTTCACTTGTTTTAAACTGTAAAGCTGTGAACCATTGTTTTGTGTTTTCCAAGGTTTAAATCTGTCAACTTTTATTTTAAGGGTTTTAAACTGTTGCTAGTCCTAGTGGAATAATCTGTTTCACGTGAATACCTAAATGAATGTTACTGCTTAAATATATTTCCAGGATATTTTCAATATACCCATTTCTGACCACCTGTTGGGTCAAAGGCTACAAATGAAACTGTCTTTAATTTTTTTTCTTATCTATAAATTGTCTCCCTTTTTTAATCCCCATGAACTTTTGCCTTCTGTCTTCACAGAAGTTTTGGGTTCCGAAGAAAGAAATCAAAATATTATTCCCTTTTTGCTGAAGATTACATTCCCGATTATAAGTGCAAATTTTAGGAACCGTGGGATCAATGGTTAAACAAAACCGCAAAGTGTAAAAGAACCTGGAGGTTATTACAGGCACAGTAACTGAACAGACATTCTAAATACTCAGGAACCAAAAAAAGCTCTTTTAAAAATCTTGTTAACTTTTGCTTTTCTGTCCTTTTAAAAACATCTGGGGATCAATTGCAACATCTTAGTTAACATGGCTTTCAATTCATTCTGTTTTAATAAGTAAAATAATATTTTTTTAAGAAAAGAGTATTAAGAACCGTTTCAGATTTCCCCTTTTTCTTTTTTTTCTTTTTTTAGGAAATTTTTGTAGTCATCACTGCAAAAATCGGAAACTTTAAATTCTCTCTCATTGAGGCAGCTTCATTATTGCATGCTGCAGAACAGCAGTAGTTACCTTAAATAAGCAAGCAAGCACTCACTAAGTACAGAACAGTTAAGCAAGCACTGAAAGCAGATTTTCTGTTTCTCAGGGGTACCTCTGGTTTAATGTTTCAAAAATTTTTCCACATAAAGAAACAGAAGGCTTGTATTGATTTTGTATGCTCAAAGCTGGGCTTTAAAGTAAGCTAACAGCAAAGTTTGGATCTGAGAGTCTCAACAGCCTCTATTCAAAAGAATAATGTCTTTAGTGCCAGCAAATAACAATATTTTAAGTAGAAAGCTGCTATATTTGACATTGCCTATCTACACAGACACATTCTTCTGAAATAATTCTGCAGGCAATCTGGGAAATGCCACCACACTAAAGGTTAATTAAACAGTAAGACATGACAAATCATGCTGTAGTGCAAATCTGTACATACCTCAAGAAGACAATGAGGCAGAAGGTAAAGCAAAATGCCTCTGGTGCAGCAGAGCTATCTGTTTATTAGAACGAATAAAACGAACACTGAATAAAAAAAAGCCTTTCAAACATCCATTTGCAGTTTTTAAGTGCATAGGTAAAAGGTTGGAGGAAAATTTGACCAAACATATCAAAAGGATTAGAGTACAATTCTGAACCAATACACTAAGGACTATACAAACAACAGGATCTTAGATCTTAGACAAAAATATCTCACAGTGAAGAAATGTTTCAGCCAGTGGACAATGTACTTCAAATTAATAGCAAGTTTCAGTGGGTTTCGCTTCTCTTAAAGCACAGAAAGTTACCCTGTGCCCTTATAGTTAGAATTAACTTTAGAGGTATTCACTGTGGCAGCGGTCAAAGTCCTGAGAGGAGCTGAGCTGACACTGACATGTTGTAAGATCTAACTATAGGAAAAAGAACGGTCTGTTACAGACTCTTAAGTTCTGCCTACAAAACATGGAAATGCTTCCAACAAATGAAGTTTTCTGACACTTAAGCACTTGTGACACAATGATTTGATTCTTTTTCTTATTACAGATTTTGATTGCACTACTGGATATACCACACATCATGCTTTTCTCCACTTGAAACAACCTCGTGTGATATTTTAATTTTAATTATGTATTCAATTACAATCGTAGTCCACCACCTGAGGTTTCATGCTAAGAAAAAAAGATATGTCAGCCAGAAAGAGCAAGCTTCATCAGAAATCCTGTGGCGAAGTTGCTACAGCAAAACTTTAGCAGATGCAGTTATTCTTAATGATTCTAAATTATTTCAATTTGTTTATAACTAATTTAAAACTCATTCTCAGTGGTAAGTATATTTTATATGATTATACCACAGCAAATTAGTATATATTAAATTCCTCTCAATTTCGAAACAGCTGAGCTGTTGTTTGCTCACTAGTGTATGAATGTGAAGAAAGGAATTTATCATTTTTGTTATGAATTAGTTGGAAAAAAGAGGGAACCAAACTCTCTTTGGAAAGATGGACAAGTGCTGAAGACACCAGGCAGGGACCACAATGGTTCTGCTGCCAACAGCTTCTTTTTTACCCTGGCCAAACCAAATAAACACTTATCTTCCCACCTGTGCACCATGGGTATAAATACTTCTTTTTTCATATCCTTTTGTTATCTATATATCTGGAAACTACTCAGTAAAGGAAATGGATAGCATTCCTAGCAGACATGCAGATATCTTCTGGTATCGAAAGGATCCCCATTAATATTATCATGGTAGAAATGATCATCTACCTTCTGCCTTTCCCTGCCATCTTGCTCTAAGCATCTCCTTCCTCAGCCTGTTGACCCTGCAAGCCATTCCAGTTTCTGTGGATCTCCTTTGGGCCGCTCAACCTTCCCTACGTGTTGTATGGGAATCCCAACACTCCAGGTTAGAGATTCTGGATCCCGTGTTGCCCAAAATTAGATCCCACAGAGTTCCTTTCCACTGAGGTCCAAGGGCCTCATTTCTACTGAAATCAAGACAAAATGGGTGAAGTTCTTATGAACCTTTACAAGTCAGGTCAATGCAGCAGGTCATACCCACAGTCCCCTGCCAGAGGTTACTGTCCCCAGAGCAAAGGCACAAACACTGTCAGCACAGACATGCTGCATCTCAGAGACAGGAGTGTTCACTTAAGTAGCTGTCAGTTTCTGGTTGTAAGACTAGACCTGACTGTGAATTGTTAGAAAATAGGCCCCTGATTAGAAATCGCTCTCTGTATTTTAGTGCAGCACCTGAAGGGTTTACTGGGCCTAAGCAAGCACAAAAACATATTCAACACGTTCTGTTGCAAATGCTTTAACTTCTTATTCTTCACAAACCAACCAAAAACGTAAAAAATCATTTTTTCACAAAATAAAATAATTTATCTTTATATGTTTACTGAATATTTGTGTTTCTGTAAAACCAGATATTTACTTGCAGTTCAATAACTTTATTCTTTTTAATACCAAACTGTGTTTTGAGGATGAAAAATTATTTAAAATCAATCATAGATCTCCATCCCAAAAATGTCAGCTGGGATGATATAGCACAATCAAAGTTGGTCAGTTACAGGCCTGGAGGTTATATTAAAACATAATTTATTCAAAATAGATACTTTCTGAATTATACACGTTTACAGGAAGGCAATATTTCTAAATCCAGTGTAATACGCATGTTCTAAGTGCATCTTCCAGTAAAATTCCTTGTCTTTCTCTCTCCTAAAATAACAACAGTATTTTGAGAAATGTGAAAGTAAATTTATTTGACTTCAGAAATTTTGTCTTGTTTTCCTCTGTAGACTTATCTGAAGAATGCTTAAACCAGTTTTGTTGAACAGAAGTCTTGTTTCACAGGGAAGTAAGCTGTGTGGTGTTAAGTAAAAANAAACAACCCACAAGTATACCTATGAAGAAAATTTGGATTATGCAACAGTAACATGATAAAAATGTGATGATGCTGCAAAACAAAATATTTTCACAGTGAGTTATGCTTTTTACATAAATATACCACATATAGATTCCTATTAAGTGCTTTCTGAAAGTCTGCATTAAACTTGTTTTTCCTTAGATGTTCACTTGTTATTTTGATAGCCTTGACAATTTTCTGCAATGCCTGGCATGAGACTCTTGCAGGTATGAATTTTCAAAGGCTTCGTCTTATTTAAATAAATGCCTGCTTGTTGGATTCTATCTTTGTACCTTTTACTAGTTCTTCTCACATAGTTTATTAGCTTTCTTGCAGGTATTATCAGTTAAGAAATTCTCATGAGCTGCTTTGGCCTTTGCCACCGACACTGTTTCTGCTGATTTCAGCATAACCTAAGTAGCTGCTGAAGACAGAATCACAGATGCAGAGATTATTGCAATTTCTTTCCCACCATCTGCCATTTATAGTTTCCAGGTTTTAGTGTTTCCCTGAAGAACGCTGTCTTCTACCTACACCTGCATTTTGCAAGAATTTTTAGTAATGCAGGTTATCCTTGATTTCTTCTAAGCTTTTACAAAATCTGTGTCCATTCCCACAAATAACTGCACTTTTCAAACATCGCTGTCATGTCTTAGTAAAGACCTTGGAGCGCTTTATGAGACACAAAGCAAGAATCTCCTTCCTTCCCAGTCAATCCTTAACACCATATTTACATACAAAAAGCAGTTATGTGTTCAATAGAAGAAGCTATCCTACCAGAATATGATTTAGAACAGTGGAAGAGGATTCAGTTTGCATAAACTGCTTTTCACAGTGGAGTAAATTATTACATATAGCACAGAAAACACTTCCTTTCTTTTTAAAGGTAAACATTCATATTTAAATGTCTTATCTGACATTCACTGACATTGCTACACAATTTGCTATGTCATTAAAATGGCTTAATTTCCAGGGACTCTGTTCTGCACTTTTGAAAATGAAAACTGCCCTGAGAAATTATTTGCGAATGTTTTAATGCACTTTTGGGAAATGTCAGGCAGAAGATGCCTTTAAAAAGCATGACTTTTTATTTTCAAAATAAACAGGTAAGAAGAAATATTTCTTAATCTGACACTGCACAAATATGTGCAATATTTGAGCTGTCTCCTTCGTTTACTGAAAAATATAACAAATCTCTACATAGGAAGGTTATTCGGTGTACTGCATATTCTAGTACCAAACTCTCTTTAGGAATAATACTTTTTTTTTTTTTTTATAAACCCCTTGAACCAAGAGTAGGGAGCTCCAGCCTTATAAACAGAATTAAACTTGATCATACAACCAGCCTGTCTTATAGGCGGACACTGTTGCCATTCTTGAATTTCAGAGCAGAAATTGACACATACACAAGTGAGAAATGGAAGGTTAAAATAGAAAGACCAGAGGCAAGACAACAGAGGATAGCATTCACAACAAGCTCTGATTGTGACACAAATCAGTCCCCCTCCACACTGAAGTTTATTGCACTGGGTTCAATTTTGATCTAAATTGACAGAACCTATAAGTGTCTATCTCTATTTCCTGTGTGTTGTTTCCAAAAATTATAGAGACAGAAAGCTCTCGTAATCTAGTCTGATCTGCTTTGCAACACGTGTTCTTGGGCTTCCTCATAGCTGTTCCAGATAATATCTTTACCAAAAAGAGGAACTTAAAAATCCTTGAGAATATACGACACAGAACTGCAAGAGGATTGCTAGCTCTGAGCTCTACTCCCTTCTACTGAAAGCAATGCATAACATAATTTCCTGAAAATATCAAGCTCCATCATGAAAAGCTTGTTCTTATTTCATGTCAAATTTGGGAAACACAGACTGATTCTTCTACTAACTCTTGTTTTGCTAGGCTGAGCAAACCAAGTCCTGCTACTCTTCTCCTATGTGTCTTCCATGCTCTGTTCATTCTAATAGTCTCTCTAATTACTCTGCTCTGAATTTTTATTTTGTGGGCATGTCACAAGGAGTTTCTAATCTTTCACTTTACAACACAAACAAGAAAGATTTTACTATCAGTTTTACAGTAATTTTTAACAATTAGGTGTTGCAAAGTGTCAATAACTGTAATGCAGGTGGTACATTTCTATAACCAGAGAATTACTCAAAAATAACAAGAAAAGAGTGAAAAAAATAGAAACAGAAGAGGAGAGATCCCAAGCAAAATTTAAAAGTTAGTAAACGTCATAGCTATCAACTATTTTTGCCTCACATCATTCTTCTGAAAATTGAACTTCAGTGTTATTTGAAAACTGTTAGTCAAAACTGATGTGAAAAAGAAATTGTTAGTTGCCACCAGCAGCAAAATAAAAGCTGACTACAAAATAATTGCGGAGGGATTTTAAGATCCTGATTGGGTGATAAAACAGAGAATTAAATTCAGTGTTGATAATACAAAATGAATTACATAGGCAAAATCCAAATTTCTCATACATAGTGAAGGGATCCGAATGACCTATTACAACTAATGCAATAGATCATGGAGTTTAAGTAGATAATTCTATGAAAATGTCAACTCAATGCTCAGTAGATACATAAAAAAATAATATTAAGAATTAAAGAACAGGACAAAAAAATGTCATTATGCCACTACATAAATCCCTAAGCCCTTCCTTTGAAAATTGTCATCTGATCTCAAAGTAAAAATAGCAGAACTGGAAAAATTACAGAGGAGAGCGACAAAGATGTTCAACAGCATAGAATTGCTTCTTTCATCATTTTAGCTCAGCAACACCGAAGACATTTTCTTTCTTCTATTTCCAGTTCCAGCTGGGATGTACATAACATGAAGGAACGACGTTAACTGTATGTCACCCAGATGCTCTGCGGAACAGGGCAGTGGTAACCAGACTGGCTCGGAAAATACTTGCTTCCTGACTTGCAGCAGTCTAGTGGTGGTAACAGAGAGCACTACATGGGGTAATTTATCTGCATCTTGTGCCTCAACATGAACTTTACTGCTTGAAATGAATTAATAACCCCTAACCTATGGTTTATTTCCAGACGCAGCTTTGCATAATTACCTATTTAGCTGCAGTATCCTCCTCTTGCCAAGTCATTTATGGAAAATGAAGACTAACGATGTAGAACACTTTTTTCTCCCTTTCATCGATAAGAAGTATATGCTTCCTTTTCAATGGGGAAAAAAAATCTCCTTTACCATTAAAATAGTTTCTTTCTCTTTATGTATCTGTATTCTGTCCTGAAAACAGTTTTTACAGCTGTTGCTCAGAGATTTTGTTCACTTGTGGTCAGAATAAACTGCGTTGGTCTTTCTGTTCATGTAGATGACAATCCGAAAAAATTCTGAGGCAGATCTAGAGGCATAAGTATGAAAATCAGGTCCTTTGCACCAAATCTTGCCTTTTAACTACGCATGCTTCTAGTATGAAGTTAATTTTCCACTTTGTTTAACATTAACTACAGGAACAACCGTATGTGGCAAGTTAATAGGTAATCATCTCATTAAAAGATGGACATTTTTGTTTACATAGCAAACATAAATGTTAGGGATGAAGTATTGATCGTCAGCTTGGATTGATAAAAAGCTTGCTCAAGCTTTTCTCCATAACAAGCTGTCCTGAAGCAGGAATCTTTTCTTTAAAATAAATAAAGAAAAATCAGAGAAAAAATAACATTTTTTCTGCCCAGCTTCCAGATTTGGTGCTACAAAAGCACAGGCCAGAAACTAAAGAAAATGCATAAGTTTACAAAGAAAAACATAAAACCTATTGTATATTGTGATTCATTGAAGATTAACAGTATTTTGATGCTGTATGCAAAACAGGCTAAGATTCTGTTTGATACAACAAAGGTGCAGAGGTTCTTCTCTTCTGAATAAACCAGAAAGGATGTCAGAAGAAACCAAAGAACTGGTAAGTGGGTGATGTGTCAAAAACAGCCCGTAGCAGATCCACAGACAGGACCAGGTTTCTTGACTATCGGGTCAAATATTCATGAATCACAGCAACTCCTACGCTACACACACCCACGTACATCACAGTGACTGCAGATAAATATAAACTAATCAAAACTCAGTGAATAGGTAGTTTGTGTTCTCAGATCAGTGTACTTCCAGGAATAACAATGTAACCCATGAGTCACAACTCATTATTTGTGCTTGTATAAATGAGATTACAAGCAGACCTTTTTTCTTTTTCATATAAACTGTGACCTTTTTTTATGGAAAATAACCTTCTGCTCTGAAACAGAATGTTCAAATAAACTACCTGCACATTTAAAATAAAAATAATTGCTATTGCACTTTCTTCACTGTACATTGAGCACAGGAGGATTTATTAGTGTTGCACAAATCTCATTTTTCTTAATGTTCTGATCAGAATGAGGTATTCTTTTGCGTATAGAGTATAATGTTCCCTTAAATTTTAGAGTGATTAAGTCCGGAAAGTTAGACAAAACATAAACACAGCAGACAAAGGCCTTGCTTTTTTTCTTGGCAATTTCAGGATTTTAGGTAGTTTCATCTTCTGAAGTCAAGGAGTTCAAGCTAAGTTTCCCGCATTCCAACCAAAAGCAAGCAAGCAAGATTGATACTGACTTTTCTTGTTCAAAGCAAAAGTAAATGTTAAGTTTGCTGCTGCTTGATCTGCGAGGAACAGCAAACACTTGTTCAAACCTACATTTTAAATTTTGGTTTCTGAATACCCCGTGGTTTTACCCTCATGCTGTAGGTTAAACTCAGCCAAAGATTCCCTGAGACTTTTCATGAGGTCTCTCACAGAACATGGTGAAGAATTAGAAACCTTGCTTTTTGCTAAGCATGGAACTGTGTTCTGGGGGAAGGGAAGAAAGTTGTGTTATTTTCGTTTTACCTTTCTGCTTAAAATAAAGTCACAATGCAAGTTCAGAAAAGAAACAAAAAACCTGTAGATCATCTAAATTAATTTGCTTTTCAAGATTAAGCTTTTAGGTACCTACATTAAAAGAGGTATTCTGCCACTTCCTGGAATAATATGCTAAGGAAAGTGTAAAGTTTTATTTTAGTGCAGCTATTCTTAGCTTCATCCGTATACAGGGATTCTAACCGAAAAAGCCTCCACGCTCAGATCCTACTTTTGATGTGAATTTTACGTCTCTAACTAGTCATTAGTTTCTACAAAATGTATTGTGCTTTTGAAAGATACCTGACAGATATCTTCATGTAGCATTTAAACCTATTATACTGTCTACAAAATACTGTGACAGTGTGTTTTCGGGATCACTGTGGGGAAACCAAGAAGCAACAGTTACATTGCGTAATTTGCAATGGATCAGAACCAGCGACAGTGAAGCTGGCAAAGAAAAATGCACACTACGCATTTTTGTGCCATAGGTATCTTTAGAAACTTGCGGCAGGCTCCTCCTGCAACCTCCTGGCAGGTTATAGAGCATCTTCCTCCATCTGCTCCCCACAAGTCTTCCCATGGACGCTATGTACTGTTTTTAACAATATGTCACTGACTGAACTTTAAACTGCTTGTCATTGCTTTAACCTGCCTTTTACTCTCTATCAAGGAGGCGTGAGCCCTGCCATGGTTGAAGTACTAACCATCTACAGCATGAAAAGGAAAGGTTAGTCATCCGTCTGAGCTGCTTTGTGAATACCTTTGGTCCTCCAGTGCTTCATTATCTTTAAGAGCTTTGTCTGCTGCATTTCAGAACTCTTACTAGAACTCACTTTCTCAGGCTGTATCTGTGGGAAGATTTACATACACAAACTTGAATTCAGTCACTCAATTTAGAAAAAAAAAAGTTCAAATCCACATTAAACAACATTAGATAATACTTATCATTTCTTCTCCAAAAAAGAACAATTTGTAATGTGTAACATACAAAAAATGTACAATTAAAAGCACAATCTAATGAAAACAGAAAACTAGAAGAAATGAAATTGCAAGATTAATATGTTATGGTAATCTGACCAGCTTTTCAAGCCTACTTTCTGCACAAAATCTATATTCTGTGTGGTCAGAATGGCTTCATCGAGTGCCATGGAAATATTATTGCAATCCCTATACAAGGTATGGCTTACAGAGAAAAGTTGGGTTATATATTGGCCCTGTAGTCTTTTGATGGCCTATTAGCCCATAGAAATCACAGTGGTATTATAAATTATATTAGTGATACTAGAGATGAATACCTAGTACCCATGGTTAAGTCTAATCCCTCCTGTTTCACTGCAATATTAGAGTGTTCCTTGGCCACTCCATCAGCACTGCTTGTCATAAACAACATATGGGCTCAATTCAGAATAAGTGTTTTGAGGGTTGGGTTATTTTTAAGTCATCATTTCTGTCCATAACTAGACCAGAGCAGAAGATGATGCACCAAACAAGATATTGCTAGCCTTACACTTATTAACTTCGCAGAAGCATTACTAAAAAGTTGAAAAAGTTCATAAGAATCCAGTTACTGTTTAGCATGGAAGATAAATATAGGGAAGATGAAGCAGCAATATTCTTTATAAAAAAAAGAAATACAGTCCTGTCTTTTAGCTATTCAAGTCCTACACTTCTGTCACTTCTAAAAAATCAATAGAATGATTTATTTAGCTTACATTTTTGTTTCCTCCAACTTTCTGTTCTCGATGGATCAAGACCTGAAGTCTGGATAAAGAAGAAAACAGTAACTCACAAAACTTAAGCGTGGTATAAAACACTATTTTTAATCTCATCAATAATGTATTGAATGATTCTAGCCATAAATAATGAAGATGCTATATTAGGAAGGCCAATACATATAAAAGTTTCACTGCCTATCTTGCAGAATCACTTACCCAGTTGTCATGCAAATGACAAATTTCCTTCATTTTCTCTTGTTGGCACGTAAAATCAAAATGCTCTGCTCATATAGTATCAAACATATTCAAAGCCCAAACCTTCATTTAGTCTCATGTTGCTTCTGTTTCTTTCTTTGGAGTATAGTCTCTCCTCATGGATATAAACAGCTCAAATATTTCTGTTGAAGTCACAATATTGCCATGTGGCAGATGCAACTGCCCAGTTCCTTATTTTCTCAACTCTGGAAAAGACATTCACTCTTCTGACTCTAAGCCAAGAACAAAAATGTAAAAAGAACTTCACCACCTAAACTGGATTTTTTTAAGGTGGATTTTGGATACTTAAGACTAAAGTCACAATTTTCTAAAGCCACGTTTAGCTTAACTCTAGCTGTCTTTGCTACTGACACATCATTCTATGCGTAAGTATACTTAGAAACACCCCACCTTCAAACTATGCCCTGCTTCGATCCAGAAAGCAGGCAGCAAATGGTTGACAGAAGACTTAACCTACAAAGCTTAATATGCATAACAGCACTGAATTTAGCCGAAAATACAATATTCATGAACTCTGTTGTCAAAAAAATGGCTGTGGTGATGACGTATGACAGTCTCAAGAACTCTTCCCTCCATGACAAACCTTGATTCTAATGCTGCTGCAGCCTGACATTAACTGTATTTTCTACCATTCAGAAAAGACTTCAACCTTCAAGACTACGTTATATGTTAGGAGTAGCCCTGTTGCCTCAGCTACTTAACTTTGCTTTAATGATTGATATCACAGCAGTATGCGGACTGCACTAGCTCGAGTGTCTCAGCTCAGTGTTGCTTTGAATAGCACAGACATCTCCTGAGGTTTCAGTGGAATTTCTTTAAAGGGTGTATAATTTCAAAAAGGTTTTTTAGTATTTACTAATAATAGGACTATAACACCTATAAACCTATTTTATCAATAGCAGAATATAACCTATATTCAATAATTTATACCACACCCAGCAGCATTTCATTACTCTTACTTTTTCTTTTCTGATAAACTTCAATTTTTTACTGCTCAAGGCCAAGTTGTATCCACTGAACAATAAACTTTGGAGGGTTTCAGTTTTCCTAACTGAAAGCAACTGCAGTCTCCTGAGCAGAGCTTTCAGAATCCTCATATTAGAGCAACAGAGACTGAGCTTAGAAAGTAAATGTTCTGTGCTGCATTAACAGCAAAGTTCAAACACTTTTATAGAAAGAATGGGTTAATATATTGCACTCTTCCGTGACATCAATGTGTCCACTCACCAACACTGCCTCCCTAAGACTTGCATGCAATTTATAATCATATTAACTTAACATTCTTCCCTCTGCATTATTTATACAACCACCAGTGTTGTTACATATGGGTAACTTCAGCCATCAGCCAGTGAAGACTATCTCCCTATACAGCTAGAGAATATTATCCTAACTTTAGAAAAAGAAGATTGAATAGCAGAGAAATTAATCACTTGTCTAAATCAAACAGAAAATCTATAAATAGTTGAGAACTGAAGCCATACTTCTCAGGCTATAATCATAAGAACATCCTTTATATTTATCTAGTGAGTCCACGCTGAGACTTTGTACTATGCTATGAGAAGCATACAAAAACTTCCTTGTATAGTGAGTCTAAATTTTCTCTGAAGATCATAAATTTCAAATGTTCATTAGGTATGTCCTGCATTTAGAAATACAGAAAATATTACAAATTTTAAAATAATAATTAACAAGCTTGTAAAAGCTAACTGACAGAGGCATATGGTACAGTAATTAAAATTGACTTTATCTCTGCCTTGTCAGGTTTCAAAATCAATTGCTTGTCCAAAAGTGTCCACAAGATAGCTGTTGTGTTATGGAGATCGATTTAAGCATCACCACTATCTGAAAAGAGAGACAGAAGGCTTAACATACAATAATTCAATATATGATAAAATTAAAATCATAGAGGATTTGTGGTTTTATTTTTAAAAAGTTACAAAGTTTTCACTATTGAGCCTCCTAGGAATAGTTTCCTGCAGTAGAGGGACTCCACAATCTGGTCATGTAGACCATGGGATGTATGGGAACACATCATAGTTGCTACTCTTTCTTTCAGGAAAACCTTGAACATCCTGACATAATCTGATTCATTGCAAGATATATAAAGATCACTCTTTATTCATACCAACAATGTGTTTCTCATCTATATCAGTAATCGTTAATATTTCAGAGAATCTTTGCGGTATTTTCAGAGCAATCCTAAGAACAGAGACATATACAACTGATCTGAGCAACAGCTTTAGAGGACCTGTGAGTTTTATTGACCCACTGTCTGTTTTTAACTTCAGCAGAGTCTTGAAATATAATAAAACCAGGAAAAAATTTGGAGAAAAGTCAGGAGTAGTTCTCCCTAGCTCACTTTCTTAGTTGACAGAATGTTTTCTGTTTCGCATCGATAGGAGAAGAATGAGACTCATCTCCTGTCCTGCAGACTACCTGCAGTTGCATGACAGAGTTAGGCAAAGAGAGGTATATTTAAACATCTCATTTGACCTTTCCTTTAAGAGCAGCATTGATTTTTCCTTGGCCACAACTGAGAATTTGGATCATGAATGTATCTTTTTGAAGCATAAGTAGCATTAGGAAAGTTTATATCCAGTTTGAAACCAGGGCTGCTCCTTCTCAGTAGACTCAAAATGCCTCATCATCCAGATGGAGAGCTCAAACGAATACACAGGTGTTCAAAAGGAGAAAGGGAAACAAAGCAAGGAGAAACTCTGCCTTCATTAGGAAAGTAGCTCTACCTCATGAGTATCTGTCCTAAACTTATTTCGCATGGTGTGTGCAGTTTAGTCTTTACAATTTTGTATACCATCTATTTCTTGAATTCTTAGGTATTCCTTGGCATTGTTTCTTAAGAGTTCATGTTCTAGCTTAATTCTCCTGGTCAGGTCACTTCTCCCTGAAGTTTTGATTAAGTGATCATGCTATTCTGTCCAAAATATCACACAAAGTTGCTATGTAGTATTAAAATAAAATATTTTGCAGACAAACACTTCCCATTTTGGTTGCACTGATCTCTACATTCACTTTATAAAGCTCTGGAGGCTCTTTCTCGATGCAGAAGATATATAAATGTAAATCCCTTTAATCATTCCTGCTACAATATGAGCATTTCATAATGCTCATAACACACATTTCGGAATTATTTGGGTGTTATTTCCAAGTTTCTGCAGCAAAAGACTTTCCTATGTTAACCTCAGGGTCAGAGTGTATCAAGCAAATATGTTGCAAGTACCTGATAAATTTCACCATATCATTTGCAAGACATTTTTCATTCATATTCAAGTCAGAAAATATTTTCTGTTTCCAAGTATTTATCCATTTCATAGTATCACACATAGATTCATTCTTTGCTTTCCATTTGCTAGAAGAAACTAGTATTTTAAATGCATTAATTCTATAAAGCTTGTAAAAACCATGCATTCATGTTAAGACAAATGGCCTAGAGCTTGAATCTCCATTTCAAATGGAAATACAAATATTTTTCAAAGAACAGCAGTTTCCACCAGATTCTTTATGTTTCTTTATCTATAAAGCTCATAAAAAAAATCCATTTCAAAACCCTAGATATGATGCTGAAGAAAGTCATCAGCCTCATTTTAGAATGCAGAGATGTATCCTGAAATCTGCTTTGCTATTTTTCTGTATAACTTAACATCTGAGAGAGTAAGACAAGTTTAAACTGCTTAGGTATCAAAGTAAGCATTACGTACAAGACTTGCATATTAGAATAGGTTGTTTCATAAGCATAGCACAGAATTACATGTTATCAGCAATTTGTAAGATTTCAGCTGGGTCCAACCTTGGTTTTAATGAATATTCCCTTAGAAGTAACTAACAAAAAGACTCTTAGAATGAATAGGACAATGGTTTCTTCTACAGGAAACGAAATGCCAACATGTAGCAAACAAAAGGATAAAGGAGAAACATGAGTGGAGTGTAGCATGGGAAGGGTCACCAACATGGAGAAATCATGTTTTTCACTGCTCTGAAGTAGAGAATCATAGAATGCATAGATCCATAGAGCAGTAGAACCATAGAATGGTTTGGGTTGGAAGGGACCATAAAGATCATCTAGTTCTAATCCCCATGCCAAGGGGAGGGACACCTCCCACTAGACCAGATTTCTTAAAGACCCATCCAGCCTGGCCTTGAACACTTCCAGGGATGGGGTATCCACAACTTCCCTGGACAACTTGCACCACTGTCTCACTGCTCTCACAATAAAGAACTTCTTCCTAATATCTAATCTAAATCTACACTCTTGCAGTTTAAAACCATTACCCCTTGTCCTATCACTACACTCCCTCATCAAGAGTCCCTCCCCAGCTTTCCTGTAGCCCCCCTTTAAATACTGGAAGGGGCTATAAGGTCTCTCTAGAGCCTTCTCTTCTCCAGGCTGAACAACCCCAACTCTCTCAGCCTGTCTTCACAGGAGAGCTGCTCCAGCCCTCTGATCATCTCTGTATCCTCTTCTGGACTTGCTCCAGCAGGTCCATGTCTTTCTTATGTTGGGGGCCCCAGAGCTGGACACAGTCCTGCAGGTAGGGAGTAGAGGGGAGAATCACCTCTCTCAAACTACTGGCCATGTTTCTTTTGATGCAGCCCAGGATGCAACTGGCTTTCTGGGCTGCAAGCCCACATTGCTGGCTCATGTTGAGCTTCTTATCAACCAACATCTCCAAGTCCTTCTTTTCAGGGCTGCTCTCAATCCATTCTCTGCCTAGCCTGTATAGGTGCATGAGATTGCCCCAACACACATGCAGGACCTTGCACTTGGCCTTGTTGAACTTCATGAGGTTTGCACAGGCCCACCTCTCAATCCTGTCCAGGTCCCTCTGGATGGCATCCCTCCCCTCCAGCATGTCAACTGGTCCACACAGCTTGGTGTCATCGCCAAACTTGCCGAGGGTGCACGCAATCCCACTGTTCATGTCGCTGACAAAGATGTTAAACATCACCAGTCCCAGTATCGACCCCTGAGGAACACCACTTGTCACTGGTCTCCACTTGGACATCAAGACATTGACTGCATTTCTTCGAGTGCAACCATCCAGCCAATTCATTATCCAAAGAGTGGTCCATCCATCAAATCCCCGTCTCTCCAATTTAGAGACAAAGATGTCATGCAGGACAGTGTCAAATGTTTTGCAGAGGTCCAGGATGTCAGTTGCTCTTCCTTTATCCACCAACACTGTAACCCCATTGTAGAAGGCAACCTAATTTGTCAGACAAATTTGCCTTTACTGAAGCCATGTTGGCTGTCACTGATCACCTCCTTATTTTCCATGTACCATAGCAGAGTTTCCAGGAGGATCTGCTCTGTGATCTCCCCAGGCACAGAGGTGAGACTCACGGGACTGTCGTTCCCCAGGTCTTCCTTTTCTCCCTTTTTAAAAATGGGGGTTATGTTTCCCCTTTTCCAGTCAGTGGGAACTTCACTGCACTGCCACAGCTTCTCAAAGATGATGGACAGTGGCTTGACAACTTCATCTGCCAGCTCCCTCAAAACCTGCAGATGTATCTCATCAGGTCCCATGGACTTGTGCACCTTCAGGTTACTTACATGGTCTCAAAGATGATCTTCTCCTCCAGTGGGCGATACCTCATTCTCCCAGTCCCTGCCTTTGTCTTCTGCAACTTGACCGGTGTGGTTAGGCCACTGGTCAGTGAAGACTGAGGCTACAAAATGTCGTATACTTCAGCCTTCTCCATATACCAGGTAACCAGGTCTCCCATTTCCTTCCAGAGAGGGCCCACATTTTCCCAAGTCTTTATTTTATCACTGACATACCTATAGAAGCTTTTCTTGTTGCCCTTGGCATCCTTGGTCAGATTTAACTTTATCTGGGCTTTAGCTAGCCTAACCTGATCCCTGGCTGCTCGGACAATTTCTCTGTGTTCCTCCCAGGCTACCTGTCCTTACTTCCACCCTCTGCAGGCTTCCTTTTTCTCTTTGAATATGTCCAAGAGCTCCTTGTTCATCCATAGAATCATGGAGTTGTCTAGGTTGGAAGGAACCTTAAAGTTCATTGAGTCCAACCATCAACCTAACACTGCCAAAACCAACATTAAACCATGTCCCTCAGCACGACATCTACACATCTTTTAAAAACCTCCAAGGATGGTGACTCCACTGCTTCCCTGGGCAGCCTGTTCCAATGCTTGACAACCCTCTCACTGAAGAAATTTTTCCTAATTTCCAATCCAAACCTCCCCTGGTGTAACTTGAGGCCATTTCCTCTTGTCCTATCACTTGTTACTTGGGAAAAAAGACCAAGGCCCACCTCACTACAACCTCCTTTCAGGTAGCTGTAGAGAGTGATAAGGTCTCCTCTCAACCTCTTTTTCTCCAGGCTAAACAACCCCTGTTCCATCAGCCACTCCTCATAAGACTTGTTCTCCAGACCCCTCAGCATTTTCATTGCCCTTCTCTGGACACGCTCCAGCACCTCAATGACTTTCTCGTAGTGAGGGGTCCACAAATGTACGCAGTATTCAAACTGGGGCCTCACCAGTGCCTAGTACAGGGGGACAATCCCTTCCCCAGTCCTGCTCACCACACTACTCCTGATACA
>RSEF01000031.1:55135612-55147553 GCA_003993805.1 Himantopus leucocephalus
CTTCCCTTCCCTTCCCTTCCCTTCCCTTCCCTTCCCTTCCCAATTTCTACCAGCACATTCCTTGAATTCTTTCACGGAACTGAGTCCCAGGAGCACTGCAAAATTACTGCATATACTAGAACGATGCACCAAGTAATGCTGTGCATTAGAGCAGAAAGGACAGAAAAACAAAATGCTACACTTCTGTTGTCAAGTTTCCTGCACCAGCATCATTGCAATAACCCCCCTACAGTTTTTCTGCTTTTCTTTGTCTTTCTCTAACCCCTGGTAGGGAAATTGGATTGAGTGACTTGCCAAGGCCTTATAATGAGATTGCAACCCTGTTTGAAATTCCCTATAGCAGACTTTTGTTGATTGTCAATCTGTTGATCATGTTGAATACTCTCTCCCTCCACTACAGCATGGTTTCAGGAAGGCAAGCACTCCAAGAAGCAATGAGTCTGCTTTCTGTGATGAGCTTTGGAAACATGCTGCTAATTGCCATGGCTGTGATTCGCAGTTTGACTGATAGCTCTAGGAATCAAAGCACTGTCTCTGGAATTCACCGTGATTTACAAGTGAGCCTTCTGGCTTTCTTACTGAGTCGCCATGCCAACCATTAGTAGCATTTCTCACTAAACTCGTAACACAATTTGCAAGGTTTTCAACCTTCAGCACGTGGCTGTAAATGGTTTACAGTACTTTAATTTTAGTTTATCATAGAATACAGTTTTCTTACCCTCCTATTGTTCAGGCTAGGCACATATATATGAATTAAATGTGTACGTAGCAATTATACTGTAGTACAATGTCATTGACACATGGTAATTCTTCATGTGATTCACTGTGGTATTTTTTTTTGCTTTAACTGATGCATATGCATTTAGTTAAATCATGTATTGTAATTGCATACATTTAAGTTTAAAAATTGGGTTCATTTTGTCTTCAGAATATCCCTTATATGGCACTCACTTTTTTTTTTCAGTCTACCAATATTAGGACCATTTCTATAAAACAAAATACCCACAGCATATCAAATAAAAGAAAGGGATGTTTTAGTGTGAAAAATATGGATGTCCATATGATGATAAGTAAGATGAAAAATATTTATCTTTGTGAAGCTTAAGGGTACTCTTTTATCAACATTTTTGTCAGAAAATAAGTATGTTTCCCAGTGTGAAGTTCTAGCACTCATGTGAACCTGTGTGGGGTGTGGGGCTATATGTGCATATGCATTATGCATGTGTGCTGTGTCTACATAAAACACAGACTTTTTGTAGTATAGATGTTATTTAACAGAATTTTTAATGTGAGAAAAACGTCATGCTGATGTCCTCTTGCTAACAGGCACCTAATAAAAAAAATTAAAACCAGTGTTCATGAATATCTCCAAGGATGTTGCAGTTAGAAAAATGGGTTTAAGGAGAAGGGCCAGCACTGGATGAGGGTTGATTCAGACATTACCTACACAAAGCCAGTCCATACAGTTCTGTGGGACCTGGGGGGGCTGCACCTGAGTGAGCTGGCTGGTGTCCTTGTAAGGTCACTATCAAATATCTTTGAATGGATGTGGAGATCATAGGAGATTATCAACAATTTGAGAAAGTCAAACATCACACCTATCTTCAAAAAGGACAAGAAAGGTGGTGTGGGGAACAGCCAGTCAGTCAGTTTTTACTGCAATCACTGAAAAAAGTATGTGGATCCTCTTGGGGAACATCTCCGGGCACATGAGAGAGAAGGTGGTGGGAACAGTCAGTGTGGTTTGAGCAGCAGTTGGTGCCTGACCAACCTTGTTGCTTTCAGTGATAAAATGGCTGGATTTGTGGATACGTGGAGAACAGGGGATGTCAGCACTGTCCCACAATGCCCTTGTAGTCAAGCTGGATGTTAGGGTGTCTGGGTGGGGTACCCTACCACGTGGCTGAATACCTTGTTGGGCAGTAGGGCTCAGAGGTAACAGGCACTAGGTCATATCTGCCTGGATGCTGGTGCATCATGGCGCCCCACGGGGTATCTCCTGGGGCCTACCCTTTTTAACATCTCTATCCATGACCTGGGAAGGTCACAAGGTGCACTCTGTCAGGATTGCAGGTGATGCCAAGGGCAGAGACCAGATGATGCCCATGAGGACAGAGTTGCCCTCTGGAGGGAAGGGTACTGGTGGGAGGAAGAAGCCAAGAGGGGCCCCATACAATTGGGTCAAGAGTAATGGGCAGGCAACCAGGGGCAGCTTTGCAGAGAAGGTTTTGCATCCTGGACGGGAAGCCAGCAGAGCAGGGGCAAGGAAGCTGGAAATACGAGGATGTACAGACAGTACAGCCAGGGCCCAAGGAGCTAGTGTTGTCTCCCTCCTTGGAGGGCTTCCAGCCAATGCCAGATAAAATCCCTGATCAACCCAGTCTGACCCTGTGGCTAAGCCTGCTCTGGGCTGGGGCATGGAGTAGAGAGATTATGAACACACCAGATAATGAGAAATAAAATTTTGTTTGATAACTCATATGTCTTACAAGAGTAAAACCCTGAACTTTCCCTTGAAAACTTTCTAAAAGTTTTAGAACAGGGTAACTGGAAGATATTTTACCCTGTTTTATGGCAGCTGTTTTCCAAGCTTATGCAGTTTAAAAAAACATCTGGGAAAGAGGAAGAGAATGGAGATCTCAGGAACATGTGACATTCAGCTAGTGGAGAGAGGTGACCCACATTTTCAAATCCCTCTGGAATCAAGAATTGGAGAAAACTAGTTTATTTATCTATTTTTACAAAGCATACTTTAACTGCTAAAAGCAATGTTTCTCAGTTGGCTGTGGTCCAGGTAACCTCTAAATAAATCAGCACTGTGAATCATAAGGATGAATTTCACTGTGACAGAAAAACTCTTCAGACAATGAAGAGTCCTTGTCCTACCTTCTCATTAGTGCAAGGCTCCTTTTTGGGGGGAGCCAGGAAAAATTCATAATGCAGGCACACAGGGTTGCCAGGTAGGACGGACCAGACCAGGACACCTAAAAGACATTGTAAAGAANTTTTTTTTTTCCTTTTAACACTTTAGTTGCTCTGTGTAGTGATATGATGAATAGGTTTATTACTCCAAGAAGTTCACAGTAAATAGATTGTCTTTTTGAAATTTTTCTTCCTTCTTCATCTGGAATTTCACAACGCATATATTTTAAAGGGCAAGAGTTCTAAAGAACAAGAATTAGAGTCTTTTTTCATATTATTATGTTCCTGAAGTATAGTTTTAGATAGATTTCCTCTGTGTTCCTGGGCAACATTGGTGTTAATCAACCACTATATTCCTTTTCTGAACTAAACTTTTTCCACACATACTGTAGTTTTGTTGCCATTTAAAGTCTTCTCATGCTTGGGACTTCCTCCAGGCTCATCAAATTGAAGGGCTGTGGAGACATCACTCTTGACTTTCAGGTTTTTGTCTTAATGATGCTGTTCAGAATGAGACAGCTTTGAATACACATGCATGTGCCATGGAAATTGTTGTTTCTTCTAATAATGAGCAGGGAACTTTATTAGAATACTGAGAACAGTATTAGCTTTGCAGTTTCTTTCTCTACTTCATTTTTTTACCTCTTGTCCCTTGAGAGATTTTAAAGTCTAACACACATAGTTCTGCCAGGGTTCTAAACACTATCACCTCCTGTGATGGAGGAAACCCCAAAAGGTCACTTTTAGAATGTAACGAAAAAACTCAAGTGTTTCCATATGGAAAGAACAAGTAACAAATCCCCTGAGATCTCCAAAACAGATCTCCCTATGTTAGAGACTTACTAATAGAGAAACTTTAATCAAAAATCTTTCTGCAACTCCCACATTTACTGTGATGTGCTGGATAACGCTTGGACAATAAATCCAAGTTTTACCTACAGAAAAAGAACCTGCAAGGAAAGATAAAAGGTATTTAGACCATAAGAACAGAAGTAGTTGCAAAGCATGTTTCTTGGGAAATATGATAATTCAAAATATTTTTTATATTCCTGATAAATATTTTTTTTGTTTCTTTTTTTCTGATCTGCTGAACTAAGGAACTTGAGAATGAGGAGTGCAGACAACCTGGATGATTCAAAACACAAAGTGAAACATATAATTCCAGATCCATTATTTTACTGTTTCCTTTAAATAACAAACTATTTGGAAATGAAACATTGCAAAGTTCCATGCTTTAGAAAGACATGTTAAATGCGGTAAGGTTTACAGTACTTAAACAGTTTTTAAAACTAATTTAATAAATTTTTTATGGGTGTTATTTTCAGAATTTTTACCTAGTTAAAAAGTACATTTTTGTCTTTTTTTTATTAAAATGTTTTTTTCAGTGGAAAATTTTATTGCAAAGGAAAGATATCTCATCAAATACAAAGATATATGTCTCCATATGCTTATTCAAGATTCATGTCAAGGGAAGATTTGAACAGTGAACAATTTTTCTATTGGATAAAAATCATAGCTCTACACAAATCAGCCAGGGTTTTGAACAGTGTTATTTTAAAAGACAGAAGGTTAATATTGTCCAGATTAAACAGATATATAGTCCAGGCTGAAAATCATAATCTGTGGGTAAAAAAGAATGTGGGCTTTTTCACAGTTAAAATGTAAGCTTGAATGTTTAGTCCTCAGAGTAATGTAACAATCTCAGCAACAGGCTGCTAAAGAAATTTAACAAACTTTGTCCACTTTTCACCCATATGCATTTAGGATCAACCCTGGCACCTTGTACAGTACTCTAATATGCCACTTGGCCTTATCTTAGCTCTACAAGTGCAGATCACTAATTATCTCATTGTTACATTCACCTCTTTCTGTCCATAACCATAAGGCAGTTATCCAAATAATTAGATTCTCTGACCTCTTAAATTAGATTTGGCAGCATTTTGCCACTTTTCTTGACCCTTGTCTTCACCTTAGCCCAAAATAAAACTGGAGCTGGAAAATTTCAGCTAACATAACATTTATTTGAAAAGTACCATATAGAAGTTCCATCTAATACAGATGCTATACAGCCTGACCCTTGCCTTCCTGAGATTTCAAGAGTACTTTATACCCGTGTTCTAAATAATTTATTTTCAGCCCAGATTTCATGCTTGCCGCAAACTACCGCACATTCCTCTTTCATTTTGAATTAACAACATTCAGATATGAATAATGGTTTGGTTTTTTTTTCGGTAGACCACTGTCACTAAGATCTTTTGACAAGCCATTGGAGTTTTAAAAACAAAATGTTCTGGAAGAATCTCAGTATTTAATAAATTCAAGTTCATTGTCAGAGCTCATTAAAAAAGGACTTACAATTTTCATGACCTGAGATCTACAAAAGGAAGTGATCAATCTTGCTGTAATAAGACCATCTATTGACATGATCAATAGACCCTGTCTCAAAAGATCTCATCTACGGGGAAGAGAAGAAAAGGATTTATCAGAAGCACAACTCTTGGGATCATGATGGATCCGTGGTTTTCTGTGTGTGTGGTGATCAAATGTCCAATCGCTGACATTTATTTGTTATCTAGTAGAAAAAGGACAAATGGACAGTTATATATTTGGTATAAATAGCTTAATACAAAGACCCAGGAGAATAGTTTCTAAATCTGAATGAAGACCAACATCAAACGTTTTGGATTCTGTCACCTGAAGAGTGATGCAATCACTTGGTCTATTACACTGCATGCAATTACATATGCAGGCACCCACCCTGCAAGTGAATAGGTATTCAAAACCAAAGGTGCTGCAGCTACAGCAACAGTCCTTCCCATAAAATATAATACTTTATATATTTTATACATAGTTGTAGGCTATAAAGTAATGATTGACAAAGAGCCTTACACAAGGGAACAAAACACTTGAAACTAAGCCCTTCAGAGCTGATTTGATGTGCCTATAAGCAAGAATGTTTTGCTTAGTTGTGAAGCCAAAAGAAAACAATGATATTTAAATCAAGCACCAACTAAAAATGCTGCGGTTGTTACTCCATTCAAAATATAAGTATAGGTCCAGTCTCCCTGGCAAACCAATAATTTTTTTCACTGAACAGTCTTAATTCATAAATGGTACTTTTCCCTTGATCCAAGTAAGGAGAGAAGAAAACAACTTGTGTTTCAGGTAAGAAAAAGGATTTCTCCGACATCTATTTTGTGATATGTGACAGAACAGAAATGTCTCATAACTGTTTCATGATAAAATTTCCTCCTCCCACTTAGTGAATGCAGAAGAAACATCAGCATTCATTGTTTGTTTCAACAGCTTTTTTTTCTGAGATCTTTATTTGTTGGCCCTTAATCCTACCTCAACTCCATCTCTTTCAGTAGCAGATAGACACTGAAACTCCATTTATGAATATTGTGATTTAACTCTGGTAGAGAGTATAGGAAAAGTAAAAGTGAGAAAACTCTTGGGTTGAGATAAAGGCAGATTAATAAGTAAAAAGCCACAACAAACAAAACCCCCAAAATCAAAGAAAAACAAACCCAAGAAAAACAATTGATGTGAAAAATCCCCTCCAGTCACTTATCACCAGCCAACCGATACCCAGTCAGTCCCTGAGCAATGGCAGCCCTGGCGTGCTTCCTCCCCCCGCAAGCTTTTACGGCTGAGCATGATATGGTATGGGGTATCCCTTTGGTCAAATGGAGTCAGCAGTCCCAAGTGTGTCCTCTCTCAACTTCTTCCCCAGCCTACTCAGTGGCAGGATAATGTGAGAAACAGAAAAGGCCTTGACACTATGTAAACACTGATTAGCAATAGCTGAAACACCAATATGTTGTCAAGACCGTTTTCAACACAAATCTAAAACAGAGCATATACAAGCTACTATGAAGAAAATTAATTCTATCCCAGACAAAACCAGTACAGCATTTTTGAAAAATCCCACCTGCCAGAGTCAGGCAGAATAATATCAAATGTACACAAGAGGTTTATTCATTTTTTTTCTTTCTTTATCTTACAAAGTATCCATCAGAAGACTCTGCTTTTCACCTTCCATCCCTCCTCCGCATGTAGCAAGTTTGACCCCCCCTGCCAGAATCCCTGTTCACATGCTGCCCAGTGTGAACAGTTTCCAGAGTAATCTGAACGTCGTTCAGAAACTCAGAGTTGGCAGGACCCGGCTGGTGTAAAATCAGAATGCTGAAACATTTGTGTATGAGATATCAAAAGCATCTCACATGCAGTGAAGGACTTTACCCTGCTATGTATAGGCATTACTGTTGTCACTTATTTTAATCTATGTTTAATCTAGGTTATTTTCCTCTGCTTTTCATCCTCATCTTCTCATATTCTCTGTGTTTTGCAGATTTTCAGGTCCACCTTCACAGTTGATACCTTTTGATATTTTCCACAATTTTGGTATCTTCTTATTTCCTTCAACAAATTCAGTATATTAATTGTAGTTTACTCTGGTAGACTTTCCCACCCTTCAACCTTCTTTGCAATCTATTGTCATTTACATGGGTAAGATCAGCGGTTAACGTAATCCACCAGTTTGCCTGCTCCAGTGTAAAGTGCAATGCAAAACTGCTAGAAAACACAGCTGAACAGGCCAGAATAAAGCAATAGCCAGCACAAAATATGAAAGAAAACCCATCTTGACAAAGATAACATTTAAAAACTGTAAAAAAAAAATCTGACACTAACCATGTAATATTTTTTGCTCTGATGTATCTGTCTCAAATGCAACATGATTTCATTATTCTTCTGTTGACACAATGATGGACAACAAAGGCATGATCGTTTATTGCCAATTTAGCAGTACTTGCATAAACAACAATGTATAACTTTCAAGATGACATCACCAAAATTGTTGTTATTCCTCTTTTAGAAAAAATACATTTGGTATACCTGAAAGAAATAAAATCTTTACAAAACAGGTGGTTTCTACCTCCCTTCTTTAAGAGAAATAAACTGAATTTGACAGAAGAATAGAAAAAAATTTCTTAACACAGTAAAATTACCACTTAACAAAATTCATTTTACCCTGTGTTTTTAAAAAGTTACTTGTAACCTGTGCTAATCAAACTCTCTTTCTTTAAGATGATAATAATTACCTTCTCCTCCCTTTTGCCTTATTGTTGTCTGCTAAAGAATATCTAGTTTGCCTTACTCCTTCTACCTTTGTATTGCAAAGAAGGCAGCTGTTGATTTATCTTAGTGAGGTTCAGCCTCTGGGTGCAGTCTTTGACCAAATTGTTGCACACAATTCCATGTTAAATGAACCTTCCCTTAAAAGGAGGAGAAGCAGATGTTCTCCTATGTGGAGCAAAGGAAACCAAATGAGTAAAGCCATTTGGCTTCCCTTTTGCATGGGAATCACTGGGCATGAAATACAACCACGTTTAACATGGAAGGAGCTGAAGCAAATCTGTTTGCTTGCTATGAAATGATCTATGAAATAACATAAGCACATTTCCAACCCTAAAATCATCTAAGAGGGTGGGAGGTAGGCTTGATCTTCTGTAATGTATGATATGATTAATCTTCACTATTTCCCTTTTCTTTTCACTTCTTTGTTGTTGCTATTGGGTTTTTTTCTTTTCACAATAGAAATAATTGTAGAAGTATTACAGCACATTCAATACAGAGCTCCATCTGAGAGGAAAAGTTAATAGGCAATACCTGAGGTTCTCACAGTCAGTACTTGTCAGAGGCAGGTTTTTGTTGTAAATTGCAAAAATATATATAGAAGTAATTTTAATCAAAGTCTTTTAACAGTATACACAAAGGCAATGGTAAGCAAACACCTACTAAAGACTTTTGTAAGATAAGCTCCATGGGTGGTTGTGTTTCTGGTTCACACAGGTAATGAAAAAAAATGACATCTTTGCTATGTATTTTTTTATATCCTGGATGGTGCTTTTCTCCCAGAGCTGAGTTTGTCAGACTTTGTCCCTTGCATAGACATTCATAAAAGCTTTGCCTGCTTATGATAGGATCTGCTCACATGTGAGTAAAACATCTGAAAGCCCAAGTCAGCTTCTAACCAAGTGGAGCTATGACAAAGATCTCCTTCAGCAAATGACTCCATAATGCTTGAGGTCCCAGAGTGCCTGAAGCACATCAAGTTGATTTGGTGACTACCACTAATTTCTCACTTCAAACACATCCTGCCATTTCCAAAGACATTTGTTTTGATAATGCATCAGTTTGCAGCCTATTAATGGATGCCTCTCATTATTCCCATTTATTTGGTCTTTATATTGATGATTCTGAAGTTATATGATATAAAACCACTTTGCACTGAGTTTCCTGTATACTTAGAGTTTCTGCAGCTGCCTACTAGTTCAAAAAAACCCCAACTATAAATGCAAACATTTATCATTTATATTCAACTTGTGTTAAGTTCAGACAAAATCCAGCCAGCTAGAACAGGAATTTTGCGGCTCCTTTACACTGCATTGGTAAAGCTCTAGCAGCCAACTGATATACATTAAGACAAGAGTTCATTGACCTAAACATTGGACTGTTCAACTCAATCAGCCAAGCGTTGACCTTGACTGATTGCCAGGTGCCCACCAAGCTGCTTTATTGCTCCCCCTCACCAACAGGACAGATGGGGAAAATATAACAAAAAGCTCATGGGTCAAGATAAGGACAGGGAGATCATTCAGCAATTACTTTCATGGGCAAAACAGACCTGACTTGGGAAATTAATTTAATTTATTGCCAAGCAAATCAGAGTAGGGTAATGAGAAATAATAAAAAATCTAAAACTACCTTCCCCTCACCCTTCCGTTCTTCTCAGGCACAATTTCACTCCTGATTTCTCTATCCTCTCCCCTGAGCGGTGGCAGGGGTTACAGTCAGTTCATTGCATGTTGTCTCTACTGCTCCTTCCTCCTCATGCTCTTCCCCTGCTCCAATATAGGCTCCCACCCATCTGAGACAGTCCTTCATTAACTTCTCCACCATCGGTCCTTCCCACAGGCTGCAGTTCTTCATGAACTGCTCCAGTGTGGGTCCTCTATGGGGTCACAGGTCCTGTCAGAAAACCTGCTCCTGCGTGGGCTCCACTCCACAGGGCCACAGTTTCTGCCAGGAACCTGCTCCAGCATGGACTCTTCATGGGCTGTACCTTCTTTCAGGGCACCTGCTCCGGCATGAGGTCCTCCATGGTCTACAGCGTGGCTATCTGCTCCACATGGACCTCCACGGGCAGCAGGAGGACAGCCTGCCTCACCATGGTCTTCACCAAGGACTGCAGGGGAATATCTTCCTCTGCAACTGAAGCATCTCTTACTCCTCCTTCTTCAATGACTTTGGTGTCTATATAGTTTTTTCTCTCACATATTCTCACTTCTCTCTCCCAGCTGCTGCCGAACAGAGCTTTTTAACCCTTTCTTAAATGTGTTATCACAGAGGTCATGCTACCATTGTCACTGATGGGCTCAGCTTTGGCCAGCAGCGAGCCTGTCTTGGAGCCATCTGGCATTGGCTTTATCAGACATAAATGCAGCTTCTGGTGTCTTCTCATAGAAGCCACCCCTGAAGCCACCTCCCCCAGTCCCATCTCTGCTACCAAAACCTTGTCACATAACCCAGTACAGCAACACAAGAAGACCCAGGAATTAATTTACACTCAGAAGAAACCCTAGTAGAAAACCGTGATATTTCTCACCACATCACCTTGAGGAAGGCCTGATGTAGAAGACAAGAATCCAAATCTGGAGATCGTTGTGAAATATTTTTGGAAAAAGCTTGACCTGGTAACTGTAGGGAATAAAGGAGATATTTTCAAATTAAACTGTATAATGATAAAGAATGTTTTGTATTCTTTTTTTTCCCCAGGCTTGTGTAAGAGTAATGGTTTTATTCAGTTTTCCCTTGTACAAAAATGTTATGGTGGGTTTTTTTCATATTCTTTACAAAAGCCTGTCTAGGTTAGACATTGAGATCATACTGTGAAGCAGGAGATAGACGCTGCATGGGTTGGTGATCGCAGGTGTTCTCAAAAGTCTTTTGACTGAAAAAATCTAGGCTCCAACAAAGAATGGTTTGGGAAATTATGTGTGTTAGTTGTGTAAAGTGTTTTAACTCAGGAGAGGCAAGCATGGAAGTAAAGCGTTAGTCATTCAAAATTAATTCTCTTTTTTTGCACTAATAGCCCTGCTGACCAAACTGAAAAGTACTGAAGCACAGCATTATGTGACACCTACGAGACATGGATGGAAATGGAGATTGGTAAAATGTGAGCTGTATTTGAATTCAAATCTAAGTACTATATATAACTAAAAATGCTGACAGGTGGTTGCGTGGAGCAGACTCAGTAAGTTTGATATGACTGCACTGAAATATCCTTTCAATAACATGAAACTTAATAGACTGGAAGTATATTTCCCATTATAATGAACTCAGTGACATCTGTTGTTTCAAGATATATGGTGCTTGAATAATTGCAAAATCACCGATAGTGATAGCTAGCTTTAACAAGCAGAAAACTTCTCATTAAGCTACTGAGAACAGTTCTGTAACTGTAACAGAGAAGCTTATAAAATACCAAGACAGGCTGCTGCTCACAGGCCCTTGCAGCCTGTAGATATGCCTTCTCTCTCTAACTGCCCTTTTCCCCCAGAAGCACATTTCTGCATCTTTCATACTGACAGTGAATTAGCTGTCTGGAAAACTTTTCTCTATTCTTAGTAATGCAAACATTGTGTTAAAGAAGGATTTACAGCTTCACCTCAGATGGAATTGAACCCTTATACTAACTCTTTGTACAGAGTAATCCCCACCTGGCAAAGCTTAGTGCCTAGAAGGACAAAACAGGGTTTTTTTGCACAGACTGAGGTGAGACAGTTTGGATAGAGCCAGATGGCAATTTGCTGGCAGTGCCAGGGCAAGGAGTAAGTCAGGGAGCCTGGATCAATGGGCATTTGGCTTACCCTTTGCAGGAATTTAGACATTCCAGGGTGACAGAATGGTTGAGGATTCACTGTTTCTCTTTTTCTTTTTTTTTTTTTTTTTT
>RSEF01000031.1:55150225-55161651 GCA_003993805.1 Himantopus leucocephalus
TTACAAAAAAAAAAAAAAAAAGAGGAAAAAAAAGAAAAAGAGGGAAAAAACCCAACAAAAAAAGAACCCCCAAAAGCAATCTGTCGAGATACATTGCTGAAGTTGCATTATCTATTATGACAGCTCCTCCCAGGCCAACATTTTACATTGTTATGATAATTTGCTCTGCAAAACAAGTGTGTGGGCACATACGGCATCCCATTATTTCTTTTGCTTTCTTGGAGTCAGACCCTGTTATCACAGGTGCATTTTCTGGCTGCCGCCTCCTTCTGTGTAAATGAACACTGGCATCAGCCCACCCCTGGGAAAAGCTCACCGCCTCTTCCTTGCAAATGTTATGCGGTGCAAAGGACTCCCCTGCAACACATGGCAATTCTACCCTTTTGCATTCAGTCAGTTGTGTAAGCAGCCTCAAGTCGCCTGTAATTGCCCAAATGCACGTTTTACAACCATCCTGCAATTAATTGCAGCTTAGTGTGCAATTAAACCTCCTTCTGCCAGGTGCTCTCACATCAGGACCGTACTTCATCAGCCAGGGCACAGGCGGATCAGCCAGGTTTTGGGAACTCTCTGGCTTCTCACATCCTGCTCGCAGTTGATCATGGCAGTCAACAGACATTGGCATTTTCCTCATCAACACCATTAAAGGAGAGATCATGGGCACATATGTACCATGATAGGCCTTGCATAATTCATGAAACCTTTTCACGTATAGCCTACTCTTGGTACACTACCAATCCTGACTACCGAGTGCAGTCTGCTCCATAACTGTCTGACAAACTCCTCTGCAGGAACACCAACGGCTGATCAGCAAATGTTGCAAACCATAGGAGGCAGAATTTCTAATAGCACCCTGTTCTGACAGAGCTCCTTTCATGGATGTGACTGTGAAATGAAGGAACGGGGCAAGGTTTATTTCAGGGAGGTGGCCTGAGCAGGCACCCCTGGTGACCACATCACTGCATGATGATAGCCTTACCATTCTTTGCCTCTCAACCTTGATCAGAGCCACAGATCAGCAAACATCTCTAAAGTTGTTTTAGACCACACCTGCAATTCCATTGCTCTCTGTCAGCATCCAGCAGATGTGGGTTTCTTAATAAAACACACAGTAGGTAGGTCAGACTGAAAGGATGTTACCAGTTTGTTCCTGACACGGTCTCAGACTTTGCCTATTTTCTTTTCACCAATGAGTTATAAAAGCTAGAACATCTCCCAGACATGGAACAATCCTGTGTCAGGGATGCTACTGATGATTTTCCGAGCAGAAGTGCATTTCTACATTGGATTACAGGAGAGAATTTGTGCGCCACGCTTTGCAAAGTAATTAAGACGACCACTTTGTTTAGAGGCTCAGCATAGTATACTGTGTAGAGCCTATAATTCTGACCCAGACACAGTTTCTTGGTTCTTCTTTTTCTGAAGCTTAACTCTAATAAAACTATATGCTGCATAGACTCACACATACTCATACAAAGTCCAAAGTCTCACTCTATGTTATAGAGGAATAAGGATTTTTAGGTGTCAGTCTGTGCTCCAGTACTGTCCTTTGAGGCTGGAGTGTAGTCCACACAGAACAGACAAGATCCTGTATGTCAAATGCATTAGATGTTTAAAATGGCTGATAATGGATCCATTAAAATGACTGATTGCTAGAAATAAGTCCTAAAAGTCGCTATAAACAGTTCTTTCTTCAGAAACTTATGCTATTCTTATGAGGTGATCCTTCATCTAGAGTAAAGATGATCATGTCTGGAAATCACAAAAACAAAATACAGATACTGCCTAGTACAGCAATAATTGGTTTGTAAATCTGACATTCTTTAGAATGGAATAATATATCTTCAACACTATTCAAAGAATAAAACATGAAGTCTCAATTTCTTGCCAGCAGTTAGTTGGGTGCTTGTGTCTGCTGTCTGTGAAGGAAGAGAGGCTGCTGATGTTTTTGATATAGTTAGACTACATCGTAGTAAACATGTGTTGTTGAGTTTGTCAGTCTCAAAGCAATCTGTATTTTAAAGATTATATGTAGCATCACATCTTTGCAAATTATCTTCTCATCAGAAGTAACTTTTTATGGCTTTTGAATCAGAAAATCTTTAAAGATCTCTGGGTATGTAGACGTCCCACTGCTCCATGAGTTTAAGAGGAGGCAGTGAATACTGGAGAAGAAATATTTGTTGAAGATTATTAAATACATGTATACATATCCAGCTCAGGAGGATCTGAGATACCTTCTTTCTCTGCTGGGATCTGAATATACTATTATCCTTTAAGGTAGATGGAGCAATGTGTGCTTCTTCCTATGTTTTGGGAAGGATCTACGGTAATTGAAAATCAAGCATTAAAGCATCAAGGATATCAAAGTTATTATTTGTGCTGCTGTCTTGTGTGGTGAGGGAGCCAGCCAGAGAGCGGAGGAAGAGAACCCTGTATAAAGACAAGTGTAGCTGAAAAAAATATAACTGAGTATTTTTTAACTCCACAGAATGTAAGAAGAGAGACTGGTGAATGACCCCTCATGTTTGCAGTGGACCTGGGGCATATCTGCCTTTTCAAACACACGCTGCCTAAAATGGTTTTCCAAAATATGAGCTTTCATTTTTGTATCTATGATGTGCACACATTTTCATGATTTCTCAGGCAGCAAACTGGCTCTTTTCTTGTACAATTAGTGTCTTTTCATATCAGTTAAGCAAGCAGATGGTCACACAGTTTGTACACACAGATTTCCAAATGTTCCTAGTGTTTGAATCTTGTTGATGGTCATAATCAACAACACCAAATAGGATCCTCTCCAAATTGTGATAAAGCAAAATGACCGTTAAGTTGAATCAAAGGCAGTTATTCATTTAGGTTTAGTAGAGTGTTCATTATAGTCATTATAGTAATACACATTATATTACATAAATATAAGCACTGTGTTAATAGCCCAATTCTGCAACAATTCATTCAAAGGAGCAGGAAAAAACTCCCAAGCGAGATGTCTCACAATGAGATTGCCCAACTTGGGGCATTCCATTTGCTGTAGTAACAGGGTAATGGTAACTACCCTGGGGTGACTGCACTTCATAAAGCATGGACAAATTCAAGGGTACAAGAAATGAGTTGGGTCCCAGTCAAGCTTGTCATATGAACCAATAGTTGTGTTTTAGAAAAACTCTTTTCTAGATAGTTTGGTTGTATTGCTTTTAAAGTTTGAGATAAACTTATTTCTACTTTCAGGATGGATATTTTTATTGTTTTCTCTTGTTATGGGGATACTGCATAGCAGTATAGGCATATGCATTTGATTAGCATGTCAGTCTCTAAATTTTGTTGAATTTATAAAATTTGTAACATACTGACAAAAAAATTCCTTTATTGTGTTTTTTGACTATAACTCTCAATAGTTCTCTCTTGGGGTCAATAAAAATCCAAAGGATTAAAAAAATTAAGAAATCTCCCTCTTGGTGAGATCAGTGGTTCATCCAGCCTTTGTCTAGCCTTCCATAATATTCACAGAAGTAGAAATATGAGATGTTATTGAGTGAGGCTATATGAGTTTGTTTTATTTCTTGGTTTTAATGATTAATAAAATGCATTAATAAAGAAAATAGTTTTCATATGTGGTAAAGGAGCAAGAAAATTCTTTAAAGCAAGAAGACTGAATTACTTTTGCTTTCCCAACAGCTATTTACTCACTCAGTAAATGTATAAATGTGTGTCAAAACGTGTGGGTCTTTTTGAATGCTGGAAGCCAAAGAAGTCTGAAAACAGGCAACAAAACTGTGAGAAAGTACAATTGCATTCACTAAGCGTCCTCTGCAACCGGCAGGAAATTCTATTTCCCTCCAGGAACGTGCAGTGAACCTGAAGCATTATTATGAACTCCACACACAATCGAGGTCATGGTGATCCTGAAAGAAAATAATAAAAGAAAGTCAGCAGGAACAGCGGTGAGACTTTCTGTCTTCCTTCCCAATGGGATTCCTATCTCTTTCCCTTGTTGTTAAAGCACAACCAAGGCATTACTTATTCTGACCCAGACACCCGCATGCAGCCAGAGCCTGCTTTGAACACATGCTCTGGGCACACACAGGTACTCTGGAGCTCCACTCTGTTAACTCCCACTGCTGCTCCCCTTCCCTCTCTGAATCCCAAATGAAAGGATAATGCTATTGTCCTTCTCAATGATGCTCGACCTGTTCTTCATATTGCCTAAGTCATCCCCCTCCTCCCCCTCAACAAAAAAAACACCAACAAACCACATTCAAAAAGGGCAAGGACTGCAGTGAGGGTCTGCTAGGAGCTTTTTGGAGTTGTTAGCTTTGCTTTTGTTAAAGAGAAATGGCAAAGAGGAGTACGAAATGGAGTATTTTCCCCAACAGTGAAGAAAAGGATAGGATTGCAAAACCCTTGTCTTAAACATCAGTGGAGAAAGCAGAGCACAAGGGTTGCATGTGAGTGGTGGTAAAAGTGGGATGATTGATGTAGTTGTGGTAATATCACAACTGGAGGCCATAAAGAGAAACTGGAGCTGCTTTAATTTCTTCACTTGTCCAAAGCTATTTCCCCCTACCCAAAGACCTAATTCTGATGAAGATAAGCAGCAATAAAGAATGGTTTCATTAATATGTGACTCTGTGCTAGAAATGTTGTTTTGGCAAATACTTCATCTCACTGAGTCATAGCAAGCACAGGCTTGCTGATTATGTTGTCATCTGCTGTGAGAAAAGAGCAACACACAAGGCAGCTGGTACCTAGCATAGTAGCCAGAGAGTGAACAGAGGTGCTCCAGAGTGCTATTTAGAGCAGAATATTCAAAATCACCTTTTGTAGGAGCTCATGTCTCATCACTGCCTCTCTAGGGAGAGCTGAACAAGACTAGCTTCCTAAGTCAGATGTTCTGAATCTTTACTGTAGTTACATGATGCTGGGAACACCCTTGAGACCAAATTAATTCAAATTACAAACCCTCCTCTTGCCTCTGCTAGTCAGTGACTGAGAAGAAGTTATCTCATGTTGTTTGTGTGAGCAGATATTTTTACTTTTTCTCTGTTTTTAACCGCAAGTCCTTTTACTTGCATTTGTGAACAGTGGCATGATCTGGTCCCACCTCTTCTCTTTTTTGTATAGTGAGTGAGCATCACCTGTTTTCTGTGCTTTGAACAGTGGAGGAATGAACAGACACGAATACACGTCTGTAAAGATGGCACTGATGACTGAATAAATTGGGCCGTGTAGCTCTAGAGTGTGTGGGGTTCCTTTTCCTGCCTTTAGCTGATAGTTCTGAAAACTAACCTTGGAGTTTATTTCCTCTTAGTTTTTTATGATCAGCTGTATTGGGGTTGCATGGCAATGTTTTGGTAGTGGGGGGGCTACAGGGGTGGGCTCTGTGAGAAGCTGCTAGAAGCTTCCTCCATGACCGACAGAGCCAATGCCAGCCAGATCCAAGACAGAACAGCCGCTGGCCAAGGCCAAGCTCATCAGTGATGGTGGTAGTGCCTCTGAGATAACATTATTAAGACAGAAAAAAAACCCCCAACTCTGTGGAAACTGCAGCCAAAGAGAGGAGTAAGAACATATGAGTGAAAAAACTCTGCAGACACCAAAGTCAGTGAAGAAGGAGCAGGGAGAAGGTGCTCCAGGTGCCGGAGCAGAGGTACCCCTGCAGCCCCTGGTGAAGACCATGGTGAGGCAGGCTGTCCCTCTGCAGCTCATGGAGGTCCACAGTGGAGCAAATATCTACCTGCAGCCCATAGAGGACCCCATGCCAGAGCAGGTGTATGCCTGAAGGAGGCTGTGATCCCATGGAGAACCCGTGCTGGATCAGGGTCCTGGCAAGACCTGTGGCCCCGTGGAGAAAGAAGCCCATGCTGGAGCAGGTTTGCTGGCAGGATTTGTAACCCCCACAGGGAACCTACACTGGAGCAGTCTGTTCCTGAAGGACTGCAGCCCATGGAAAGGACCCATGTTAGAGCAGTTCTTGGAGAACTGCAGCCCATTGGAAAGACCCACACTGGAGAAATTCATAGAGGACTGTCTCCCGTGGGAGGGACCCCACACTGGAGCAGGGGAAGAGTGTGAGGAGTCCTCCCCCTGAGGAGGAAGGAGCAGCAGAGTTGAGGTGTGATGAACTGACCACAACCCCCATTCCCCGTTCCCCTGCACTGCCTGGGGGGACGAGGCAGAGGAATGGGGAGTGAAGCTGAGCCCCGGGAAGAAGGGAGGGGTGGGGGGAAGGTGAGATTTAGTTTCCCAATATTGAACTAATTTCCCCCAGTGGAGTCTGTTTTGCCCATGACGGTAATGGGTGAGTGATGTCCCTGTCCTTCTCTCCATCCATGAGCCTTCCTGTGTGTTTTCTCTCCCTGCCCAGCTGAGGAGGGGAGTGACAGAGTGGCTTTGGTGGGCACCTGGCCTCCAGCCGGGGTCAACCCAGCACATTGGCTCCCAATATTCTTTAAGTCATGCTCACTGAATTAATTTGGAAACTTTGATAATGTCTTTGGAAATCCACATAAGGCAGATGGATTGATGAAACAAACAAACAAAATAGAAATTATAAATTAAAAATTACCAAGAGAGTAATTGTACAATTGTACAATTAAGAGAGATGGATAACGGTTAGCTCTTCAACTGCTTTCCCACTTTATGTTTCTCAGAACATTCTTTCTGGTGTTTTGTGATGATAATTTACTTTGCATTAAGTAGTTAGAATATGAAACTTTTCATCAGTCTTCATACAGATGCCTATTCTTACCAATAATGGGCAAAGTTACAGTTTTAAAAAGTCAGAAATGGCAAGCAGAGTAGTATTGATCACTTGAGAACAAAGCTGCAATATTTTTTAGTCTTTGGTTTTATAATTTCTTTTGCAAGCAATTTTTAAGAAAAATTTTTATACTATGTCAGACATTATGCATGTAATTACTGTAAGGTAACGCAAAAATTTTTCGATGAAAAATTGTGTGCTGTTAAGTTCTCAAAAGTGTCTGCTGCTGCATTTTATCAGAAACCATGTTTTGAAAAATCCCCATTGAATCTCATGCTTCAAAACTTAAGGTAAGATGCAGTAGTTTATCACAAAGAAAATGAAGTGGAGGATCTGTTCTACAATATTTCCAAATTCTGGGATCTCTTCCTTTTCTGAAGTCTTTTGGAAATGCCTTTGCTGAGTGTGATGTAAATATGCTTGTGTGTACTGTGGTCTGATAACTCTTCCCAAGCTCTCACAGCAGGTTGGATCCCTCCCTTGAGTCCCAGCTCCAGTGTGAGCCAAAGCCTGTTTTCATGCCTGAGGTTCCTCGTTGGGGGAGCTGGCTGCCTCACTTGAGCTGTAGGGTGAGCCAAGATATGCTCATTGCAGATAATTGGAGGATTTCAGCTTGAGGGCAAACATGAAGAGAGTATAATCTGTTCATAAATTCATAACAGTATCTAAACAACTCCAATTTGAGAACTCTAATAGAAATCTATTCCCAAGGATACCACACTATGTTATGAGGTCTACATCTTTTTTTTCCCATGAAGTCAAGGGAAAAATGGAGACAGAATTTTGTTTTTATAATAATCTTATTCCAAAGATTAACTCTATGACCCGGTTAGAATCCATCTTGGCATAAACACACCTCTTAAGGCTTCAAGGAGCTCCACCGAAATCAGGTGATTCAGCATCAGCTCCCAGGTTCCAATAGTAATGAAAACATACTCATATAAAAGAGAATAATGCTAGAATAATAATAAAAAATATTAATATACTCTAGCTGTATGAAATCATGCCAATCTGAGAGAGACAGTATTTGAGAATGAGCAGAAAAAAACCTCATTAGAAATGGAATAGAAATAAACAAAAAATGACTGATATGGCATTTCTGAGGAAAATAAAAGAAAGGGAGGGTGGCAAAAAGAGGTGAAACCTAATAAATTGGTACTAATCTTTATTGGGCTGTATCTGTGAGCACAAAAGTTAATGAGCTGGGAAAAAAGCTGGGTATTTCAGTGCTGTGAGACAACTGCAAACTCCCCAAGCAGATGGGTCATCAATATAAAGATTAAAGTCTTGGACAATCAAACAGTTTTCAAAAGAACACCTCAAAGTTGTCAAGAGATGAAAAAATTCTGTAGTAATTGATCCAACCAGCTTCAGGTTACAATAACCATTAAGTAGTAAAACAGATACAAGAAGTAATGCAAAGTTGCAAGCAAGATACTCAAAGTTTTTATTTGTTCATTAGCATGTTCTAAGCACCTGTGCTTAGAACTTAGGACTCTAGACAAAAAAATACATTTCAAAATATTGCTGGATGTTACTACTTCGGGATTTCAGTCACGTGCCATTGTCTGCTTAACAGCCCATGGGAGGGAGTATTACTGCAGGACAAGCCATTACGCATACTCACTAATTCCTACACTCCACCCTGGCTATGTTGCATTAGTTTCAATTTATTATATATCATGTTAAAAATTTAGGTACCTTAGATGACTCTGACAAAGAACTTCATCATGTTCATGTTCAATCAATGATTAATTAATTTACTTAATCTACTTACTTAATTTTGAATAATAGAGCCTTGAATATTGACTCCCTCTGCTTAGACCTTTATACAGGTTTAACATTTAGTTTCTGCCTATCTTATTTAATAACTATCTGTCCTTCAGAAGAAACCTTGAGTCTCTATCACAATAACAATAGCTGTCAAGATTATATCCAATGCATTTCATTAGCACTTCTCTTAACTAGACACTTTGAAATAAATTAGCATTGCCCTGTACCTGGGAAAGAAATTCACTGATTTCTTCAAGGTCGATTTGAGGAATGAATTGACCACCAGTTCTGGTGGAGCCCACTTTGATTGTCAGTATTTGGACTCTGTGCATCTCGTATCTCTTTGGCTCAACAGTTCAGAGTATGGCAATGAGTTTGATAGCAGGCTGGTGAGTAAAATCTAAAATACTTTAGTAAACAACTGTAAAATACATTCTGTAAAAACATAGGGTTTGAAAAATCTCTTGAAGCGTGAAGCTCAATTACTTGCCATGCTCTATAGTCTATCATAAAATATTTATCTGTGTTTCTGAACACAGAGAAATTTTCCACTAGCCTTCCTTAAAAAATTGCTGTTTTGTTGGGAACATTTATTTAAGTCCAAGCTTAAATACCATCATCAATGTATTGTCCTTTGTCCTTGTGTCTTACCTTTTGCCTACTGAGTTAGCTGTACAGAGGATTTTTGTGGGATTTTATATCAGTTTTCCAATTACGGACAAGTAAATCTTTTCTCAGCCTGCTCCTGTGTCCTGTGACCTAATTCCCCTGGGCATTCTAGCAGCTTTTTTGCACCCTTTTGAGTTTGATCTTCTTTTCCCTAAACCTTCAACCAGAGCTGAGCACAGTGTTCAAGGTTTTTTTCTAGATTGTGTACAAGTTATTAACAGGTGGATGATGAACAAACCTCTCTATTCTTCTGCTGGTTTTTGGCTTCTAGGTTTGTAGTGTATATTCTTGTTATTAGATCCCAACTTAATTGCTTTTCATTTATAAGTTTCATTCTTTCTGCAATTTCAGTTTTCACAATCACACAGTACTTCCCATGTTTCAATATATAATGGGTTTCCCAGGGACTTCAATAGCTGTGCAAAATCCAGTTGCATGTTATTGATTTTGATGACAAGAGGACTAACATAAATCAATAGAATGAACAGAAAGTTGGCACCAAGAATAAGAAATTCAGATTAAAGTCCCAACCTTGAAATGAAACAAAATGGTAGTGCAAAATAAAATAGAGCACTTGATTTCTTACAATTTCCTGAAACTTTTTTTTTTGTTTCAAGCTTCATGTAGATTGTAGACATCTTGGTTTGAGGGAGGGGAAAAAAAAAAAAGATAAAGAAAAAAATAGATAACTTCTGAGTGGGTTTATTTAAAGGCCTTTGCCAATCTTTTCTTCAGTGAGAGTTTCTGAAGTTTCTTGCCATCGATTTAGATAGTAATTATCTATCCATAAACTTATGAAAAATGGTGTCTTAGGTACTTAAACACATGATTAAACTCTCCCTGGGTGGATAAAAGTGTTTATGAAATTTCTCTCCAGTTGAAATATTTTCTAGAACTATTTCACTGGTTTTATTTGAGGAGTTTGTTGGTTTTGGTTTTTTTAACCAGAGTGATTTATGACAATGTTGTTAAAATGTATATTGTAAAGCAGCAATCCAGACTTCATGTTTTCCCTAGGCTGCAGTCTTCATGATCTCACAAAATCTAGCTACACAGATCTGTGGAAGTTGAAAAATTGGTCTTAGACTTATTTGATGTCATTAGTTTATGAAGGACTTTCAAAGACATCAGTGTAAGTCCGGCATTCAGGAATTTCCGAATACCAGACATGTTTAAAACTGATGTTGCTTTAGGTTATTTTTTTTGAGGTTAACGATGGTATTGTATTATGAATTAAAGCTGGAGAACATTTCTGCAAGATTTGTTAGAGAGTCTCTGCGTTTTGAGTGTCACAAAGTTTGCACATTAGAATTTTCTTCCAGCAAAACCATGGTAGCCCCTTTGCTTATTTTTGACAGAAACTGTCAGCCTTTGCCTACTTTAATTCTTCCTCCTATGGCAGAAAACTAATCAAGTTCTGAATTAAAAATATATTTGTCATTTTAAAGTGTTTGTTTGTCATGTCTTTTGGTAAAATGAGAGGAAAATTCATTAACTCAATATTATAGGATAATTTTTTTTAAACCACTATTGTTTACCAGAACTACTAAAAAGAGTCATGGTTTAAAAGAATCAAATATTAGTTTTGGAGACTAGATTCATGTTTAGCTTTGATTTTGGGGAATTTTTCATGTCCTTAATTTACACCACTTTAAAGACTGAAGAAAATATGCCATTCATTATTGATGTCACATGTAAAGATAGGAAGGAAGATACACTGGATTGCAATATACCTCTTGGAGAGCTAGTCAAGGCATATTACTGCTTGATTCATAGGTGCCCATGCATTATGAACAGGTTTAGCCAGCAGTCTTCACCGTAGAGTACCGAATGTTACACATATGTCTTTTACTTATTGTGCTTTTACTTAGCTTCATTTCAAGTTACATGATCAGTGCTGCTTAATGCATTGTTATGAAATGAAGCAAATGTGATTTCCTATATTGTCTTTGCACTTTTTCTTTCATTCTCAGAAATGAACTTTCTTTTCCACTGAATTACAATTATTGCAAACTTTTTCATGTTTCAGATAAGAGCTCTATTAACATTAGGCTATAGACCATAAATAATAAACATTTACAAAAGTATGTAGTTATGAATCTTTTCATGTTTCTAAATGGCACAGTAATTACAGGCTTTAGAGCATGGGGAGATGGTGCTAGAAGCATTAAGGACTATACCCAAAATCACGGAATCACGGAATCACGGAATTTTCAGAGTTGGA
>RSEF01000031.1:55168377-55179613 GCA_003993805.1 Himantopus leucocephalus
TTTTGGTAGATTAAAAGAAAGGAAATTGCCATGATCATCACATCTGAAATATAATTAAAACAGGACCAATAGGCTACTGGCCTGCACTCTTTCATTGTTGATTTTGAAAGAGTGTCATCTGTCTTTTTATAATCTTAAAAGTTTGTTGTTAGCAGTTAGCTTTCCAAGACTTTTCTACTTTTTTGAATACACAACAGAACCATAGAACAATGGCCAGGTCTGACAAAACAAAAACGTCATAGCTCTAATTAGCGATCCCCAGCATTTGCCCTTCATGACAGGATTTAATGAATCCTCTGAATACCTATGTGCAAGTCTCATACAGAGAAACAGTATGCTTCAGTTCTGTGACTGACTGCCAAAATTATCTTGACCTCTCCTTTAGACGATGTAGTATCACAATGGCTCTTGTAATTGCTGTTGTATCTGGCAAATCAAGGTCAGCAGACAAATTTTCCAGTTCATAGCTTTCTATGGGGTAACCTTTCAGTCTTTTTCTCAAATACTACATAGGACACAACTTAAAGTAAAAATAGCAGGAATATTACTCTTACTGAAATTTAACATAGCCATGGCCAGCATCAGTTCACTTTATCATATGTAGTATGGGGAAATATATGGGATGGGGAATAGTGGAACAGAATCATAGGAGGAGAAGTGATAGGGTAAGTCCATTGATATTTCTTGTTAATACTGATTTGTTCATTCAATATGAGGGAAAAAGAAAATTCTTGTCTTTAGATTTTCTGAATTGTCTGGTACCTGAATATATGAACATCCCATGATTTCTTTTCTCTGGCTGCATTTGAATCCACCCAAGATACTCACGTTCCTAATAATCAGTCAGCAGTTTCATAGGCTCAAGCTCAGGAACTGTGAAGATGAAATTCATATTGCGAGTTTTGGCCTGCAAAAGATAGTTAAAAAACAAGAACAAAAAGTGGGACCAATCCTGTAGAGGTCACAGTGAGCAACTTTGCTATTTCACTACAGGGTCAGCTTATGAAAAAGGAGAACCAGTACAAAGAGATTTTGAGAGTCAAGGGTAAGAGACCTGAAATGGTGTGGGAACAAGGATAGGAGCCCATCCAGTTAACTTTGCCTGATTCTGAAAATTACACTTGTTCGTCTGGAAGATTTCCATCTGGATTCAGGCATTGTCACTCATGCACATAAACAATCACATATTTCTATATGTCTATATTTCTATTTAATACCCTAGTTGTGCAAGTGACTACAAACAATTAAAAAAACCTGTACCCATTGAATAAAAGTTAAAAATAATGGCCTAAGAATACAGTAAATACATAAACCTGGTACAAAGTGAGCATAAGTAATTTCCTGAATTGTGTAGAAACTAATTTATGAATGATCCATAAAATCATTGTAGCATCACTTCTTTGTAGCTTTCCATTTTCCCATTTTTCCTTTTTCCAGAGCCACAGGAATCAGTCTTTTTAAAAAGCTCAAACAAAATCTGTATGGTAAAAACTAAAGAAAGAATAACTGTTACTAGAATCTGGATCCAGAAGTGCAGTTAGTGACTACTGCTTTCAAGGCACTTTAAGATATTTGAATTATTTATTATTGCATTTGAGAAGTATTTTTTTTTTTTAAATAAGGCATCAGTGAAAGACAATTAAAGTGACAAGATCTTCAGCAAATTTCCATAAAAATTAAATATTTGAATTCAAATTATTGTTCTCCAAATACACAAAACATACGTATAACAGCTGTGTGTATTTTTCTGTCATCCACAGTGCAGAATAAAGGTCCACATATCTATTTAAATTTTTTGTTAATTCTTTTTCATTGAGTTGTTCTTGTACTGCCTATCTTACTGGCTCCAAACTACAAGTAAACTCTTGTATCCAAAAATCTGCATTCAGATTTCTGAAGCACTTTCAAGTATTTTTCACTTTGACAGTGCACAGAATTTTGCACTGAACAAAATTGGCTTTTCAAACATCTTCAGAATGAGCACTTAAAGTATATAAATGAAAAACAAGGCACTGTAAATAAAAGTGAAAATATAGTGACAATACAATGAGCAATAAAGTGGGTAGCTGACTGTCTGCAAAAGTCCTTTACAAAATCCAGTGCATGATTTTTTGAGAAGTGTACTCTGGACTGAATGTTTTTAAGATGGCTAATCTCTGAAATAACTTGGTTCACTTTTGGCACTGTTGCACAAGCTGTCACGGTCAGCTGTACATGCCCTTTCCTTCAAGGAGATAAGACTGATGTTTGGATTTATAGTTCTTGTTTCTAGGTTAATCAGTCAAAGTGAATGTATTGGATTACTGACAAAATTTGCAATTGAACAGAGAGTAGTCTTACTGGACTGTATTCATTACAACGGTATGTATTCATTAAGTTTGAGTTCTGTCAGACTACAAAAGAGTCACCTTTTTTTTTAACTTCTGAAGTCTCTTTTAGTTTATGTCAAATGTGTTATCATGCAAAAACCAGTTCCATCTGTACTTTTATATTCCCCTTCTGCTTACCTATATTCATTCAGGGTGATATTTCTAAGAAGATGATCCAACCAGCAAAATCCAATTCTATAAACTGTCCACTGAAGAAGATCTAATCCAGATTTTATTATTTTCACAGAATATTTTCCAGTGTGGAATCTGATTCTGTGTGTACCCTTCATAAGATATAAAGGGAAAGTAAAACTGGCTAACCTAAATCATCATAATAGATTTACATTATAATTAATGGCAAGGCAATCTATTACAGAAGAAGAGAAGCGGATGTGGAGGGTTAAGGAAAAAAGATTATATCCTACTGTTAATCAAGCCTTTTTTAAGAACTTGAAAGAATTAATGGAAGGGGGTGGGGGGAGAAAAAAAAACCAGGAACAAGTAGCAACAAATCTGGCATATGTTTTATAATACCTAATTTTCTTTCTGTTAAGGACAACAATCAAATCCATGCATACCGTCATATTTGAGTTGCTAATGTTTAATTTTTGCTTAAATTCTTGATAGAAATCTGTCTTAGCTCAACTCAATTATAAAACATCAAGAAAGGGATTCAAAATGGTTTTAATTCATCAGTCTGTGTAATGACTTTGTAATACTAAACTGGGATATGATGCTTTTGGGACAGAAGATTTTGCAGCATCAGCCAGTCAAAGGTTCTAACTCTGCAATTTCAATGCTGAATTTATCACTTTTGGCACTGATGTCAACCATACGTCAATGCCTGCTCATGCGATGGGGACTATCTGAATCTAGCCTATTAATTCAAGGCCATAAAGAAAGTATATTTAGCTCTAATACTAAGTTATTTAAAGTTATAGGCAGTGTAGTAGATGGATAACAAGGTTGTTTAGCTGGAGATGTATTATCTATTTACAAGGGTTACTGATGACTTTGTAACCTACAAGACATCATTTTTTATCATAGAAAATGTATAGTGGGCAAAAACAGGCCGGTCAGAAAATAAAAAAGGTCACCTGTAGAAGAAACATCTTCCCACTCCTCCCTAAACGGAACAAAGATTATCCAACAGCCTTTAATGGTCCTCCACACAATGCATCTTCCTATCACATCTCTCTCTCCTAATGAGCAAAGAAACCTTCACAAAGGGCACAAGATGTTGTAACCGTATTTAGGTTTTATCTGGAAGAACCTTCGTTATTATAGAACCACAGAACAGAATTAGAGAATTGCAGAATTCATGTTGGAAGGGACGACAGGAGGTCTCCTATTTGACCTCCTCCTCAAAGCAGGGCCAGGTTGGAGATTAGATGGAGATGCTCAGGACTTTTTCCAGGCCCTTCTTGAAAACCTCTGAGGCTGGAAACTACACAGTTTCCCTGGGCTATCTACCCCACTACCTGCCATCCTCATGGGGAGAAAGTTTCTCCTCATCTCCAATCCAAACCCCTCATTATCTACTGTCGCACTGCCATGCACTGCTGTGAAGGGCCTGACTCAGTCTCCTCAGGCCCGCTGCCCCCCTGCAGGCACCAGGGGTTGCTGTTATGTCCTTGAAGCTGTCCCTTTCCCTGGATGAGCCAGTTCTGTTCCTACAGCCTCTCCTTGCAGGGCGATGTCTCCAGCCCTGACCAGCAAGGTAGTCTCCCTTGACCTCACCCCAGTTTATTCAGGTCTTTCTTGAACTGGAAGTCTCAAAACTGAACACCTTCTCCCTTGCAGAGGTTCTCCTTCCCCAGGGCAGCACTTTTTGTTTGTCCTTGTTGACTATGCTATAGATCCTGCTGGTTGCTTCCTCCAGACTGGCCGGGCCTCTCTGGGTGGCAGCCCTGCTCTCCAGGACATCCTCTGGCACCCAGGTTTGGTGTCACCTATAGACATAATGGGACAGATGGCTCTGTCACCTCCTCCAGGTCATTAATGAAGATGTCCCTCGGATGCTCTACTTCGTACTAGTTTCCAGGAACAGTTGACACCTTGACCACTACCCTTGGAGCCTGACCATTCAAGCAGATTTTTGCCCAAGCTAACATCCTTTATGGTATAATACATATGAAAATACAATGTAAAATCAAAGTAAAGATTTAAAGCTGTTAGTCCACTCATGGAGTAGTTCATAATGTCAATATCCCTTTTTTTGACTGTTGTTTTATTTCTCTTTGCTGTACCGAATTACACATGGATGAAATAAAAACCATGGTCTATGACATATAAAATATTGTTTTAAATTCTGTGAATTATTCACTCAGGTTCAACTTTTACTTGATTCAGTGCCAGCTGTTACAATTGTTTCAGGAGCCACTGCTGTAAACCTAATGACTACATTAGTTCCACAAATATTCATAATTCCATGAAAATAATTTTCAGTGTCCCTAAATTACTAATGCTTCCCATGATCCAGTTGCGTTTGTCCGTATTACCTTTGCAGGCAGCTTAAACTCGTGTTGTGTCCAGGCTATTACAGATCTGAGAGTGTTTGTGACAGGCAGCATCATGGTTCTTCCAGGAGCCCCAAATCCATGCATGATTTATTCACTTCCACAAAAAGGGAAAGTAGAGTAGCTGCAGGCTGCGCAGTGTTCTATGCAATCCCATATGCCAATTCTGAAATGTGGCTTCAGTGTAGTTCCTGATCAGTTGGCAGCAAACAACGTTGGTCTTGGGAAAGTGAAACTGTGGTGTAGACACAACTCTAGTGATGAGGTGCTTTAGTGTGGTAAAAACCCAGAAATTTTCAGTAGCAATTTTTATTGTAAAAGGAAGAAGGACGGAAATGGAGAGCGATTTTATATGTAAGTTCGTACTGAAAGAAGTCTAATACATTATTTCTTTTGGGACATCATAAGAAATACGTGGTAATTGTCTGTTTTTTCCAATATTGCTGTGATGCTCTAAAGATACATATGAAAATATACACAATATTATGCATAAATAATAAGTGTAAATACTACTGCAAACAGTGCTCATTGGAGAAGATGATAGGCAATTCTGCCTCTTGGGAGAGAAACCACATGCTTAGGTTTTATTAGCATTTGTGTCCTAATCATCAGATTTTTAAAGATTTTGTTTAATCACATGAGAAATGGCTTCAAAGTTAACCATTTTTTCCCCTGCAGAAACTCTGTATTTTTCTTTCACCTTTTTAATTGTTTTCAAAAAAATCTTAAACGTGACAATTTTTTAATATTCGTGAGAAATACAGATTTTTTCTTTATTATGGCAAACAAGGATCTCAGAAGCACTGTTTAAAACAAGAGATTGGCTTTCTAAGAACAACCATTGACTTCAAAGACCAAAAACTTTCAGAGAGATGGAAAGTGTAGTTTTTTCTTTCGTGGGACAGGTAAATTTTCCTTTTTGGGAACATGAATTAAGTTATTAGAAGCAGCAGCAGGTATTTTATCATTGCCATCAGAGGGTAAAGGATTAATTGCTGTCACTGTTCATACTATGGTACCTTGTGGGGTACAAATTACATTTCTCTAACCTCAGCACCTTAATCAAAACCAACATGATCAGAGCTCATATTAATCTGCTGCAGCCAGCACCAGCCTTTCTATGCCAAATGAATGCAAGGTCAGCAGTATGGACTTCTGAAAGGAGGGAGCAACCTTATCAGGAAAACGCACATGGTGAGGTCCAGAAGCAATGACAATGTGAAAAATCAAGTTAACAGCCAGTAAAAAGGCATGCACACTGCAGTGCCGTTGCCTCTCTGTCAATTTGTTCCATGCTGAATCAAAACAGGGATTTGTATGTGTCTCAAGTGCCCACAAGCTCCTGGTAATTTGTGTGCTAGATATCTGAACTTCTATTAAATGGGCAGATACAACACAAAAAAAGCAGTGTAAGTGGTAGATATACAAAAGAGTCTTTCCCTTAAGAAATTAAGCTGAACTGTAAAAGCACTGTATATGATAAACAGCTTTATGTACCCTTCAGGTTTGCCTTCTGTTTTATGTGTCTGTTCACGCTCCAGTTGGGCAGTCATGCTTTCAACTCCTTATGAGGAAAGTAAGGCGAGTTCACTCAGCATGAGTTGTATGGCTGAACTTTGGGTAATATCTCTAGCCTAGCCAACGAGTTCATTTATGAAGATTTATCTACCAGGTTGCTAAGGGAAAGGATCTTACAACACTCAGCTGATTGGTTTTCTAAACACAAAACTGCTGGAACAGTTCTTAAGAAGTATATTTTGATCCTGAAAAGATCACTGTCCTTCCACCACGTTATCTTTAAGACCATTTGAAAATATTAGGAAAAGTATTGAGCTGATTTGCAATCACACCAATAATACCAGGCAGAAGAGTTTCATATTTTGAGATGTCAATTAATCATAAACTCTGTGGAAAAGTGATGAAGGACACAATCTCAAACTGTGGAAGGTGAAATCACTTAATGGAAGAGTTCATTAACCCTCCTTTTAAGAAAATCTTTGGTCAAACTTTTAAGCCTACCTACCAGAAGTCGAGCATCTAGATTTATATTTTTGTGCTCATATATGTCTTTCACAGATATCTGTAGGATACCTTGGAGATATCATGAGTTATAGATACACATTATCTATATATCATTACACCATACAAAAACAAGTGAAGCTTTAGACACTTAAGCTTAATGTCCTACACTGAAAACTTTTACACTAAAGTTTTAGTTTATCATCAGATATTTGAATCATGATAATTGAACTGTAAAAAGTAGGGTTATGTGATGCAAGATGCTGGCTGATCCGTGTCTTCCTTTTAGGAGCAGCTAGTCTCAGTGTCAGTGATTCATGGAGTGCCTGCCTCTGTGTAGCTGAGGTGTTCCTCATTAATAAGAAAATTAAAACATATTTTAGTTTCAATCTGTCCTAGAAAGTTGATAAAAACTTCAAATAGTTGCCCTTAGTCAGAATATTACAGGTATGTCAGAAAAAGGCCAGTGTCACCAACCATCTGCAGCAGTTCATGTGAANGAAAAAAAAAAAAAAAAATTAGATAGTCTGATGAGAATGTAATAAAATAATTGCTGAACAAGCAAAAGAGTTCATTTTGAAACTGAAGATTACATTTTGTCTGTTTATAAGGAACCCAGTGCAGCAGACCACCAGTTTTCATAGAGCATTCAGGCTCCACAGACATACATATCAATAAAATAGTGAATTCTAACTAATAATGTCAATATGACAACTACATTGAATAGGTGAAACATAACATAACTGTGCAGGAACCGACAGATGTACTTATTTTTTTCATTGCTTAGATAGGTTTTTCTTGCATCAAGCTACAGAAATTAATTGCAGCAGCTCTTGTTCCTGTAGAAAAAAAAAAGTCAAGTCTGTGTTTGGAATTCAGCATTCAGATCGCGAGGTGCAGCTGAAACTCGTTTTTAAGCAGTAGAGTTAGAAACCCTTGCATAGCTCAACACAGAGCACGCTCCTGGAACTGCAGTTAAAAGGTGAGGTTGTTAACAAGGACATGCAGTTGTCAAGGCAAGTTTGGCAAGATGAAATTCCCAATAAGTACAGACAAGAGTATTCCAGGAAATACAGAAATTGAGCTCTCCTCAAGATAATGACTTATCTCCACCTCTCTCAAATATACAGGGAAATAGGAAATACTATTAGTTCTCGGTGGCATGTTTCCACTTACTAATGTTCCTGGAGCAGCAAGATAGCAACTTTGGTCTGCAGCATTACTAAACTTCCTGTTATTTATTTTCCTCACCTGAGTTCAATCACGCTGCATGGTCTAATGTTGATGTCAAACTAAGAAGCTTCAGGGAAAGCCACTCATTCATGGAGTGCTGAGGAGGCAATTTTTATTTCAGCGCAAGCTGGATAAAAAGTCCCTGTTTTCTTTTTCTTTCTCCCCAGTGTTCAGCAAAGCCTTGTGACACATGCATGCCAGGCTGTACAAGCTTCAGAGAAGCCAAGGCCACTCATTTAATGAACGCTGACTATGCAGGTATTGGCTCCATAACCTTTCTGATCTACTTTTATGAAGCAACTGATTTTAAAACATGAATTTGAAGCAATATGTGCTGCTACTCTTTGCTGTTTCCCTGTTTAAAAATTAACAGGAGCTCATAAATTTATAACCATTAAGAGGCAGGCTGCTACTGAAATGTAATCGAAGGTTTAAATTTGCAATGAAAGGCTTCCATCTTGCAGGTACAGAACAGAAGGAGATTTTGCTCCAAGAAGTGACCCCTGCGCTATATTAGAGAGTTGTGCAGCAATCACAGAGGAGTCCGTTCGGGGATGTAATGTGAAAGTATACTGCAGATTTTTCACAGGAAGAATGTATAACAGGTTTTTACTTATCCAGTAGAAACTTTACAGCAAGCTTTCCTTGTATGTATAAAACCCTCTTATCTCAGACCAGTGTATAACTTTAAATTTTGCTAGACCATGTTCTTCTGTATGCTCTATTTTATATTGTAGTACTACATTTATGAAACAAGGAGATGATATGCTTAACTTATGGGAGTGGTAATTTTAACCTTGAACCGTAGATCTCATAATGTAGTAAAGAAAAGCTTTAAAAATTGTTATTAAAATCTGGCAGTTCTATTCAAATATTCTTTTCTGAATAGCAAACATTCTTTGTTCCTGCTTACAAATTTCCTTGAAGAAAAAGGCAGCCATATTAGAACACGCAGAAGAACCCAATGGTTGCTTTAATTATTCTTGATTCTCTTTTGTAAGGTAAACAAAAATAAACCTGAAAAAAAAAAAGCAATAATGATATGTCACAATATAATCTTTCCATCATAGGTTTTATGTAAATGTGAGAAAGAATATGTTGTAAGAGATATTCCATTGTGACTTCAGGTAGTACCTATAACACCACATTAACACATGTGAGATGCTAAGCTTTAAGATCCATGATTATATTAATATCAATTCCATCTTTATGATGTTCTAGAAACCAGAATTGCATTCCTTAGGAGGAATTTGACAATAATTATGCTAACTGCTAAGTGTGCATTGTGCTGTGAGGTGTACTCCCTACTTCAGCAGAAGTACCTGCATAACTGTAAGATACCAGTCTTTGGTGTGGAAGAGTGAGTTCAGCTTAGTTAACACTTTAGATAACATATCAAAATAACACAAATGTTATCTATCTTACTTACAGTCATTCTTTAAAGATGATTTTTTTCAGACTTTCAAATGCTGACCAACGTCTTCTACGTAGAACAGCTATACTGTGTTTTAAGATGTATATAGTTAATACATGCTAAATAAAACAATAATATTAAAAGGACCTGAATGTGCCAAAAGGGAAAAAGAGATAATATTTCCTTGTGTAAGACACAAAAAATAAACTGACTTTGAAATGTGCTGAGCATTTTTTTGTATGCTTGTTTGTTTCTTTCGGGCTTTTTTTCAGATTGGAGATTGAAACAAGGAAAACAACCCCTTAATGCCATTGATCAAATCATGCTTTGAAAGTGGACCCTGGATTAATGGGTTTAGGAATGTTCTTCTAAATTACAAACATCTGTAATGATCCTCCAAGGACAAACAGGGCACCCTGGTTCAATGAGCAGGTAATGAGATTGCTGTATAGCCCCCCCCTTATCAGTGTGCAAAAGTTTGCAGGTGCTGCAGGACAGACTGCTTCAATGTCCTGGCAAACCACTGTTGGCTTATCACTGTAATTTCCCCTCTGCGTTCATAAAAACCCTCTATGTAATATTTATATTCACTTTTTAAAAGCAGACTAATTAGAGTCTGTCACTTTGCCTTTTGCTAATATATTCTCATACACAGCTTGACATTACTGTGAATATAAATGGTTTTAACAAGCGTGTTTTTCAAATCCTAGCTGTAATAGATATCTTTGTAGAATATCTTTTCCTTCAAGATTTGTTTGATAAAATTAAGTCTGGGTTCGGAATGAATGTGATTTATCTATTAGAGTGCACTTACTGTCCCTCTAGATCAATGCAATCATTTTTACGCTTTCATGTACGAACATAGGAATCATTTCAAATCACATCAAGATACTATCTTCTTCCAAAATTCTTTGTGAATTGAAGCCAAACATTTTAAATGGCTAGATAATATGTCTTCAAAAAAAAAACAAAAAACCCATGATTTCACTATTTAATCTGACCAAAACTGGAAACACAGAGCTACAGTTATGGCAACCAGCTTTTGTTTCTTCATAAACTGTTTAATTCAAGGACCTGCAGTATGAGAACATTTTCATCTGTTATTCGTAAAGAGTAGTTTAAAAAAAAGTGGATATTCTGAGAGAACCTTATCTGATCTGTATTTCTGAACATTTTGAGAACCCTCAATTTCTGCGCCTTTAGAAGAAAAACACATAGATCTTAGATTTCATCCCATGCAGAGATGAAATGGCGTTTACATGACAGACTTCTAATGTGGGATTAGAATCTGAAAATCAGGAGTGTTTTTATTGCGGACCAGATCAACTCTGATCTCCACAGATTTATGACCTGCTGTGTTTCTTTCGGATGGCTACAGGAGTAGATCCTTTCTGTCTGGACGACCTGCACAATGCGGTGTTTGGGTCTGTCCTCCAAGATGAGTCACAGTGACGTTAAGCAGCGCTATGGACGCAAGGACTGACTCATAAGCATTAGGGAAGTATTATAGACAATAAGAAAATGCGAGACCTATGCACTGAAGAAATACTTCAGGTCCCAGGATATGACTTTAGTGTGACAGAGAACTATAGAGACATGTATAACAGTCTTATTGCATTTTTTCCATTTTTTCTCTCATTGATGCAGGTCTGAAAAGTAACACTTTTTTTTTTTTTTTTTTT
>RSEF01000031.1:55179620-55212059 GCA_003993805.1 Himantopus leucocephalus
ATTTTTTTTTTTTTTTTTTTTTCCAGAATACTAAAAAATGATAAGCTTCTGAGATTTCAGTCTCATTCTTAATGCCAGTTTTTAGGTTAGGTAAGAGAGTCACCTGCATTTTTTGTCAGTTTTCCAGAATGAGAGCAAATAATTGTCCTGCTAGATTATAGAAAAGTTGAGCTCTCTTCTGTCATCTATCAAATTGTTCACAACACAGGTAAGTTTAAAATGATCATTTAATAGCCATAGGAAACCTAATATTTCAAAATTAATAACCAATTGGGAAGACTAAACCTTTCTTTTCCTTAGAGCTGTTAAAGAAGTTTCTTGAAATGTCCTGCCCCACCTTGAATCCTCCCTGTTGTGTCCATAACAGACCTGTAGTATGTCTGGAATCTGAATTTGCATTTCAGCCATTGATATTGATTACAACCAACCAAAACTCTCCTCATCTATGTCATAAAGACTGCTTTCCAAAGAACTTGAAGATGAGTACATGTGAAACTGGTGCACAAGACAAAGAGACTATGAACTTAGGCAAACTCTACTTAAGAATTAGTTTCCTCAATCACTCACTTTACTCCCTGTACTCATGCTCACTTTATGAGCCTGATAGTGACACATCTTGAGCAGATCTTGCACCAGTAGAGCTACATTGACTTATGATACCATTTTGTGAAGGTATCCATTTCATTTCAAGGGCTTCTGCATCAGAAATATATTTGTCCCTGAATGCTTTTATTCCAGAATCAAACTAAACCTATGTTTTCTTTGAAATCTCTATGTTGTAGCTTCTAAATGCAATACTTAATCCTCCTTCTTTGACTATCGAACTATTTGGACTAGACATCTATAGCTTTTTGAATTAAAGCTTTATTTTAAATAAATTTAAAATTAATACATAGAGAATACTCTATGTATTCAAGATCATGGAGAACAGCATTCATAAAAAAAAATAAAAATAGAAGCTCTACAGGAGTTTCACTAACAGAGCTGACTCTGGTAAAATTACTTTATTGTCACTGTGAAAACTTTATTATGGAAATAATGACAATTCCAGGATTAACCTGTGATCACTTTTAAATACAGATCCTCCAGTTTTGCACCAAAAATTCTTGCAAAGAGAAAATGTTCTTGTAAGTATCTACAGAAGGTCAGCTGTAATTCCATTAACAGGCGCAATCATAATTGGTTGTTCAGAGGCAGAGTTATCTTTTGCAAAGGTAAATATTGCATGACTTGCATTTGCATTTCAACTACCCAATACCACTGAACCAAAATCATAGAATCTTAGAATCATAGAATGGTTTGGATCAGAAGGGACCTTTAAAGATGATCTAATCAAATCCTCCTGCCATGGGCAGGGACGCCTTCCACTAGCTCAGATTGCTCAGACCCCCATCCAACCTGACCTTGAATGCTTCCAGGGATCGGGCATCCACAACTTCTCTGGTCAGCCTGTTCCAGTGCTGTTCCACCTGTTCCTGTTCCTGTTCCTGTTCCGCCCTCATTATAAAAAAAATTTTTTCCTTATGTCCCATCTAAATCTACTGGCTTTCAGTTAAAAAACATTGCCCCTTCCTCTGTCACTACGGGTCTTGTTAAAAATCTCTATCTTTCATATAAATCCCTTTTCTATATTGAAAGGCCACAATAAGATGTTCACACAGCCTTCTCTTCTCCAGGCTGAACAACCCCAACTCTCTCAAACTTTCTTCATAGCAGAGAGCCCTCTAGTCATTCTTGTGACTCTCCTCTGGACCTGCTCTAACAGGTCCATGTCTTTCTTGTATTGGGGACCACAGAGCTGGATGCAGTCCTCCAGGTGGGGTCTCACAAGAGCAGAGTAGAGGGGCAGAATCACGTCCCTCGTCCTGCTGGCTACACTTCTTTTTATGCAACCTGGGATATGATTGGCTTTTGGGTTGCAAGTGCACACTGCTGGCTCGTGTCGAATTTTTCATCCACCAGTATCCCTGAATACTTTTGCTGCAGGGCTGCTCTCAATCCATTCATTCCCCAGTCTGTGTTGATGGTGGGGATTGCCCTGGCCCATGTGCAAGACCTTGCACTTGGCCTTACTGATCTTCATGAGGTTTGCATGGGCACAGCTCCTCAAGCCTGTCAAGGTCCCTCTGGATGCCATCCCTTCCCTCAAGCACATCAACTGCACCACTCAGATTGGTGTTACCTGCAAACTTGCTGAGGGTTGTCTCAATCCCACTGTCTATGTCTTTGATGAAGATACTAATTAATATTAGTCCCAGTAGGAAACCCTGGGGGACACCACTTGTTACTGGTTTCCACTTGGACATTGAGCCATGAACTGTAACTCTTTGGATGTGGCCACCAAACCAATTTCTTATCCACTTAACAGTCCATCCATCAAACCCTTAATTCTCCAATTTAGCAGCAAAAATATTGTGGGGGACCATACCAAAGGCCTTACAGAAGTCTAGGTAGATCACATCTGTAACTCTTCCCTTGTCCACTGATGCAGTCAATTCACTGTAGAAGGCTATTAGATTAGTCAGGCACAATTTTCCCTTGCTGATACCATGTTGGCAGTCTTTAAATCAAGAAGTCTGAGTTTATTGGAGGTCAAACATGAAATTCTTAAACACTTGTCTATACAGGTATGAATTTGTCACAGAGAGATGCTCATCTTGGTTTAACAAGTAATTAGTCAGTGTATTCTTGAATAATCTATTCACTCTCTGAATCTCATCAGCTGTGATGTTCTGTGGTGAAGTGCTGACGTATCTTTTTAAGTGGTGCTGATATAACTGTGCAGAGAGATGCAAAGGACATCAGCCTGCTCGTGAAGGGTGTGCATAGGCAGAAGGCACTTTTCCACAGAGTTCAGAAATGACACACTCCTGTGGTCTTATTTTTTGCTTATTCGCATTCAAGTTTCTTCTGCCACTGTCAAACAGATTGAAATGCTGACGTGTTATGATAACATTCACCATTGCATACATTTTCCACAAGAGATTAGGTGCTAATAAGGAAAGTAGTATTTCTGCTTGCACACGCTAATGAATAATTATCACTTTTCCTCTGATCTTTATATTTGTTCATATCTTTACTTCTACAGCCATCTAATTTGATTTATGTATATGTTTATCAGTGGGTTTTCCTTTCCTTTCTTGCTTGTTTTGGCAGCTTGAAGCTCATATAAAAGGTCTCAATTTGGAAAATTACTTTGAATATGGACAACTTGCTGAGTCTAGGTGCTCACTTGGAAACTTCTATTTCTCAGACTTCTTGGATGCAGGGGTATGATGAACTCACAAAAGTCTATTTTGCAAAACCTGTAGTATACCTTGTGTTAGATATACAGACGCTAGAATAACACATTTGGATTTACCATAAGTATACTGAGTATACAAATTAAAGAAGTTCACCAAGTAAATCAGAATAACATGTATGGTTGTAACACAGGGAAACTAGATATTACTACTGATCAAGACACATTGGTGAGTATAAGCAAAATATCTAGGAGGGGTCAACTGGCTTCTTTGCTTTGAAATATAGGTCTGTCATGTCAATGTAATTACTTCAATTTACATTAGACAGGAATATTCCTCCTGTGTATATATCACTATGTTCCTAGATAAACATATTTTGCTTCATTCTAACTTCAATAACCTGAAAGAAAAAAAAAATAAATCCTCCTATACAGCAGCCCATCATAAATTGACAGAAAATATTATTTTTAATCATATGGTGACGCTGTGGGGAATAAGAAGACATGCAAATCAGAAAAAGGAGGGAAAAAACTACTTGAAATTGGGATCATGATTTTTGGCTACGGAATAAATAATATATTATTTAAGCATTCTGAATGTCATAATCTAATATCTTTTATATATATATATTTATCTAATTATAGTTAACCCCCTACCAGAAAACCCTGTAAAAAATATTTTTTTTAAAGAAATAAGGATGCCATTTATTTATTACATTAGTTCTTACATGCATAGGACCCCCCACCTATTAAATTAAAAGGCAAAAAGTATCTGAAGAATCAGACCTCTAAACTGAGAATAAGCAGTTCAACTAGTCTAGAAATAAGCCAGTTTAAAAATAAAACAAAACATCACACCTAACTTCACATATAATTTAAAAAATTTTAACAATGTTTGAGTAGCCTGAGGTCAACTGGCTGATAAAATAATAATGAAATCTAACATACCACTTATGTTAACAGTACAAACACAGATTATATTTGTTAGTATAGATATTTGTAAACACTTCAATTAAATACTTTTTTGCTGTAGGTCTGGATATGTAATAACATCACAGGGCACAGGCTGACTTTATGCCTATTTAATCTGAAATTAAATGAAGATTTAACAGACGTACCAACCACAAATGGAAGGGCAAAATCAGAAAAGCCTCATCACAAAACAAGATACAGATAGAAGAGGACATAAGAAGTGACAAGACAGGGTTCTCAGAGTATATGAGTAGCATGAGGAAGACTTGAGGTCTGATAGTCAACAAAGAACAACAGCTGCTCACAGACACCTTTAAAGCTGAAGTTTTGGCATCCTTTGACCACTGGTTTTGTTGCAACTGTATGCACACGCATGTTTTATTTCTCTATATATGTACATCCACATTTACATTATATATACAAATAAATATACTATATATGCAGTTTATATACATCTATGCATAGATTAGGAAAATTACCACAGTGATGGAAACATTTAGAAGATTGATAAATCAGCTCTGTTTCAAACTTTAGAGCAACACTCCGCAGGATTGACACTCATTAACAATACACACTGCCAATGGTTAGCTCTTAATCATTGTCAGGCATTCTCATTGCTTATGCAAACAAATAGCCCTTAAGAAGCTTATGATAAACTGGTTTTGTGTACACAATGACACGGAGCTGATGCATGTAGTGAGTGCTGGTGATGAAAGCCAAGTGGCCAAGACCCAGGTGATGAAGCTTTGCCTGGAGTGGGCAACCTCCTTCTCCCTTTCTCTCCTCATTCCTGCTTCTCAGCCCCCTTCCCAAAATAAAAGGGGATAGTGGAATCTGCTCTCAGCATAGTTAATCTTAAATTGAGGACCAGGATTTTTTTCTGGTTTCACCACACATCTTTTCCACTTGCTGTGCAAACTTGTTCTTGCAGAATTTAGCACTTAAACATCCTTTCTGGCACTTCCTTTGAGTGACTATACCACCACTTCGTTTGCCCATTTATACTTAATTATGCATTTATGCTTAGCTGTTTTACAAAACGCTTGCTGCTGGTGGTGTACGCTTTAGAAGTGTTATGGTTTTACAAAATGCTTATATACTGCCACAATTATGATATCTCACTAAGTTTATGTCTGGTTTCAAGCCAAGCAAGTATGAAGTGTACTTTTTTTAATCTATTACTAATTCATGGGTGCAACAAAATGCTGATTTGGCTATAGTTTTTGCTAACAAGATCAACTAATACAATTAGTACAAGTAATGATGTAATAGATAATCAGCATGCAGCACAAAAAGCCTGACAAGAAGCTACTTAGAAAAGCTAGTTATTTTCCAATAGGAGGGTGTGGTGAACAAGATATTGAAAACGCAGACTCATGTCAAACCATTCAAATCTCATGCAATGAAAACAAGAAATAGTTGATATGTGTTTTGATTGTAGCAAAGCTTTTGATGTGGTTTGAAACATATTTGTATATTAAAAAAGAGTCATATAATTATAGAGGTCTGGTGTTATGGAAATAATGCAGAAATCCATACTTATAATAACCACTAATGCTTTATTTTCAGTAAGAAATCATATAACCAGTAAGATTGTGCAAAGATCAGCAATATTTTCATTAATTACAGGGGCGATAGAAGGAACAATGTTCACTTTTAAATCAGTAGTTTAATCAATCTGAGATGGCTTAAAAGGACCCTGGAGAATGGATTAGAGTTCAAAAGGGATTAAAACCAGAAAAATTCAATAGATATTTTACTGCAAACAAACAAACAAACAAAAAGATTTGAGATTATAGTCAATGGCCAGCTGAGTATGATCTGGCAAAGACGTGCAATTGCAAAAAAGGCAATTGTCACATGAGGTATAGTGTAGCCTGCAAGATTAGTGAAGTAATTATTCTGTTCAGCTTTGGCAAAGTCTCTTCTGGTGTTCTGTGTCCTTTTAGATGCCAGACTTCAAGGTTTGAGTTATATAAGCCTTGATATCTTCTCTTTTAAGAATGTTTTATTGTTCTCTGATCAGTAAAAGCTGGAAGCCCTCCTGTAGCCACAGAGGATTTTTTCATATGTTTTTTAAGTCACATAACTGAGTGGATTAATTTGTCATGTCCAGTCAGGTTCACAGATATTTTTTGGTTGTTATGATGTGGTAGCACTAACAAGTACAGTCAGGTGATGTTGTACAATTCATTAACGGTGGTAACTCCTGCTAATGATGAGTACATGCAAGAGATGCTCTGTTTTGCCTCACAAATAACTGATTGTGTATGAATATAACTACAAGCTAGCTTCTTTTGAGATTGAAAGCTGTGTGTTTTAGCTCTAAGTTTAAAACAATTGTCTTTTTCTGTTGTTGGTTTTTGGTTTTGTTTTCTTTCTCCTTTTCAACATACTAGCATGCATCTACCCCAGTTTCAAGTCCAGATGAATAATTGCATTAATTACAACATGGCTGAATATTTACTACAGACACTGTTTTAGCACTTGCAAAACCTTGCAATGCTTTCCTTCAACCGAGCAGTCATTAATTAATTCAAAATTCATTAAACCTTGTGCGACTTTCCTTGAGACTCATCAAGATAACATGACTCTCTATGCCCCTAAAATTTCCTTTCAGCTAAAATGTGCAAGCAATTGAAATAGGTAAGACATCCAAAGTCTTACATATAGTTGAATCCAGTCAAATAAGATCATTTGTAGATTACTGATATGTTTAGAAGTTTGTGCGTAAAGGGATAGATATATTGTACTTAATAGCAGTACAGCTTTTTATAAATTGCTAATTTTTGTGACATTTTGAAGTATGAGACTTCTACTCAGAAGTACATCATCTGCACTTCCTCTTCTCTAGTGTTATTCACGATTTATATAATGTAAAATTAGCCTCTAATAAAAAGTGGGAAATACAGCTTCCTGTTAGAACGAAAGTCCATGGCAAAAACCCAAACTTAAACTACACATCCTCAGTGTAACCCCCTCTACACAGAGGACTCGGCCTCAGACTTGACTGTTTCCTTACCAGTACTCTGTTAGCAAAACTTCCGTACTCTTGGGAATGCTTGACACTTCTGCTTCAGCCCTATTCAGACTGTCTCTACGTGCATCATTTCATGTCCACCAAGTCAAGCCTCTTGTGCCGCTATGGGGATGTGTGTATGTGTAAGCGTTGTGCCTTTGGAGACCTGTGTTTCCATGGCTTTTGTGAAGACAGAATATCCACAACCTTTGCAAATTTTTTCTTCTAAGTTTCTAAATGTAAAGTCTTCTTTGAATCATATGAATTTTCCCTGGTTTGCATACACATAAGCAGAATGAGTCACTGTTTTTACTTCTTCAGGGAAATCCATAATGAATCTGAAATCCTAAGTGGATGACAGCATTTTACACTCCCTGTGTATAGGTGTAACTGATAGCTCAGGTACAAGTGATCAGCAAACCAGACTGTGTATATGCATCTGACTCAGTTCCATACTCAAACACAGTAAGTTTCTGTATTTAGCTAGTGGCTCTTCTAGGATATTTTTTTACTCAAATCTTTTGTAACTTCCTTTCCGTCAGCCTTACAAATGCAAGTATTAGAGCTGGATATCCAGAAAGAATAATCAGTAAGTATGTGTTCAAAGAAACACAAATTAATTTAGGCTCCATTTGCTGTACACAAAACAGTCAAGTGACGAAATTTACCAGTTAGAATGTGCAAGAAGTTATTGGTGAATGTTATATAAATCATTTAGTGAATAATGAATATGTACAAAAATCAAGTGTGTTAGTGCCAGGGCTGAGTACTTGCATCTGCGTAATTTAGGCTGCTCTGCTATAACTGCCTTTTAGTATTCTGACTTCAGGTGCTGAGAAAGTTAGTGCATAATTCAGAAATGTTTATTTTATATTAAAAGGCAGTTAAAAGCTTCCTAGATTAGCGTTTCTAATTGGATGCATTTGCTTTAAAATAATTGGTCCCTGAAACTCTCTTTTATATGCTTAGGGTGTGAAGATTCAGTTTTTCATTTATCAGTCATGCAGAAAAAAATGATCTGTGGTTCAATCAATCTACCGTGATGTTGCTGGACCTGAGACATGTAAGTTGAAATTTTCAAAGGCAGGAGTAGTTTAGTGGCTGACTGCCTTTGTGATTTTCTTCTTTTTTCATCCCATAACCTGTGGTTACTTATTACATCCTGTCAGTCTGAGTAGGAGGGCATTTATCTAAGTCCATTATTTACTGTTTTTTCAATAGACCTGAAACTTGGAGGTCTCCTGCTGCTACCAGGGTTTCAGGGAAGTATTTCCCCACTCCCCTCAGCTCTATGCTGCAATTCTTGATGTGATGGAAGGAGGACATGTATCCCTGTCTCAAACTTAACCATGCTCACAACCATGATAAATAATGGTGATTTTTTAATATGCACCCTCTGCTGTAAAGTGAGCCTATGTTTTTGTTATCACCATCATGAAGACCGAAGTGAGATTTTTCAAGAAAGGTGCGAGAGTCAGGCATGCTCCTTAGTCAGAGAAGCCCCAACAGGGAAGAGAAGATCAGTACGCACCTCACCAGCAGAGTTTCCAATCTTTCTGTCTGCCAACATAACAGGAAAACAAAACCATGATCTGAGTGTAAAGGAAAAAATTGAAGTTAAAAAATCAAAAGTTAAAATCTAAACTTCATCTGATTTGGGACTGGTGACTAGTTGGTATCTACATTTTTCCACTGTTTTGGTAGGGAACTTGTCTAAACACATAGGTGTTGTCCTAATCACTTGTTTTCTTACACTACTTTGTGTGTATATATTTTGGATCTATTCAGATGTAACACATTAAAATGCCTTTAATAGTGGGCTGTCTTCTAGTCTATGATAAAACTTAAAAAACAAGGAATCAAACAGGAAATCATTCAAGGAACCTTATGTAGGAATGAATATTGTACAGTATAACATAAATATAGATCATAACTTACATATTGGAATAACTTTTGAATTGGTATACCGTTAATTATATATTGGTTAAATAGCTAGGGAGTCAACAAAACATCACAGAAAAAAATCTGAAGCAAAACTTTCTATGACTAGAACCAATAAGTTACAAAACATACTCTAAATATATATAAAATCTATTTTTAAAAATACCTTAAATGGTAACACTTGGAAGTATTTCACATATAACTTACATCTCTAAGCCTATTTCTAAACCTGACCAAGGTTAATACTTACCGAGTAAGTATGCATTCTTTAGACAGAAGGAACAAAAAGGTTGCAAGAAAGAGGACTTTCTGCTATCTGGACTTTATTCTCCCACTATCTATTAATACTGGCAGAAAGTTTCCTCATTAATCATAGTATTCCTTCCTCTTTAATATAGACACATTCCAAAAGGATCTCATGACAGCTTAATGAACAATTCCTCTTTACATATTTAGATGAAAAATCCGATGTCTTTTTTCTCACATCGGTTCTTTTTATGGTGCCTTTCTGTAAGATGCAATGTCATAATTTATACTTGTCCTATGTAACCATCAATCCAATCATTTGCCCTATCTGTGTTCTTTCATCTAATCCATAATTTATATGAGGTCACTTGATACCAGAGAGACCACATTTTGAAGGAGTCCAAAAACACCCCTCACTTCATGACTCAGAATTTGGGAAAAACTTTTGGTTTTCCAGCCTTTTGGGATAGCAAAGGTCTAACTGGCACTGAGACATATCATAACTCTCAGAAAGTTCTGTGCTGTGAGATTGAGAAAGTCAGTGTGAGCACTTGAAAGTTAGCCACAATGATTAATAACACCTTATTGTACTTAATAACAGCTTTTTCTTCTAGGTGACACGTTAGCTTAATTTTAACAAATAACTTCTTTAGTATATACAGTACTCCCAAGATATCACAGCTATATTTTATACCACCGCCCAAGTGGCTAATAAAGACAGAAGCTTTTATGACCTTTTTATAGAACTAGCAAATGTATTCCCATGGAGTTTTTTAACTGTTTAACTTGGTTCTTTTCCTCTTACTATTGAAATGTGATATGCCAAATCTGTCGCTTCTGCAACTTGGAATTTTCTGTCCAAGCCTTTATTCTTCTTTCTTTAAAGTAAAGAAAGAAAACGGGGTGACTGGTTTTGAGGGCTTTTTCACACACAAATGACATGGTTCCTTTCTTTGTCAATTTCTACAATGTTTAAGCATATTCATTTTTATCTCCTCGATGACATCGTGCAGTGTAATATGATGGTTAAAATACAATAGATTTATCCCAGTTGTAGACTCAGACACGCATGCTGCAATTTAAAGTGATCCTTTTCCTCTCAAAACATTAATTCCACAGCAGTGCTCCAGCATCAGTAGCCCCAATTACCTTGTGTAGTTACGTATGATGCAAGAGGAGCAGTAACTAGTGTCTGACTTTCTAGGCCATGCTTTTCCAGAGAAATGGAGGTGCCATGGATATCACACAGCTGAAATTGTGTCCCATGCCATCACAATTTTCTTTTGACTTTGACTTTAAATCTCCTCTGCCTTTCAAAAATTTTTTTTCATTTCTTTTCATGACATTTCAGAAAAACATGAGAAGAAGGCTATTGTTCCTTTTAGAAAATAAATAAAGTGACAATTTAGATCCAGACCTTATACGTTCCTTTATGTGTTTGAGCCTGTTATTACCTAGGTCCATCACACTTTAAATGAAACAGCTACACTGAGCATAATCTATAGAGACATTGAGTAGGTGGTTGCCCTGGCAACAGAAATAGAAATAAAGTTCAGGAAAAAACTTCGTCTCCACCCCTATTCCCTTCCATTGCTTCTCATGGTCACCAAAACTGTACATTTTTAAGTTTTAAATAACTGTCATGTAATTGAAATCTGGTATATTAAAACAATGTTTTTTAGCAATATGGGATGTCTTGCCATTAATTCAAATAAAATATGATTTGTGAAAAGAAAATATCTGCCAAAATTGATGACTGGGTGTCAGGGATGCAAATGAAATTGCAGTTTTGTGCCTCTGTTCACTTTGGGAGAAAGTGTCTTTGTCTTACAAATACACAGAGAATAATTTACAGCATTACCCATATTTAAATTTTAAAAATAATATTCCCAGAGTAGAAAGTAGGCTTCTAAAGTAAAAACTTTTTATTTGTGTAATATCTATTTGTTACTCGATGAAGTCAAGAACTTTCAAGGTCAATCTCTTAATCATTTTTATTGGATCAGGTTCACCTAATTTTTTAATATAGTCTTGTATTCCATTTCAAATATGGCAATTTACAACTTACTATTCTAATGAAAAAACTAAATGTTTATGCTGCTTCAGGAGAACCATTTCACAGTACATTAACAGTGTTTATATTGGAATCAACTGGAGCACTGCATCTGGCAGGCCACGGATACATGCAAATTGATATATGCACAGTTTAGGACATAACAAATGTATGACTTCTTCAGCCTGTCAGGCTCTGGAATCAAATTGGCAAATGAATTGATTGTGTCTCCTTACTTTTAGGTAACAGAAAAGATGTCTCACCTGATAGGCAATTTCTTTTCCAGATTGTTCTTTCTGTGATTTGTAGAGGAATTATCATGAGATTGCACACTTCCTGCACTATCGGACAAAAAGGACATTACATCCACTGGAAGAAAAGGATTGTGTATTCACTGACACTCCACTGCAGAAATCCTCCAAAGAATTATTTTTTTAAAATACTCATTTAACAAGCTAAGTTAACTAGCAAAGGAAAACCCTCGCCTTGATATTTGTCTGTTATTGTAAACCTGAAATTTGAATGGTGGTTTTCTATGCGAAGTGAAAGTAAAGTTTATTAAAGAAAAGGAGTGAATTATTCTAATGATGTAAAATTAGCATTTTTTGGAAGTGGTTCACTCACCCTGGAGCTTCTTTTAGCCTCAAATTGTATGAAAATTTAACTCAAATATAAAGAAGAAAATAATTTTAAACAGGTTCACAAAGCAGTGCAATTGAAAAACGTTTGTCTCAGTGCAAAGAACTCCTGAGTCTCAGGAATATGCACTAGTCCCAGGTTATAGGTTGATTTAGTTGTATCTTTCTCAATTCACATCAAGGCACTCAATAATACTCAGATTTTTTGTTTTAAAGTGGAAGACAGAGAATAACAGTGACTCTGAGCCTGATTCAACAAATGTTTTTAATACTATTCTGTGCAGGAGGAGAGGCATTTAAACAGGAAAGATTGGTGCAAACACATTGCATAATAACCTATGTCCTGGGCATTTTTTTAAAAAACTTAAAAGCCCAATTCAAAGACTTATTCTAAATTAGATAAAAAAGAGTAAACTCAGTGGAAAGAATAAGCCACTCCTTTTTCTATCCAAAACATTCAGATTTTACCCTTGGAAAGATTATATTTCTCATCCACCCAAATCAAATTGAGACTGCAAAATAGAGGAACTGCATATTTTATTTTACAAAATGTAAGTATATCAGTTGGAAACGAGAGGCAGAAAAACATCTATACATTCTAACTGAAAACAGAAAGCCAATAATGTGAGATGATTCTGAAAATGTAAATGAATTCTCAGATGCATAAAAGCATTTCCAACAGAAAAAGATAACTAATTTCTGCAAAACAAGCGTAACATTTCCTGTGAATTTCTTTGGAACTAGTAAAAGAAAATGTTTTCTAGAGTGATTAGACACAGGAGACATCTTCTTAAGTGAGAGTATGATGTTAACCCAAGAAGATATGGATTTAAATGGGTCCAGAAGTTAGAGGCACTCTCGTAAGGATAAGATACTGAGGTCCTGGAGCAGCTTCTGAAAGTGACTAATTTGGAGGTATTGGGGGTAGGAAAAGCAGTGACTTCTTCTAAATTTTCAAGGAAAAGATTAACAGTTTATGAAAAAGATTGCATTGTAACTCTTACAACGTGTAATTGCTACTAAATTTTTTATGATTGCATTTCCCCAGTTTCCTACAACCAACCAGAAAATAGTTATTTTAAGAATATCCTGTAACTTCATGCTTTTCGACGGACAATTCCACTCCAGGTTGTATTATGTTTTACTGAGTTCAGTAAGCAATTTCTGTTTATTTGGATTTTTCCTTTGTAATATGCTTCAATTTCCATTTTCATTTGTATTGTTATGATTTAAGTGTTTGCAGAGGGAGTTGCACGCATTCAGGGAACACACAATGAAAAACAATTGGTAAGGTTTCAAAGATGGTAAAATGTTCACTGTTGCCTTCATCAATATGGAAACTTTTGTCACTTAACTCCTTATCAAAGGATTCACTGGTAATTAGTTTATACATCTGTGAAGCTAAGTGCCCCTACTGAGACATTCAGTCGCACATTTTCCACTGATATTAAGTGAAAGGTATTCAGTCTCTGAAAGGACTGCAGTCATGATGGTGAGACTTGCTGATGTATGCAAACCAAACCATCCTAAAAAATTGGTCTAAAAGAGGAGGATAAGTTCTTTTAAAGATGATTATTATTTTTTAATCTTTGAGTTAATCCAGTGTTTTTCGCCAGCCTATTTCCATTTGATGTGGTCCTGAACAGAAAACTGGGCAGATGTGGTAAAATGTTCCATGAAGTATTTAATAAATTAAGCTGTCTGATCAAATTAAAAGAAAGGAAATATATATGAAAGTCTTTACGTAAAGAAATCAAACTAAAGAAAATGGCTGTCTAAGTTGCTGCATGGATATTAAAATTCCAAGTAAAATCAGTTGCTGCAATAGACCTTGAAGAAACAATTGTAAGAAAATGTGTGACATTAGATAGAGAAGGGTTCTGGGAAAGTCAGAGGTGAAATAAGAAAGCAAATTACGTTTTTTCTTCTAAATGAGAAGAAGTATTCAGATGCTAATAAGCAGGAACGGGCAACACTGAGGGAAAAATGAATGCAGTATTTGTGCTGGTAGTTAAAAGAGGAATGTGGTTAGAATAATGTAAAGAACAGGACAGAGACAATGTGATGAGAATTTACAAACCCAAAAATAAATTGAATGTGTGATCTTTGGATAAAGCATATATACTGTTACAAGAATCTTGAGGAGTACTGTCGAAGTAGCTTTCTTACTTATTGGCAAAAGCAAAAAAAAGAAATCAAATCAATCACTTTCTTTTGATTCCACAGTTTGAAGGGAGAAGAGATGTGCGACGTTCAGGTGGATTGTTACCTATCACACAGCAATTCCCTCTGAGATATTGTTGAGCAAGAAAGGATTTGCTGTCCTTCAATGCTTATACATACAAAAAAATAGCTGTCAGAATGTATTGGTGTCAAAATAAAGCTTGTGAACAAAACATCAAGGAAGGAACAAAATAAAACCCATCAATACCACTAAAATAGTTTTCACTTTCCCCTAAGCACCTTTAAACACAAATATACAATTCTCAAATCTTATTCCAGACTCCTCTTTTCCAGTCTTCTCCCATAGGATCTTAGTCCAACATTGTTTACGAAAATCTGTGCCACTGGCTTTCTGAGCGCATTGCGTTTGCACGATGAGGAAAAAACAAACGAATGTCATGGACTGAATATGAAATATAAGCAGTGGAATAAATAAAAACTAAATCACATACATGAATATATAAATTATACATCTGATTGACATTCACCCTGAAATTCTTTTAAACTATGCTACCGTAATTACACTTACGTTAAAGCCTTTTCACACTTCCACAGAGGCCACAGTGTGAACCTCTTACGCTTACAATATCTGAGAGACCATGATTTGGGGTCTACAATGATGCAAATTAGAGTGGCACTTGTCAAAACAGCAAGATTTGGCTTTATGAAACAAGGAGTTCAGATTAACAACTTGCCTAAAGCAATGAATTTAGCTTTGCGGAATTTGAAGCACAGTAGCACGCTGCCAACACAAATCCTGCTTGCAAAACCAGACTTTCAGTGACTTACGTTGTTTTCATATTTTTGTGTACCAGACCACTGTAATGGAGAATGACCAGATCAGGTCACTTTCTTACAAAATCCTATACCTACAGGTAAATCTGCCCTTTGATACAAATTCCAGCCTTCTGCTCGTAACTTATGGATCCAGAATTTAGCCTTTATGTTGTTACAATACTGAGTGATACACTATCAAATACAATTTCAGGGCACTAGCAGAAGTCCTAAAGACAATGTGAACATGATGACTGTGAAGCTGTGAGCTCAGAAGCACGCCTTGCGGTACAGGAAACTGGATGGTACTACCAAAGCAGATAACAATGTTCATTCAGCCAGCTATTCTGAGGATAAAATACCATCAGATTTGTCATTAGATTTCATTTTTCGTGGATTGCAGAGAATCTCAAACCCATATACCTATGCATGCAAGGCTATGTACATACACGTGTAACTGTACATATATATGAATAATGAACAACACAAATAATGAATAATAAATAATGAGGGGACATATATATGTATGGATGCATATATGCATGCATATTATCTTAGTATTTGATGTTATACTCTTTGATGATGTTAGGTCTCATACACTAAGGCTCAGCTTCTCAAGGGTGTCCAGGTACATACCTTCCATTGATGGTTTCACCAGCTGGGACTCTATGTCTTTTTTGAAAATCTAAGGAATGGTTTCTCAACTACCGTCTTGGTGAAGTACATGCAGACTATCATCACAAACTTGGATTTCTTGAACAAAACCAATTCAAATTAATGTCACTTTCAAGAAACTGAAACGCCTGAATTAGGGAAAAAATCGTATCAACTGAAAATGACATGTGAGCTGAGATTCATAATTGCAGTAAACCTACATTATTCATACCCAGTGCTTTAAAAAAAAAAGTATCTTCTTCAACCTTCAATTATCTCCACAATAAAATTAGATCCTCCAATTCTTTTCTTTTGTTATGCCATTTTAGAAATTATTTAAATACAGTGTGCCAAGTTATCTGATTATAATTCTTAACCTTGTATTTCAGCCNACAAAGTAAAAAAAAAAAAAGAAAATTATAAAAGAAAGACTGAAATAACTTACTAAGAAAGACTTTAAGAGGGTTTTTTTTTTTCCCAAGTCCTATTTGCACAGTTACAAGGAGGATTCAGGTGTTTAAACACAGGTATGAAATACTACTTTAGGCAGTGTGGTGCAACCCTGAGGTTTCAGGAATTATCTCCTACCCCTGTGCAAATGTTTGGCATCTGGAACATCTGCAATGACACCAAACTCCTGCATTAGACAGTTGGATTGCTCCCAGGGTGTCTGCTTATTAAAGCCTGTCTAAACAAGTCTAAGGATTAAGTTTTAAAATCCAGGTAACAGCTTGCAGTAAGGGTTCCTGTTGCTTATCTGTGACATGGTCTTTGCTTAGATCAATTTTTTTTCCATTGTGTAAACTCTGTTTCTTGAACCATGTCTTCATTTTCCCCATCAGGAACTGGCTTAGCAAATAAACATCTAAAAACTGATAATTTTCATTGGTAACCATAGCATTTTTTTTCCCCCAGTATTTGATCACTGCACATAATTTGGTTTTCAATATTCTAGGGCTGCACTGAAGCTGACCCTGCGTGAGCGATGGGCAGGCAGGATGTCCAAGGAGTTTTCCTCTCTATGGTCTGTGTAGGTGACAAAACACACTGTAGATGCAGTGGCCAAAGTTAGTGCCTACACAGAAGGGATGTTAATGAAATAACATGGGTAAGATTTCTGCAACATCAACCTCTGTTCCTGCTGACCTGTTTAGTAATACCTGGTAAATTGTCCAGGTCGCTTTGTCAAGGAGAATAGAGAAACTCGAGCTGCCTCCCCTGGGTCTTCATGAATAAGCCTCTCTGTGTCCACTGGACCACTGTTGGAGTACAGCTCTCTCCATATCACTTTATTCACCATATCACTAGCAGACGATCACATATCAGTCATTGAAATGTCCATAACTATGTTTGCCTCTATTTACATGATTCACGTGCATTTTCTGTCTTTGCTTGTAAGTATTATCCTAAAACTGCAGTGTAAGGCGCTTAATTCCAGAACTTGAGTATTTCTCTATAAATCTGCTCTAAAATGGATGACTTAACATCTTTGATTGCTTGTTGCAGTGCAGCTTATGAAGCATAATATCATTTGGAGTTTCACAGTCCTGACACAATGTATACATAATGTACTGTAAATCACCTGTGCAAAGCCCTTGAGATAGAAAAATCGCAAGCAGGCATGGGGAGCAGTATGCTTTTCTAACTCCCTCAAGTCTCTCCAGAGGGATATTTCATTATGCCAATTCAGGCAACGTAGAGGCTAAGAGCTGAACCATGCAGTTGTTACCTTCAATTATTCACAAATCCACCACAAAACACACAAAAATGGCTGAAAGCCTTACAGAAACACTACTGCGACAGCTCTGTTCTCCAGGATCAAATTATCTCTCTGGTGGAGCCATTCAGGTTCCTTAAAACAGATAAATTATTAACCGTTCTGTTTCGACACCCCTTGTTTGTTGCAGCTGTGCTGCCTTCTTCCACTTTCTTTGGGAAGGTTGCTTTTAACAATATCTCCTTCAGTCGTGCCAACTTTTCCACACTACCTAATAAAGAAATAGCAAGGAATAAATGTGGTCACAAGGTCTTAAAATATGAGCTCATTCTTGGTTTAGAATCTAGTGAATTTTGACAGAAAATTAGCCTATTGTTAATAAGGTTACAACAATACCTTATTAACAAGAAGACTACAAAAACTCAGAAAATGGACACATTATTTTATGTTGCTTTTATTCCCGTAAAGCATGGCAGTTTAAAAAGCGCTCTAAGCAGAGATCACCCTTAGCTTTTTTAATGACGTATACAGCCTCTAACTGGTAAAATACCTTTATAATCTGCTATGAGAAGTTCCATTCATATATTCCCTTAAACTTTTTTTTTCAAATGACAAGAAGGAGAAATAAGAATAACGTAATTCAACTTAATATTTTTTTAGACAGCTGTAATTGAAATTCTTAATTAAATTTACAAGTTTTGTTTTTCTATCCATTTCTAGTCTTCCTTTCAGTGTACAATAGACCTTTTTTCTCATGTCCATTTTTTTTGTTTAATAAAACAGGATCTTGCACGTGTACGTGTATTACAAGCTGCACATTGCTCAAAGAAGTGCTCCTTCCTCAGAGCATTCTTTGGCCCGATTGCATTTGCCTGTAGCAAGTTATGGCCGTTATGGGAACGGTAGTAAATAAATCCAGAGCTTCTTCAGCTTTCGATGTAGCTAGCCAGGTGAACTTCTTGCTAACTGAAAAACCCACAGACATATTATTTTAGAAAATACAGTAAAAACAAATGTCAGAGCATCAGCAACTCAAGGTCTGTTTCAGGCGTGTTATTCCTTATCCTTAGCTTAACATTTCCTGCTGGACAGAGGGCTTCAGACTGTTGTTTGTTTGTTTGTTTGTTTGTTTTAAATCTGTACTGTATCAAGGTATATGATATTCTCTATACTTCACACTATTCTTACACAATGTCTTGTTCTTCTAGGTCTATTTCATGAGTTGACCCATCCTGGTTGATATTTCAGGCACCTCTTATCTTAATGTCTTTGGCAAATTTATTTCTAAAGCTATTTGCTTTTTTTTTTCAGATAAGCAAGGATATTGGTCCTGACATTGTTCTGCACAGTATCCCAATAGATGTATCATCAATACACGCTATTTTTTATTTTAGCTTTATGGTTATTTATTTTGCATGTAAAATTTTTTGTATTGTTGTGTATGTTCATGGTCAAAGAATTAATTTTCTACCAACATTTTCTTTATATGAATGATTCCTCATGATCTGTTATTACTGTAGTTATGCTCTTGACTTTCCTTATTTTTTGATTGCAAATTTTTTTAGTGTAAAGAAATTACAAGAACATTTACAGACTGACTTTTCCCCTGTCTGAACAGCTTACTCTTATACCCAGCAGTAAGTGTCAGAATATATGGAAAATTCTAAGGCAGGTGACATCTTAAAACAGTGGAAGACTATTTATGCTAGGTAGTTTAGTATGTCAGATCGAAAGAGCCATATCTGCAGGAGAGGGCCCTCATGGGTTGGAGACAGATAAATGGCACAGACATATAGCGAAGACAGCTTATGAGATCAAGCCTTCTATTCAGCTTTTATTCTGCAAGTCACTGCATTATAAGGATATTGCAGGGATACAGAGTGTGAGATAATTGTACTATACAGAACATCTGCATATAAGTCGGCATTTGGGGTGGAGTGCTAGAAATTTAATTTTGGCTGAATTACAGTTTTGTTTAGCAGGGTTTATTACTGAAAGAGGATGAACATGGCGAAATACAAAAATTGATTTTGCATTGTATTTCTCCCTGAGATATGCTTTTGTACAATATATATGGGCTGCCCTTTAAGAAGTTATAAAAAACTCATGTTCTGTTAATAGAAAATACTCTAAGTGACTGCAAGTATCCCCAGGCCTTTGCAGGTGCTGTTCTTCAATGCAGAGTAGAAAAATAAAGCTTTTTATACTGTGTTCATAACATACCACTAGAAAATTTTCTGGAATACTTTCCCCTTCCCTCTCCTCTCCTCTGCACTCTACTTCACTCCATGTTTTTTATTTCCCCTTCTGTTACCTGTGTGTTAAATTCCAGGCCCACGCACAGTGGGCACTTGCAGAGTTTTAGCGAGCTCTTTCTTCTATTTTCTCACCTGTTGTGTAAATATGTAGGATAATAGACTGCTGTTGGACTACTTACAGATGTTGCTCATCAGACTAAATGACATTCTGCACACAATACTGATATATGCACATTGATCTATATTCATTTCTGGTACCCTAAAAATCTTTATTCAGAGAGGATATTACAGATTTACCTAGCTTTTTCTGGTTTTGCTGGTTCGTTTGTTTGCTCTTCCAGACAGTGCAAAACACAGTGGTTAAAAGCTTCTTCAGTCACAATTCTTAGCACATGTCATCCTGTGTTCGTCCCTAGGCATCTCCTGATCTCATGGCTTTTTGATATTTCAATTCCAATTCCCGAGGAGTTTTCTTATTTCTGATTAATTTGTGCTAATGCATTTTTCCCTGTCACTCCACCTTCCCCCACACATTTGCTCCTTTTCATCACATTTCCCTGTGGTTCCTGAAATTCCATTTATATCCCTGAACAAAAAATATCCCCTTCCTTTCACCTGTATTCTTGCAAATGCCTTTTTTGGTTTACAGAATTGCTATCCCTGGTCGATAAAACTACTGCCTTCCAGCTATAAGATTTATAAAAGCTGTTTGAGAGACAGAACCATCCTCTGGGTCAGTTACAGGAGTATATTTCTATTTAATCTGCCTGGGCTTGGGAGCTTATTTGTTTTTTATTATTTTTGGTTTCTGATTTTGGGTTTTTTTTTTGTTGTTGGTGGTGTTTTTTGTTTTATTTTTGAAATTTCGTGGGGTTGCTAAACCACATTCTCAGCTGGGGTAAACTGGCCTATTTGCATTTAGCTCAGGGAACTATGTATCTAGTCTAATTTCTGTCTTTAACAGACTGAATGTTCTTGCGCTATAAACCTGTGTTTTATTCTAGATGTGGATTTTATAGATGCCTAAAATTAGGTTGAAGATTGCTTATGGCCAATGCCACATTCTAACTAATTGTGCTGTATATTATAATTTATCAAGGGGCTGCTACAGTTAGCATCTAAAATAGGAAAATCATTGTAAACCATTGATGATCATGCTTATCAGAGTTACATAAATAATATTAGCTTTTGCTGTAGAGTGTTGGAATAAGTGAGGGATAATTAACACTAGTTACTGAATTATATAGCTTTATTGGATCAATATTACTAAGTATGAAACTAAGCAATTGACAGCTGACCTGATTGAAAGTGTGTGTTTTTGCTGAAATAAGTTTCCTTCAATCCTGTCTGATTCTGAGGGAAAAAATATGTTAAATATACTTTTGGGGTTTGGGGTTTGTTTTTTTATTTTTGATAGTTTTTCCCCCATTCAACAGTTTGGGAAACAAAGGAAACAGTTCTCCAAAGAGATCTAGAAAGTACTTCACTTTCAGTCTGAAACTATCACAGAATCACAGAATGGTAGGGGTTGGAAGGGACCTCTGGAGATTATCTAGTCCAAATTGCCGGCCAGAGCAGGATCACCTGGAGCAGGTTGGACAGGAACATATTCAGGCAGCTTTTGAATATCTCCAGAGAAGAAGACTCCACCACCTCTCTGGGCAGCCTGTGCCAGTGCTCTGCCAGCCTCAAAGTAAAAAAGTTTTTCCTCATGTTGAGATGGAATTTCCCATGTTCCAGTTTGTGCCCGTTGCCCCTTGTCCTGTCACTGGGCACCACTGAAAAGAGTCTGGCCCCATCCCCTTGGCACTCACCCTTTAGATATTAAGCATTGATGAGATCCCCTCTCAGTCTTCTCCTCTCCAGGCTAACCAGACCCAAGTTTCTCAGCCTTTCCTCATCAGAGAGGTGCTCCAGTCCCCTGATCATCTTTGTAGCCTCCACTGGATGCTCTCCAGTAGTTTCGTGTTCTTCTTGAACTGCTCAGAACTGGACACAGTACTCCTCATGTGGCCTCACGAGGGCAGAGTAGAGGAGGCGGATGACCTCCCTCAACCTGCTGGCTGCATTCTTTTCATGCACCCCAGGATACCATTGACCCTCTTGGCCACCAGGGCACATCGCTGGCTCATGGTCAACTTGCTGTCCACCAGGAGTCCCAGGTCCCTCTCTGCAGAACTGCTTTGCAGCATGTCAATCCCTAACCTGTACTGGTGCGTGGGGTTGTTTCTCCCTACGTGCAGGACCCTACACTTGCCCTTGTTGAACTTCATTAAGTTCTTCTCTGCCCAATTCTTTAGCCTGTCCAGGTCTCACTGTATGGTGGCACAGCCTTCTGGTGTCTCAGCCACTCCTCCAGCTTTTGCATCATTAGCAAACTCGCTGAGGGCACAGTCTGTCCCCTCATGCAGGACCTTGATGAATATGTTGAATAAGACCGGATCCAGTACTGACCCATGGGGAACACCTCTAGCCACAGACCTCCAACTAGACCCTGTACCACTCATCACAACCCTCTGAGCTCTGCCATTCAACCAGTTCTCAATCCACCTTACTGTCCACTCATCTAGCCCACACTTCCTAACCTTACCTATGAGGACATTGTGGGAGACAGTGTCAAAAGCCTTGCTGAAGTCAAGGTAGACAACACCCACTGCTGTCCCCTCATCCACCCAGCCAGTCATGCCATCATAGAAGGCTATAAGATTGGTCAAGCATGATTTCCCCTTGGCGAATCCATGTTGACCACTCCCAATAACCTTCTTTTCTTCTACATGTTTAGAGATGACATCCAGAATGAGCTGTTCCATCATCTTTCCAGGAATGGAGGTGAGGCTGACTGGCCTGTAGTTTCCTGGCTCCTCCTCTTGCTCATTTTGAAGACTGGAGTGACATTGGCTTTCCTCCAGTCCTCAGGCACCTCTCTCATTCTCCATGACCTTTCAAAGATGATGGAGAGGGGCTTAGCAATAACATCTGCCAGTTTCCTTAGCATTCATCAGAGTCCATCGATTTGCGGGTGTCGAGTTTGCCTAAATGATCTCTAACCTGATCCTCCTCAACAAAGGGAAAGTCTTCCTTTCTCCAGACTTTTTTTCTTACCTCCAGGGTCTGAGACTCCTGGGGACTGGCTTTAGCAGTAAAGATTGAAGCAAAGAAGGCAGTGAGTAAGTCCACCTTCTCTGCATCCTCTGTCACCAGGGCACCCACCTGGTTCAGCAGCGGGCTCACTTTTTCCATAGTCTTCCTTTTGCTACTGATGTACTTGAAGAAGCCTTTCTTATTGTCCTTGACATCCCTTGCCAAGGGGTTCCTACTTCCAAGTGGGCCTTAGCCTTCCTCGTTACATCCCTGCATACGCTGACAATGTTCCACATTCTGTAAACGTCCTGCTTCCATTTGAGTTTTTCCAGAAGCTCCTTGCTCATCCACGCAGGTCTCCTGCCTCTTCTGCTGTATTTCTTACTCCTAGGAATACACCCATCTTGAGCTTGGATGAAGTGGTGCTTGAATATTAACCAGCTCTCTTGGACTCCACCACCTTCTAGAGCCCTAACACATAGGATTCTTCCAAGTAGTTCTTTGAAGAGGCCAAAGTCAGCTCTCCTGAAGTCCAGGGTTGTAATTCTACTTTTTGCCCTGCTTCTATACAGGATCCTGAACTCCACCCTCTCATGGTCACTGCAGCTAAGCCTATGGTATTTGTTCCCAAATATTACCTAATTTGGGGTAGTAAGAAGATTAGTGAAGGTGAAGAACCACATTTGTAGGAAGATGCTTGTACCATTGCATAGTAACCAAACATAAATTGCTTTGTCTGAGGTGAGGTTTCCTGAATACCATGTTATTAAAAACTGCCAGTGTCACTTTCTCTGCCAAGACACTGAGATGCATTTGTTTTCATTTTATTTATTAAATAAAATCCTACACTCAGTTGTCATAGGATATATTTATCATTTGTTTAAAACTATACCAAAAAGTGCAGAAGGTCGAGGATCTGAAGTTTCCAGGCACAGGCCCCATAATAAAGTAGGAAAGAAGAAATCAAACTTGAAAAGCATTATTTTTTCATTAATCTAATAAATGTCTTCCTTCTGGGTCAAAGTATAATTATTTTTACCTGGCATCTTTACTAGCAGAACACAACATTTGTTTAAGGCACTAAAATATTGGTAAATTTTGCTTTATGGGTCCTTTTTGGATATATCACCTGCACAGGAAGAGAAAACGCTGTTTAAGATAGGTAATTTTTCCTACCAGTCTTCTGTTAGACTGGTAACAGAGATTTCTGCTGTGTCTGGAAACACTGCTGTATAAACTAAGGTTGTTGCATTTACTCATTTTACAGAAACAATATTTTTGCATTATTTCATAGAAAGGAAGTATCTAAAATTGTTCCCCTGTTGACAGTATTGTGTTGGCATCAACACCGAACCATATTGCAGGGTATATCGCGTTAGAGGCATCTGACTTCCCTGTTACCAGCAAAGAGACATCTGGTTCATAACTTTTAGCATAGCATGTCTCTTGATGTAGCGTCAGCATCCTAAATCAAGCACGACAAAAGCTCACACTTGGAGATAAAAAGCCCATTTGCAGTATCGTTAATTTCTAATTGTGTATTAAAACCCAAATGAATTGTATTTACAAGAGGATACCTAGATTCAAATCAACACCTGTCTAAAGAGAAATGTCCAATTTGGAGCAATCAAGGTATTATTCACAAGGGTGTTCCTACCCCAATCATAAAGGTAATGTCTAGTGCAGCCTGAATACCAGGAAACTAGACTCTACATCAGCAACCTATACCATGTGAAATAAGGATTAAAACAAGCCATTGTTCTCCATCCCAACATTTGGTAAAGCTTCCTGTGCAATGGTCCTGAGAAAGCTCAGCGTGGTCTAAACAATCTCTTTCCAATGGCCTGATAATGGTCCTGTGAAAATATTCTTGAAGCATTTCCACAGAGACAGTGAGCTAAAGTGACTCTGGAAATAAAAGATTTCTAATGTGTTACCCAGTGGGTCCTATTTTAATGTCCTAAATAGATATCTCTCATACAGAGATGTAAAGCTACAGTGAGTGAGCTGCTGTTGGAATTTTTTTCTGATTGCCTTATGAGTGCTGCTTACCCCAACAAGGAGTCTCACTGTTTAGATAACCAGCTGAGATACAAGGAAAGGAAGAAAAAAAGCCCATTTGGACCTTTCAGTGTTAGGCACCATGTATTTGTGTGAACTCCTTTCCACTGCTAATAATGCACTAAAATCCAGCATGATGAAAACTCTCCATGAACCTCAACATGATACACTTCATGAGCATAAAAGACAAAGCCTATCAAGTTAACTGCTTACTATAAATTATTGATGTGGCTGTATTTATTGCATGCAATTAAACAGCTCTTACTTTATCCTATAAAGGACTGTTACAGGTTTGCCATGATGGCTAGTTAATTTATAGCCCACTTTGCAGTTTTATGTTGTGTTTGAAAGGAACATTCCCCTAAGCAAACAGTGCACAGAGCAAACAAGAGTTTCAGAAACAGACACTGAGAAAACACAACAGATGTTTGCTTTCCGTTGCTCTGGTGTCTAATTTTTTTCCAGGTATAAAGCCTGCTCAGAGGTGGCAACTATTATCATGAGCACAGCTAACGAGAGAAGAAAAAAAAAAAAAAAAAGAAAAGGCTGTTGGCCTGCAGTCCAGTTTGTCACTTCAATATTCAGAAAATGTGAAATGCTTTTAGATTTTCAGAAGCACTGAAATATTGCCCCTATACTTTGCTTCCACTCTGCAAATAGACTGGGCGCAATCTGACTTGTTAAATCCTTTTAAGTCATTTGGCATCCCTCTGACTCTTTCCCAAATGTATGGATTTGGGAAAATACTGTCTTTATGTTTCTATGTTCTATAGTCTTTACATTTACACACTTCTTAGTGAGGATGAATTGTTTGTAAGGCTTTGATGGAAGATTGTAGAGTAGTTCAGTTCATTGTGGAGAACAACAAAAAAAAAAAAAATCCAGGAAGTATTTTCCTAACCCTGAAGTGGTGAAACTTAAGGGCAAGAGGATGTTTTTTAAGTTACATATGTTGATGTATATAATTTTTTTATGTATTTACCATGTATCTGTCATACTGAAATCACTAAAAATATATTTTGGAAGTATTAATGAACACTTCAGCTGTGATCTGAATAGGCTGCCTCTCAGAACAGGAACATGTACGTTCTTTTTAGAATACATTCAGAGTTTACAAGGGATGAGAAAGTAGCCATTTAAAAAAGTTATAGTTCTATGTCATTGCCTTAATGCTTTTACACAGTAGACAAAGTAAATTGAACTTTCATTCAGCAGTCCTACCAGCAAAATGACTCCTCATATTTTATTATAGTTACCAGTGGAAGTATTGGCTAACATATTCTTTATTAAAATGTTCATTTTCCTTGTACTGCAATGCCCCTGGCCTTGGCATATTTCTTGTGAGTTGCTGCTGGAAAATTCTCTGTGCTTGGCAGAAGTCAAGAATTTATGATGTGCCTCTGAGCAGCACTGAGGCAAACAGCAAAGGCTGTTATCCTTAGTGCACTTTTGCAAGGCAATCTGTTAAAATGTGCATCTGATCTGAAATTCCTGTTTGTGTTTCAATATTATTTTGATGCTGCCTAGCCAAGAAAAAACAGCAGCAACAAAAGTCCTCTGCCCAGCACGGTATTCAGGAGTTGAATAATCCCATAAAGTACAGATCAAATGTTTCTTATCTGCAAGGCATTTTAAAATAAGTAGAAAAACAAGGATGAATTACCCTTGGCCTTGTTAAACCAGGCTGTGATGTGTAGCATAAACCTGGATTTCCATTATTATGCTGACTCAGAAGCTATGACAGCCTTGGTCCTGGGAAAAACATATACAACTAAAGTCACTGTCACCGGCACACGGTGAAGGTAAATTCCCACAGGATGTCTGCTAAATAATTCTGTGCATGAGTCCACAAGGGTGGCTTCCTTGGGAACAGTATTTCTGCAAATGCATTTTTCAATGACAGAAGGTTTGCATTTGGAAATAATTCAATGTTTCTTGCTTACTCACTTTATCATGCTGGTTGTTTATGGGGGGCAGTGTAAGGGGGGATTTTAAAGGTTAAGTTTCCTGTGGCTTTATAAAAAATGAGGTAGTGTCTGCCACACAGAGAAAGAGATGGGAGGATCCAACTCCCTACCTTCATTTATTACAGCTAAGTAAGTTGTACTTTTTCTGTCCACACGAAAATTCTCCACAACGCCATCTGAAGTGATTTTCTCCCGAAGAGTTTTGAGATGCTATCAGACTACCATGGCTTTAACAAATTACTGCATGGTAGATGAAACATGTTTACTGTTTCTGTGCCTGATCCTTCTGGCGAAGATGGTTGGAAATGAAGTTTAACCCATAAGTAGTCACTAGTCCTACATGACAAGATCAGCTGTGTCCCAGTCTTAGTGTATTTTTAAGGAAGTCCAGGCTTACCTGGTTAATGTAGAAAGCTTTTTCCTAAGAGGGATATTTTCCATTCTTGGGGGAGCGGTGATGTGAAAAGGATTAAAAAAAAAAAAAAGAAAAAGAAAAGATATCACCCCCAAAGCAGTTTATTTCAAATCTGGACCCAAGTTCCTTGAAATAAGTTGAAAGTCTCCCATTTAATTTAGCGGGGTTTGGCTCAGACTATTAAATTTGGGTTTTTTTTTCACTGAGAATCACATCCAAAGTTTTTATGGAAGCTTGAAATGCTAAATAATTTGTTCCAGCACTTAATGCAGTTCACTGACTGCCTAAATTACTTTCTAATGCTTCGGTATATCGCTGAAAATAGGCTGTCTGATTTATCAGTAAATGCACCTTTGTTGACAGCTGTTGTCCAGTCCTTTATGCACTACTATTTTTTATAATGGTTCTCCTCCTTCTAGATGATTATATGTCACAGTACCCTAGCTTTTGGTAGCATTCGTCCTGATATAGAGCACGCTATGTTCTGGGGAAAATATATAATTTTCCAGTGACTAATCCTGACCTGAAAAACTAGCTTCACTGGCCATGCCTATCTTGGTGATCAGAACACGAAAATAACCTCAATAAATATGGGCAGTATGCATTTTTTTCCAAATAAGTGGAAACTTAAAGGCACACTGATGAGTTCTTAGGAAGCAAAATACAGGCCATCTTTTGAAACTCCTGCAAGGCAAATTCTTAGAGGAATCTGCTACAAGAGCAGCATGCCGATTTGTGAGTCACCTGTTTTTGTTTACTTGCTTTTGAAAAATTCCTTTTCAGCATCTTTTATGATCCTCTCCTTCCTTTTTACTATCTCGCTTTTGTAATCATTCCATTAGACAGCAGTTAGTTTGATTTCTAATGAGATCATCTGCCATGATTTATAGCTTGTTTTCTTCTTAAGCCAGAACCTCTCACATTGACTCACGCTGAGTATTATTTGATTGCTCAAATAGCTGTATTGAATTCAGCTGAACTACTGAAGGAGTATGTTTCTTCTCAAAGAAAAAGTGAAGACTAACAGAACCCATCCCTATAATTATTTCCATACTTTTTGTGAAATATTGCAAAATCTAGATGCAAGAAAGGAAACCAGAAACCCATTTAGGCATTTTCTTTATAAATCCCTGACATCTGAGTTAATCCCCATGTTTTCCAAGTATTAAATATTGTGTGAGCAAATGCTCACGTTAAAAAATTAGCCTACAGATTTTTCCTGCCTACAGTTCAATTTGTCTTTGTGACTCATCTCAACCTATCAAGCACCTCTGTCTTGCACGTGGTTTCTTCCCCTGCTTCACAGAGCATCCTGGAAGTTAGAATTTCTGTTGTAGCTGGACTTAACTGTTGTCACCGAAGAAACAATGTCACACTTATCCCTGTTTTAACTGGAGCAGACATTAAGATGGATGTGTTTATTTTGGCTTATTGTTTTCCTTTTGTTTTTCAACTGTTGCCTTCTATTGTCAGCATAATATACAGAATATATGGTTGTTTTTATTTGTCCTCTCTGTTAAAATGTTGAATTTAAAATACTGTGTAACTGGCATCGGAGAAGGAATAAACAATAGATATGAGTGGGAAGAGGGTCACTTTTATTATTCATTTTTTAAGTTACTGTGAAAATGAATTTTCAATATTTTTTAAAAAGCTAAGTGCCCCAATGTCCCAGTGTAGCATAACAGCTGTCAAAACCAAAATGGTTAAGGTTTTGAGGGCATTTTTGCAAATAAAATGCAGTCTTTAATATCTTTCCATTTCAAAAAATGAAATAAAAAAACCCCAATATATTGATCCAAAAGCCTTTTTCAAGGGAAACAAATAGAGAGCAAACATGTCATGCATACATGCTGCCAACAGCCTTAAACAAATAATAGATAATCAAAGCTGGTGCCAACTACAGAAAATGAAAAATTAAAGGGTATTTTTTAAAAACATCTCAGAGGGGTTTAGAAGAATAAAACTCACTGATGTTTTGGACTTTAAGTCCTAAATTGCACGAAGGCGTTGTATCCATTGCGGTGACTTCTTTTTTGTGGACTGAAGACCATATGAACAGCCATATTAGGGCAGATCAAAGATCTATCTACTATAACATCAATATCCTGTCTCCTCTCATGTTCTCTGTTGGATATTTCAAGAACAAAGAAGTATAATTTTCAAGTTTATAACCAAATTCTATATGTAGGCTCTGTTACTCACAACATTTAGCCACCTGCAATACCTGTAGAGGTGAATTGTTAATCAGATCCCAAAAGATTGTTAGTGGTTTTTCAAATCTTTCTTAAATTAATACAGAAAGCTGAATACTGCTGCTGTCTGCAGTGGTGGTGGGATAGGGGAAGGTCATGTTTACACTACAATAGATGCTGTGGGATGCTGGCAGCCACTGAGGCTGGATGAGCAGGTGAGACTGTGCTGCCTGCCAAGGGTGAACACCCACCCAAGGCAGACGGACATCATTTCGTCCCATCTCCCTTGCAGCTCATCCTTTGGGGTCTATTTACCTCTGACAAGCAGTTTGTCAGTCAATTTGTGTCAACAAAATCTTTCATATTTGGCATGGTATTCTCTTAAACTGTATTTATTTGTCTATTTAGAAGTGCCACCACATGAACAAACTTTGCCTATCTTGTTTTCCTCTGCCAACACCATTTCTCATCACCTCGCCTACAGTGCAGGATAAGATGTAGAATACCATTTATGTCTTGTGCATTGTTTCTATACATTAAAACTGAGTATCAAAACTTACTTTGGTTTCCTATGTAAGAGTGCAGGCAATGGAGTTTTAACCTTTTTTTTTTGCCCTTTTTTCACTATTGTACAGCCTTCTAATGTAAAATATATTGATAAAATTGCACCTCAGAACATCCTTATCTTCCAATTCAATAGCTGTTTGAAAAAGATACAACTTCGAAGTCTGGAAAAAACAAAAAATACTTAGCAATCCTTAAAAAAATGTTTCAGGCTCAATTTGTTGCTAAACCTTTTATATTTACTCTTTCATTAATTTAAATTTTCTTTAGACTGAGAATCTCTCTAAGCTATGAGATAAAAATGGAATAGAAGGTAAGGTTTTAGCTTCACAATCTTTCAATAAAGTTGCATCGAATTATGCTGAATAAGTAATATTATGTATAAACCCCACATTTTTGTAATGGAGAAGCTGGTGTTTGCATTTAAGCAGTATCCCCAAATGGTAGCATTGACTATCTGTTATGTGAAATAGGAAATGTTTATAAGATTCATTACCATGAGTTGAAATTAATGTACGAGACCAGGTTTTCATGTTTGTGTTTTTGGAAAGCAACCATTCTTTTAAAATTGAGATGTAGTCTAACATTTTATATCATTTTGATTTTAATTAAATTTTAACATGTATTGCTTTATTTGCTTGTGGTTTTTGCCACAGGCTGATTTGAGGCAGTTCTTGAATTATTATTTTTTTCCCTAGTGTGATTTTGTTATTAAAAAAGTATAATACTATGTATTGGAAAAACATGTTTTTAAATAAAGAACAGGGTCTCCACATTTGGGCTCAGTAATGGCTTTCTCTAGTGAATATTTTAGTACCAAATACTGAAATGGATACTCACTTATACGATCAGTGTTTCATATGTGTTTTTGAGACGAGTATTTGTCACAGTAAGATCTTTGGTTGTCTAAACATATTATATACAGGTTTTTTCATTTTCTCTAGAGGAAATAAAAAAAAACATTCTGCCACAAGGAGGAAAAGGAGACTTAGTTATATGTATGATAAAATGAATCTGTATGTTTAATCCAGATAACTATGAAGGTATGCAAGTTAAACATTGAGTGTTTATTGCAGAAATACTGTAGTGGAAGGCTGAAGCTGCCACTTACCTCTATGCAAGACCAAAAAATCGGTAGCGTATAGTGCAATTCTTTCTCCAAAAGAGATTATGCAAATATCTTTCTTTAAGTACACAGCCTGCTGGGTAACAAAATGTTGTTAGAATCAATGCAGATTTCAGTCTGCAGAACAATTAGGGGTAACACCAGCTGTTTTAATGGTCAGATCATTTTAAATCTCCAAATATAATGCAGCAATGTATCTTTACAAAATCAATAGCTTCTCCAATTACAGCTAACATGGTTCTCAAGACAGGCTACAAATGCCATGCAATTACACTCCAAGGCACTATTTCTTTCTCTTGTGCCAGCTCTTCCTGAGGCTGAATAGCTGTGAGGAGCAACTAATTTCTTACTTTCCCAACAAATATTTTTTTTTTTTTTTGGTATCCTAATTATTAGCAGTAGAAAGTAAGTTTTTCTTGGAAATTTTGCCTTTGATGTGAATTGCCGGGGAAGAAGCAGAGACCCCTTCCTCTTTGACACATTTATTTAATGGGAAAAAATTGTCAGTCTGTTCTCCTTGATCTCCTTGAAAGAATATGCATAAAATCCATGTTAGTTTCTACAGCCATACTCCGTAGAGATGGGAGGGACAATCCCCTGTTAAGTCCCATAGACTATCCGTGAAAAGCATCTGTATTTTTGTCCCATCTGTAGTGATCTTGCATAAACCTCCCTTCTTGGTTCTCGTTTATGTTACAAGGCAGTTCCTCCAGGACTCATTCATTCTTGGAACTGGCTGGAACACTTTGGTCTTATATTGCTGAACTTTGAGCCAATGAGTATTTCATCATGGAAATAGTTGGTCAGTGTATAATATACACTGAGAGAAAATGAAAAAGTTTCTTGGCAGAAATCATTCACCCGTACATCTCTTCTGAGCTCCAGCATAGCCAGGTGGCCCATCTCATCCATAGATTTTAAAGGGTCACCAAGCCAGAGAAGATACAATACCATCTCCCTGTCATGTGTCTTCTAATTAAACCTCTGAGAAACATTTTATCTTGAATGCCCCCCTGCCATACAGTAACACTGAACAGAATGAATTCCTTAATAACATTTTGAAAACAGGAAAAGTGCCATTTTCCATGCATTTTGAGGGAAATTCTCTTTTCAGCAAGGAATGGCTAAGGGAAATATGAGGATTAAATGGCTGAGATCAATAGAGGTCATAAAAAATAATTAGCCGTAAATGAAACCAGTCCATATGAAACTTATTGGAAATTCTGTATTTTTTAATCAAGTGAGGGTGTTTTGCTTGTTTTTCCTCTTGTTTTTCCTTTCTTTTTTTTTTTTT
>RSEF01000031.1:55212074-55222749 GCA_003993805.1 Himantopus leucocephalus
TTAGTATTAGTTTATTTCAAGCCCGGCAGAGGTGGAATTCCTTCTGGGTTTGGTCAACCTCAGAGCAATGACAAAGGTCAAGGAAATCTTGCTCCTGGCATCCACCTTTTTATGTTTAAAGAAATCATAAACATAATCCCATTGAAACATCATTCTCATCTGAAGCAAAACCACAACATATGAAACAACATTGTTTAGAATTTCAAAGTGGCCAACCTGTACTAAAACATAGTAGATCTTCAGGGAGAGAGAACATGAAGTGTTATACATGAAGTATTATCATCATTATTTGGTTCTAACAATTAGGAGAAAATAATCCAGAAGAAAGTCTGGAAGGGAAAAATGCCCACAATATTTTATCAAAATCTTCCATGTGATTCAGGTACACAACTTTTGACTTAAGTTGTTGGTTTCTTTTTTAACTGAAGTCCCTTTTAAATTTCTCAAGTTACCAATCAAAGTACATACATTCTCTTGTATATATATGTTTAACTCTTGCAAAGCCTTTTCTTCTGATTTTGAAAGGTGTGATAAACTTTCTTTTTTACCTTAGCTGGGCAAGGCTAGCTTTCAGTCATCTACAGGTAGAGTTGCTTTTAACTGTAACTGTCTGGGGAATTTGTATGGAAAATTCACAATCTCCATCTTACCTTTCAGCCTTAGGAATTAATAGCAGAGGAGTGTCCAGATGCCCAGTGAATTAATCCTATGATTAGTTAGATTGGCACGAGATATACACATGCTACAGATGTGTGAAGGAGTCTATGTGTGCATAGACTTGTTTTGTGTTTTCATGTGTAAGACAGAACGCGTGTTTCACTTTCCAGGGGAACATGCAGCTCTGTAGGCATTAAGTTGTTTAAAACATTTCACATTGTATGCCCATGAGTGTTAAGAGTGACCGAGTATTCCCCACAGAGAACACATTTTGTAAGATTAATTTCCATTTCATCTTTTTCGTGAATATATGCTGTGATTTTGCTATATTTAATTTCTTCTTAGAGCCAGCAAGCCCTTAATTCAACAAGTAACAAGGGAACCTCAACAAGACGGCCATGGTTAGGCTACTTTAATCATGTCATAAAGTAAATGATAACAATTTAATTTCAAACATGATTTTAAATATTATTTCTTTTTAAAAAATTAATTATTATTTATTTTATTTTATTTGTCAATGTGACTATTGTTTGCATTAGTGATATATAAAAAGTAAAAACTGGTATATAAAAAGTAAAAAAGCACCAAAAAAACCCCTTTACAAATAGCTGCTTGATTCAGTAGGCAATGACTGCATCGTTCATTCACTGTGAGTGTATAAAAATTGCCACCTGCTAGTTATGTAGTTTTTGCAATTTTTAGAAAGTTTTGAGCCATTTTAGTATGAAACTTCCTTCCCTGATGAAGTATTTCCAGTCCGATAGTCTAGAGATTCAATTTTAAATTGATCAGTGTGATTATTGCTTGACTCCAAAGACTAAATGAAAATTTAGCTGAGATTAAGTTCACCTGTCTGTATTTGAAGGTAGTTTCCAATGAAGCGCTGAAAATAGCTAATTTTGTTCCACTATTCTGAAATGCTGGATGGGTGCTTAGCAAGTTCTGTTAGAAAGTTCACAACTCTTCTTTTTCCTTATCTCTCTCCATAATGCTATACAGTTCATTTTGTTGCAGTTTATTGGCAGACATGGTAGATTTGACCAACAAAGTCAATACCTAGTGCTGGATCCAGGTATATTCACTAAGCAATTTGGAAACTTACAGGTGTAAGACATGCAGTACCTTGATAACTAGAAACAATTCTTAGACTTACCAGACTCTAGACAGGAGGAACTGTATTCATGCACAAATAATGTCTACTAAACCATTTCGGATCAGAGAAGTGTACGTGTATTGTTATCATACCGCTGAATTTTCTTACTCTCTCTGTCTCTAGGCTAGACATAACAACTTTTATTTCTTCTTCAGGGGAAAATGCAACTTAAATTGCTGTTTCTTCTGTATTCCACAGTCCTTAGGTCAATGCTGATGGCTTACTCAAAACAGTGCTTTACTCTTAGAACTTATGAACAGCCACAATGATTTTTTAATCCTTTGCGCAAAAGGAAGCAAAGGGTCAATACATGAAAAATTTTAATACTTTTTTTTTTGTAGGTGGAAATAATTTTTTTCCCCTCTAAGATAAAAAAAAAGAGATAATTATCATTGGCACTAGTATTTCATTTCCATAATTATTATAAAATATGCGTAAGCATGTAAGGGAATTAACCTTGAGATTGCTATGATTTGCTAAAAATCCTTAAAACTTTTTAAACAGAAAACATACGTGTGTAAGAAGATATTTTTGAAGAAAATCATAATGCAGAGTAAAAAGTAGGGTAAGCATGGCAAAGTCTGCTCATCCAGCCATAGCAGCTAAGCATAAACCAAAGGTACTGACCTCTCTGCCAGGAGAATCCCACAGGGCACCAGAGCATGAATATGCAGGTGACCTCTGATCACAGCCAGGTTATCATACAGGTGATTCCCATATGCCCTGGGTTGTTTCAGCTGCCCACACCTCCAAGGGCAACATGAGTATGTGAGCAGCCAGTGCTGAAGGAGATGGAGGGGCTTTCCAATACGATGGTCAGGTAAGGTAAGGATCATCAAGGGAAACTTGTTGACCATCTGGTTTAGGGTTCAACCTTAGTGAAAAATGAATGGAGGAGGGGAAAGTCACAAATCCCTGATTTCAGTAAGCAATATGCTATTAATCTAATCTCTACTGTACAGCAGATATATATTTTTTCCATGTTCTTCATCACAAAATTAGCAAAATTATGGCCATCTTTATCCCACCAACAGAAGTCTTTTTCTCACTGGGGCTGACTGAATAGAAGGTTATTTCAGGGAAAATAACCTCAACAACTCTGGATTTTGAATTGTCCCTCTGTTTCTTTGTTTCCTCCTGAAGACCTGGATATTAATATTTATAGTTTCCCTGGTAAATGGTACTTTCTGCCCACACACGTGGCTTTTTCACACTGTTTTTCTGTGGTCTAGTAATATGAATTTATATTCATATTAGTAGGGTTTTTTTAAATGTCTGCAAAACACAGTAGTCTCCTCAGAGCTATTTGAACGCATTTGCACACTTTTCAGCAAGGCTGCAGGCTCGTGCTCTGCTTTGGCTGCAGCTACTGCTCATCCTCACCTTCAGATTTTCTTTTGAGCTTGTTTTTTCGGTTCCTCATTAACAATTCAACTAGAATTAGCTGTGTCAGTTTTTAAGCTGTTTGCACTAACCAGGTACACTTTGGGCAGAAAGTCTTCACAACATTACGGCAGTGAGCAGCCTGGGTGGGTTAACTGACACCAGCAGTCAGTGAAAAACACTTGGGTTGGCAATTTCAGAACTTGAGTGATATTGCTGATCACGTCAAATGCAGTTGGCACGTAAAAAATCTGTAAACCAGATTTTAAACACAGGCAATGCACAAAGATTTTATGAACAGGCTTCATGAAAATAAGTTTCTAAAACCTTTTAAGAGTAACTTGTAGCTGTTAAGCAGCGTCTCATTTTGTGGCATATACACAGCAAAAGAAGCCTATCTTTACTTAAAATTGGCTTCTGTCAAATGTTGAATTCTTAATTCAGCATTTGGGAATGCAAGGAAAATTAAAACTGACAAAACTACTTAGTTTGTGATCACCTTTTTTCTAGTAAGGTCTGAAATTTCATTGAATTGGACTTTGCAAATATTTGCTAATATTCTATTTGAAAGAAAAAAAAAAAAACCAAACAACCACATCCAACAGAGTGCCACAGAATATTTTTAAGCAGTTAAAACCAAAATTTTGTAATGAAAAATGGTAGCCATATTTAATTATGGTTACTCTGTCATATTAAGGTATTTATCTTTTATACTGTCTTTTTTACAAAATGCATAACAGAAGCACATTAATCTATACCAGTTTCAGGGTTATAGTCAAAAGTTTTATTGCTGTAATTTTACAATTAATTTTTAACATTTAGACTTGACATATAGGACCCTTTATTTTCCAGACACTGCAAGTTTTTTTAATAGTGGTTAATTATTGGTTCTGAGCCAAGTTAAGGGGGAAGGGCATAGTTTTCCACTATTTTTGTTGTAAATTTAATCAGACATTCTGACAGCATATGTTAAATATACTGCAGCTTTTCTACTGAAGATAAAATATTTCCAAAATAATAAACCGCTGCACTGCAAAACAGTAACACATTAGAAGACAAAGATTCTGACCTGCTGAAAAGTGATGGCTTCGAGAGAGCTGGAATAAGCAATGGCATTTTCTGTCTTTATCTTGGGGCAGCAGGGGCCATATATGACAATATGAATAATCGTCAAAAGATTGCTTTACAGTTCTATGGTGTTGATTTAAAACTAAAGGTTTGCGGACAGGGCATTAACAGGCAGGGACTCTGACTTGGAAAATCTTATTTTCATTTCAGCCTGATTGCTTGACTTTAATGATTGCTAAAACTGTCTTCTTTTGTGTGCAAGTTTTCAAAATTACAGAGACAGTAGGGCTTGGGGCTTTTCCTATTTTTCTGTTGTGTTCATAATTTTACAGTTTTGTACTTGGGAGTCAAATTTGACTACAGATTTATATGTCTGCTGACCTCTAGTTTTAAAATATCTTCTTTTCACACAGATAAATGGGAAAAAAAAGAAAAAAGTTGAGCCAAAGTTGTATCAGTTATCAGATTCCTTAAGGTCCTTAAGGTTTGATTTTTCCCTTGGATAGAGAACCCAAAGTGGTGAGCTCTGTACAGAAGTTGTGAGCTTTGTTCTGTGGGCAAATCATTCTAAAATTATATGTAAAGCGGATAGACAGCTGTAACTTAATGCTGCTTTTCAATGGGAAGTGACTAGCTTCTGAAAACCATATACATCCCTTTTCATGGGAGTTTACTGGCAAAATAAAGTGGAAAAAAAGAACACAGCATAAATCAATTTCCTTAAAAGGATGACCTAAGTGATGTAATTTTTGGCACTTGTCTGTTGGCCAGAGACTGATTTTTTTTTTCCCCTCCTAGGAAAACTTTTTCATAATATTAAACAATTTAACTAAATCTATGATGTATTTCTGTAGTGTCCAGATGGACTTGATACAGGAATCTTCACCGTCTAGAGATTTCAAGATGCCAGGGTGATATGCAGAAGATGCAAACCCAAGCAAATAAAAAACTTCAACCCACTGTGCACCCTAGACTTAAACTGAATGGGGCCTCTTCTACAATTAAATAGAACTGTTTGTTATCCACCAACACAGAATTTACAGGGATTGTGAAGCTTTGCCAACAAGCTGGCCTCTGAATCTTCCCGCTTCCCATCACAACCTATTTGTTTAAACTTGTCACAGGGCCCAGAATTTATCCTTGGGTAAATCACTTAACTACTGCTGGCCCCATATCATAATACTGTTTTCCATTCTGAAGAGGAGTATAGTAATGCAAAAAATAATAAAAGTCTGAGAAAATACAGACTTTATTTTTAAAAGAATTCTTGGAAAAGTCTGGATTTGTCACAACTTAGTTTTTTCTGCTGTATTCTACCTACTGATCTGAAACAAAAAGATAAAAATAATGAAAATCATTTTGAAGTGAAAAAGAGAGACTCAGTCTATCAGAAGCCGCATATGAAATTTTAATTGTAAAAGATGATGTAGAAAAAAAAGTGTTTCAAGCAAATTCCATTTTTACATGGACAAAACTGCCCTCAGAACAACTTAGCCAGTTTTAATCTGAGAAGGTGTGCTGATTTCCTTTCCAAACCTGAAAAATCACTTTGCAGAAGGATTCAAACACTCTGAAGGTTTTTCTTGATGGTCGAGTTATACTTGTTCTTTCCATGCCTAGAAAAATTTTTATGGCAACATATTCGACTTACTGCTTGAGCAAGAGAAGGAAAGGGTGGCAGCACTTGGGTAAGGATTTAAAAGCTATAAAGAGATGAGCTCAGGTTTGCTACAGATAAAAGGCACAAGGTATGGGCCAAACCTCCACTAGATGACAGGTGCTGTTTACATATGTAATTATTTATAAAATTTCCCATCCTTTTTTGGTCCCTTGGGAGGTGGTTATATAATTGCTGAATGTTCATGAATGAAAATTGTTTTTCACCTCCTTCTTAAACTAATAAGGGTTTTCTTCATCTGCCATGTGTTTGGTGAATATTGAAGAGATTTGCTCCCAAATGTTACACTTCATTGAAGTAAGGAACGTATACGGGCCCTTTACTCTCGGTTCATGTAATTTTTATTTTTTTTCTTTAATTACTTTGGAAACGCAACAATTCTGTATGAGTACTTCAAAATGAAAAAATGCTTTTATGTTTTTTATCACTAAGACTTAGCCAACTTGAGAGATCAAATGAATCATAATCTGGAATTCAGTAAAGGGTTTTATTTTCTTTCTTCTTGTACTGTAGCAAGTAATGGAAATTTGTGTCTGTTTAGTTAATGAAAAATATATTTGAAAAGAGTAAATATTCATTGAAGTATTATGATTAAATGCATATAATAATTTAAAACCAGTCATGCCGATTGAGGTCTAACACTACAAAGAACTGCTTCACAGCTTACTAAACAACTTTCTTTAAAGTTAACTCTTGTCTATGGTTTCAGTATAAACCTCCATTATTTTTGATCAGTGTAACTTTTGTAGCCATGCAGACAATGCTTCTTATGCAAATCTTTGTATTTTATGCATTCTTATGTTACATATTCAATGTTATTTAATTATTACTTTTCCTTGTTTGTGTTGTTTTCTTTAAAAAAAAAAAAAACAAACACTTTCTGTGTTTCGCTTGACGGTTCACCCAGATGCTTTTTCACGGAGAGGTTCCACAGTCCACTTTTGTATTTGCTTTCCATTTAACTACTGAGGCAAAGTAATTTCCCCGTAGCTCAGTTCAGCTGAAGGCATCTGTACCATTCGGTATGAAGGACTACCTTAGGGCAAGATGTGTATACTACACTTCTGTGCAGTTTCAAAGCTGTAGGTGGGTTCAGCAGCTGTTGGCAGAGGCACGTGGGCCATTCTCAGTGCGGACTGAATTTCTTTAAAGCCCTTAGCTACATCAGCTCCACAATGCTGGTGTGAAGGCTTCCACGCTGGGCATATTGTGCCAATGTGTTCTTCTGTTTTATTTGTATGAATTGAGAAGACCGAAATGGCAGTCGTGAGGTCTCAGCTGAGGACATGGAAGAATTTAGGTTTCTTTGCTCATGTATGATCTCCAAACTGTAAGCGTCGTTTTCAGAATTTAGTATTAAGAAGTTGGGGCAAGATATAATATTTTCATGCCTCAGAGTCACAAAAGTCATCTAATTAATTGTCCTGATCTGTTTATCCAGCCCTATATGTTCTGTGCTGGAGGTTACACACATAAATCTAACTTTGATCAGTAGTTCATATTCTTCTAAGAAGTAATTAAAAAATTGTTACAGTCAAAAAGAGTACACAGTACTCTTTACTTGACTGCACGTTCTCAGTAAGCTGCATGAGTTGAGTGTGCAGTTAAACTTGAAACAACTCTTGAAAAAGCCAAAGTATGTTTTAATATATATTGCATATTGGTCACCTCTAAGCACAACAATTATTTGTGATTATGTACAGAAACATAAACCAACAGATTGACAAGGTACTGAGATAGGTTAATTTTAATATGGACTAAAGTGTCTATATAATTTGTATATAGTTTTAATAAATATCATTACTCAAGTCTTAAAAAAGTGTAAGAGCCACAGGGGAGAAAACAATAAGGAATAATTACAGATGAAAATTGGTGGGAAATTCCTCCAGAATAACAGCTTAATCATAAAATCATAAAAAAAAATATGGTGAAACAGAGACGATCTTGTGAAGTGAATAAAGCATGCTTCATATCTTACTATCTTATCATTTATCCAATCTTAGGGCCATCAAACATACCATAAAGCATGACATGAGATGTAACCAATGTTAATTAACACATTGCTATTGAATTATGGAAGGCCTCTCTTCTGTCCGACTACAGTCTACACAAAAATGACTTAATTTTTTCTTTACAGAAAAACAAGGTTCTGTCATAGCAGCCGTCCAGTCACTTGAAAACTCCCTTTGGTTAAGAAAGTATCCCACACCAGCCATTTAAACCAAGTTTAAAGCTAATTTTTAGTGCTAGAAGCAAGAACATTCAACACTGAAGGTTGAATGCACTGACTATAGACAGCAGAAAATTCTCCCTGCTTACTGAAAATAAGGGACTCTTTTTTTTTTTTGCTTGTTTCTTTTGAAACAATTTTTTTAGAAAACAACAAAACTTTTCTATATTTCTTTGTGTACTGTGATAGTCACACATAGATCACTATGGGATGCATACATACAGCTTAATTTTCAAGCAAAATTTCACTAGTAAATTTACTTTTATCCTTATATTTTAGTTTTCTAGACAAAGACTGATTCAAAGTTCCTCAGACTGGCAAAAGTCTCTTTTTGTTGATTTTTTTGCTCACACCTTACTAAACATTTGTCATGAAACACAGCTAGTTATGGCATGCTTTTGATGGACACAAAAACATTTAGATAAAGGTTTTGAAAATTATCACAAGCACTGATGAGTTTTTGCTCATTTGTGGTACTACAATATGCTTCTGTTAGTTTTTAAGATCCTGCTTGTGTACGAATCATGATCAGCATTACCTTTGGAAAGTATATAATTTTAAATGCAAGTCTTACTTTTCTAACTAGTTAGAGATACTTATTCAGAAAAAAAAATATTCACATAGGTGTTTAAGAAATCAGAATGATAATCCTTTGAAAATTCAGCAATTTCATGGTAGTTTCCTTTTTATTAATTTTACTGATGTACTGACAGGGTACAGTAACAATAAGCTTTAAAATGAAGAGCTTACAAGCAGAACAAAAGTGAAATTTCTACATATTAAATAAATATATTAATGATATTCCTCTTATATTTGCTGAACATTTTGAAGTTCTCAGTTCAGTAACAAAAAAGAAGGGTTCCGGTAGTATTCATGAGTCACTCATGACGTTTTCTTCTCTCAAATGTGGAGAAAACATTGCCTGAAAATTGTGCTTTATTTAGCACGGAGATCTCAGAATGGTTCTGTCACACTCAGATGTTATTTAACAAGACCAGACATGTATCAGGAAGAAATTTCCCCTGTTACGCCAGCTGAAAGATTTGAGGAGGGTGCCCAAAGACATGACTTCAGTTACCCAAACCCTTCTGAAGATTTGAATTGCAAACATAAATGTTCAAGCAAGTATATGTTGAGAACACTCTGCTTCTACTGTTTCAGACCTAAGGAAGAGCTCACATTCCTGTGAAATTTTTCTGCCTCTTTCCAGCCTTATGAGTTGATCTAACAAAAGATACTACCGTGTCTCATTCTATTGTTTTAGGCCATTGTGGCTACACTGATGCAGCTGGTTGTACACAGCACTGTGAAATCGGAATCACAAAATTTCAAGAACCTTTTTCGGTTTCATACCACTTGAAACTATCAACGGCAGTTGCATCTACTATAAAGAGTCTTGTTAATAAAGTAAGGACTCTAAAACACCATGTAAGATATAGCTTTCCATAACAACAAATTACTTAAAGAATAGCTGTTAATTACATAAAGGTGTAGACATATTTCAAACAAATTCAACTTTTCTGCAGACTCATACATACTAGAGCCTGGTGGAGATAAAACAGCAAAATATCTACAGCCAAGTCAGACAAAGGAAGGACAAAATAAGCTGGCTCTTATGCCTCTGGATTGTGCCTAGTGTGTAGTCACACAGCACAATAACATAATGACAGTAACTTCCAAGTAAAATCAGAGTCCTGTGTTAGGATTTCATAACACAGCCTGTAACTTGAATTAGCTCTGAAAGAGCACAGATATTGAAGGCTATCATGTGAAACTTATGATGCCCACATATTTTTTGTTGCTCATCGATTTCCTTTCAGTGTCCACAAAATATTCTGCAAATTTTGTAAAATGTTGTATGGTCACAACAGTTGTTGATAGGGTAGTAGCAACAATTAGTCCCAGCTTTAAGCAAAATATTCAAACTCCTAAGGAACCTTAAAATTTTTGCTACTGATGTTTGTGATTCCTTATGTGCTTGCATACATCATATCCATTTAAATAAAAAAATTATTAAAAGAAGTATATTATCAAATATAATGTTTCCTAAAAATAATAGCACTGTGGATCACCATGAATTTGGAATACTATTCTAAGCTTTGCAGCTGACTGTATATGTACTTACAATTACGCTCCCAGCACAGAGAAGCTCTTAAACACGGGTATACAGCTGTGTTATTGGTTTATTTATTTAATAACAGTGTACAGCTAAGGTGGGCATTTTGCTGTATTATTTGAATGGAGTGTTTTGCATAAACAGTTTGTTGTATCCATGGGGCTATAACAGACTGGAAGAATTTTGGACAAATTCATTTGTGATTTGATAATAGAAAAATAAAATAAAACAAAAAATAAAATAAAATAAAATAAAATAAAATAAAATAAAATCACTCATTATTGAGTGATAAAAGGTAAAAGACCTAATCTTCTACAGGCTTGGGGAAGAGCAGCTGGAAAGCTGCTTGGCAGAAAAGGACCTGGGGGTGTTGGTGGACAGCCGGCTGAA
>RSEF01000031.1:55223749-55253657 GCA_003993805.1 Himantopus leucocephalus
CATGTTTCTGTTATGGCAACTATATCATAGTTACCTTGCTGTAACAATGTAGACAATGCACTCTCAGGCATAATGAACCTCAGGTAATCTCAGAATGATTTCTCCTTTTCTACTAAAGATTGCCCAGACCTGTAAATATTCTCTAACATGGAAAATATGTTTGCAAGTTGTCCTCTGAAAAACTGTGCCTACTTTACAGGGTGAATTAAATCAGCAGATTATTAAGTAAAGGATCATATTTTCTCATAAATGAAATATATTAAATTAGCCCCACATTCTTTTGATTTTAAGGAAATGCCTGAGATTGGTACTGTTGGTTTATTTGCAGAGTGGGAGCATTAAAATCTTGTTGAAATGTATCTGCAAAGAGCAAGCTTTACTTTAACTGGTCTCAATTCCTCCTGCAGTTCAACTTCAAGGACAATACAAGAGTTTAAGTTCTGCCACTGCCTTCAGTAAACCCAAAATTTCACTGAATGTGTTCAATGACAATCTTTAATACTGAGGTTATGTACATATTATTATAAAAGTGCAGTTTATGTTTCCTACTCAATTTGCCTCACAAGAAAAACCCTCAACCTCTCCCTTCCAAAAAAAAAAACAAAAACAAAACCCTGAAAAGAACCACAGAAGCTTCTCTTTCCAGAAGATAGAATCATCTTGGCTTATCAGTTTTGATAACGTTTTCAGATCTTTTCACAGGTTCCTAACCTGCCTGAGTCTGAGAAAAGGAATTGGTAAGCTTGTAGAAAGTTTGTGTATCTATGTATATCTATGGAAATAAATGCTATTTATTAATATTCATGATTATTTACAGAAATTGGCTAATTACACTAACGAGCATGTCCTTTATAACTCAATCATGTCTAAAGGAAGGAAGGTTTAGGGCTGAGAGTCTGTCAGATTCTGCATTCTGAGCTGTCTGGATTTATTTCATATTAGGTGGGGTAGCTAAAGACCTAAATTGTGAAAATTATGAAATTAAGGACTGAAGGCATGTTTACAAGCTCAATTGCAAGCAGTTATTCATCACCCCACCCAAGTTCTCAGCTAATAAAATGCAATTAGCAGCCATTTAACTACATTAGTGTGATAACAAGCCTCAAATAATATATTCAGCTACTTGGCTGAGTTTATTAACACAGGCACTGCTGTTTAACAACTAGCCTACAGATCAGAGCTGGTATGGAGGGCTTGCAGAGCCTGTCTGCAACCAACTGCATAGACACTCACAAAAGGACAAATACCAAAACGGAGACTCGTAGAGTTTCAAAAATAATTACTGATTATAATTCAGTGCCTGTGTAACAGGTCAAACTAAAGGATAATAGTCTCTTATGTCCTTCAAAACTATGAATTAAATTGCCACTTAGGAATACTGCAGCTTCAATGGAAATACTCCCATGAGGGAGAATTGCAAGAACAAGGATGTAACCTTCTGCTGTGGGACCAGGATGTCAATTTAGTTCTGCCTTAATGCATTCTTGTATCGAGAGTCAGGGGAGAGAAAATGAGAGAAAAAGAGGTTTAAATGCAGGAAAATACTAGGTCATTCACAAGTTCATTGCCAGCTTTATTTTTGTTGGATCTAAGTCTGTACAACAGTATGCCAGGCCAACTACTTGATCTCACTACAACCTAGCCAAACATTTAGCTCAGGCTATTGATGAATATCTGAGTTCTCAATCTAAATTACTGACCTGTAGTTGAAAGAATTATAAAACTATTATGCTTTCACTTATGGGAATTATATTCAACTTTGGTTTATACCAAATTTTCACTGTTGCCATGAATGTCAAATCTTGGTTCATAAGCGTCTGTAATAGCAATTTAAAGAAATATTAGGGCTTTAAAAGTAGCTTCTGCTTTTTAGGAGGGAGCATTTTCTGTAGCATCTCAAATTTTTAAGGAGCCATGAAAGAGGCAGTCTGATCACATGCATGTTTTTAAGTAGTTTTATAGCTTAATTTTACAAGCAAATGCTTCCCTACTTGCTATATAGAATACGGAAACTAAAACAGTTCATATATAGAGTGACCAGAGTTGCAGAAGATCCCAACGAGCATCAATATCATTGTTCTGCATAACAATCTTAGGATACAAATAGAATTTCTTAGGTTTACATCTTTCATAATTATCATTTTTTCTTTAATCTTATGTTGTCATGGGATTAAACCCAAATGTAAGCCTGGAGGCCAGGAGATCTGTCACTATGGAAAACAAACAACAACATCACAGAGGATAGAAATACATAAGGTTCACACACTGTACAAGGATAATAAGAATAAATGAAATATACCATTAAATACTGATTTAACCTATAGATGATACCATTCCATTCAAACAGTGGAGTAGAAATGGATTTTCCTTCCATTTACTTTCACAGTATCTCTTAAGAGAGACAGAAACCAAATAATACTTCTCTCAGATTGCAATATTCTCTTGACTATTAGAATAGGTTTGTTACTAGAACAAATGTGTATATCACTGTTTAAATATTTAAGTAATTTAATTTAATGGTATAAACATTAGCTTTAGTGCCATTGGATACATATAGGAAATGAAAGACAAGTGAACTGAAAATCACTTTGTTACTGATGTGTGAAGGATGGTTCAGAGAAGGCAGGAACAATGCATTTTGCAACATTCTTTTTCTCTTTTCCAGAAATAAAACATTTAGTGGCTTTACCAAATCCCCGAAACTGCCAGTTGAACTACCCTAGACTCCAGACTGCTATTGGGTAATGGACCAAGACCTTTACCATGAGCCTGCTGTGAAAACAAGTACAAACCTGGCTGCTGAGGTTTGCATGCCATCAGCCTTTAACAGTTCGAGTAGTTTCTGGCTCATCTAAGCTATCAAAAATGTCTGGTAAGATGAAATACCCATCAACAGAGAAACACAAAAGTAGACGTGTTTCAAATTTCATGAGATACAGAGGACCGTAATGCAGAAAGTGCTACTTATGGAAGACATTTGTCAGAAATCTGTAACAAATGCACAAGTCTGCATGTGTCAGTTACCAAAAACAGTTAAACCTCTTAAGTATTTTGAAATAAAACTGCAGGCTGAAGAGGTAATTAGAAAATCCTGCAATGCATCAAGGGAAGAAGTGACAAAAGCACCATGCAAGCTGTCCCCATTCTGCCTGTGTGAGGATAAGTATACTCTTTCATTTAACTTTTAAATCTAAGTGTCACTATTTCTGGGAAAAAAGTGAAAAGTAAGACAAGAGGTATTACTCAGTGGAAGTTCAAAGACCAGCATGTTCACCACACTGCCCTTCTCTAACAGTTCCTTTCAGCTCTCTGATCCAAAAAAATTTGTTCACACATACCTATCTCCTCATGTTCCTGTATCTCAGAGTCTATTTTTAAGCTCTTGTCTATGTTTAAACAACAGACAGACTGAATTCAGCCTGATTGACACAGTATAGGAAAGCTAACTTTTTCTAACTTGCTACACATATGCCTACTAAAATCAGGCTTCAAATGCAATCTAACATATCAGAGAGGCTGATCCTCAGTGCTAATATTAATATCTGTTTAATATGCAGACATTCAGCACACTAAACAAAAGGCTAAAATTTATTTAGGGAATATATTTAAGCAATCCCCATTCTTTCAGTAAAAGACAACGGAGCAAAACCTCTGGTGCATACTCAGTTACTCTAGTCTATGAACTACGTTCACCTCTTCTGGAACATGCCTTTGAGCTCCAGCCTTCTTCTGAGCAATATCACGATATTGAAGTCTCTACTAAATTTTCCTAGTGGGAAAATATGTGTGAAAACTCCCAGGTACTGGGGCCATCACTGTAGAGAGGACAAATTTGCTGAAGGTTGCTATAGTCCCATCTGGATGGTACAGGCAGGTTTCCTTGTCATGGCAACCAGGCTATAGGGTCAGGGGCTATGGAGTTGTTACATACCTGTACGGCACCCCAGGGTGGAGCCAGGACATGGGACAAGGGCCTGACTGGGAACTGAGCCATAGTCACAAATTTGCTGTACAAGGTGTTACTCCAAAGAGCATCACACATGTCTTCAGCACCCTTGTCAGTTCTAAAACCAGACGTGTATCATGCTTGGGAGTGGGCTCCACTGTAACTGAATTATTAAGAATTCCTGCAACTAAATCTGCCTTTAAAAGTGGAATCTCATAGTAAGCAACGGGGGAACTACTGAAGATGTACCACAGCACCTGTCTGTGAAAAGGTCTGTTCCTCACCTGTTCCCAACTCCAGATTGAAGGAAAAAACCCTGCTGAATCTTTAAACAAGAAATTAATGCCACGGATCTAGTTATACCTGTTTTCCACAAAAATGTTAATCAAAATTCACAATTGCATAAACCATACTCGTAAACACTGTCTCTCCATTATGTTTTCTGATGATACTACTTTTTTTTAATGCTTTTATGTTCTCAATTCACACAATTCACTTTTCATGTTTTACCTTTTTTTCTGAAAGCCTGGATAATTATCTGTTCAAGGGGTGAAGACAAATTTCTGGGTCATCTAATTACTCTTCTCACCAGCCATAGATTTTAAATCATGGTTATGAGATGTAGTTAGATAAGTGACTCCAACCTCAAATGCTTCCTCCTGGTGTCATACGCACTAACTAGTGTCATTACAGTAAACAGTAGTTAATTTCATGCTATTGATATTTGGCAACACTATTTGTTCTGTAAATACTTGTCAAAGCAGCTTTCCTCGATTTTAGAACAAGCAGGAGGATTGCTGTTGTTTTTCCTCTTGGTTTCTTATAGTATCACCATTTTAGGCTAGACGGTGTATAAAAGACCTTGCAACCTGCAGAAACTGAATAACCCTCTGCTGACATTTACAGAAAATGTTAAATTACTGGGACTTTGTACACTGCAACAACCCTCAATTACTGATTTGTAGGAAAGCACACAGTAGAGAAAAATATGTATTGGAACTGCCTGAGGCCCTATGAATATATAAGAATGCAAGAACATTTTGTTGTTCAGCGTCTGAGGGAGAAACATGTTTTAAAGGTCATGCAGTCTTTTTTTTTCTTTCTCACTTCTTAAAGATTCTTTTCTTTAAGTTGCATTTTCTTATTTTGTAGATGCCATATATTAATGAAAGCATATAAACAAAGAAAAGTTTATATAAACAAAGAAAAAAAAATACGTTAGAGCTATGCAATGCCTCAATTAGTCATAGATTTTTTCTCTGTTCCATATACAGTGCCAGAAAATTTTTCTTATTACTACTTGGAGAAGTCGGTGGTTTTTAATAAATGAGGATGCCCACTGTTGAACAGACAACCAACCTCTTCCTTCACTATGAAAGGTACTTTTATAATTTGATGGTTCCCAGACAGTACTATTTAGTATCCAGCCAAATTTCACTGCCATAAGAAGGAAGAAGGAAGAAGGAAAAAAAAAGTACCTATAGAAATTCTAAGCTTTACTGTGGAGGAAAATAAAATCCATGCAGGCATCCCTGCTGGACAACAATATATTCATATAGCATAAAGAACTTTAAAGACTGTTTATTCTGTCAGATTTGCTAGTGACTGCCACTTAAACTAATACATTTATTATGAAATAACATATTTTCATCCGGACATTACTTGAAACAAAATACAGTAGAAGTATGTGTTTGTATGTTTGGGATGGAATACTTGTTCAAGGCAGCAAGAACAAGATTCACAGAATTACTGAGGTGCAAAGACACACCTAAACTGAAAAATTAAATTGTCAAATCCCTGCTTGTGTAGCATCTTAATGTTGGAAACATCTGATCTCAAGCAAGGATATAGTTTCCCTCTTCTACAGGCAAGAGAAAGTGCTCGCTGTGCCTGGAGGTCAATGTGCTCATGCCCGTGAGGCAGGAGGTGTAGCTTTGGTCTTATCATGATGGAAGGGGGCTCACCACTGAGCTCCTCAGCACAGGGAGACATGACCACTGCTTCAAGCTTTACATATCGGGAAGTCATGAGCATAGAAGGGAAAGTTCCTGTCTGTTAAACTGGGAGGAGAAAAAGGGGTTCCAAAACTCATGTCAATGCATTAAAGTTTGTCTGCTCTGCTGGGCTGGGATATGTCCTACATATTTCCCACAGCTCAGTTAAATAGGTGAATGTTCAGCCTCTCATGATAGCCTTTTTAGGGACCTAATTCCCTGTATATATAGCATAAGTGGGTTGTCATTAACAACCTCTAGAGTGAATTCTATCAAGAGTAAAGTTCCCTCAAAGCTAGGTGTTACAAGGCTTGGTTTCTGTAACAGTAATTAATATGTATGACAGCTAAGATATAAAACCAAATTTGAGCTTAAGCTCTTTTGCCTACTTTACTATCAAATGAACAGATTTGGAGTGCCAATGGGCTTTTGGGTGCAGATAAGAGCAGGATTTTGTGTTATTTAACATAATTGATGTCTATAGCTGTATGGGCGCTGTCCATATGGGTTCATACAGGGGTACAAACTCCTCTCTACTAAGACATCATTTATAATTTTCTTCAAAGAAATGCAGACAACTGAAATAAATAGGGTTAAGAAAAATAAATAAGATAGCAAGGACACAAGCAAAAGAAGGTAAAAGATTTCCAGTGTGTCCAGGGGAGAAGGAATAGAGGAAAGAAAGTGACATTTTCCATCTCCAAACAGAAAGCCTGTTTTGGCCATGCCTAACTCTGACATGAAAATCAAATGTTACTTCTCTTCTCATGACACAGTTATCTTTCTTCTTTCTTGTTTGCCTTGATCGACTAAATAAAGGTTTATACTGTTCTTGTTTAGACTGTTATCCTTAGTTTCAAATCTTAGCACTCCAGAATGAACACACTTTCCTTAGAGCTGTGATTTCAAGCTACAGAAGCTACAAGGGCATGCTGAGCTGTGAGTTTATGTTTAATTTACATCCCAAAGCCTTTGCTCACAAGAAAAGCGTTTAAGTATTATGCTATTTTAACACAAAGTTTAGATTCAGCCACCAGAGAAAGGGTTTGCTAAGTCCAGACCAGTCAGCCTTATTTAAACTGCTGCCATATGACAGAAATGTATATGGTTTTTTTTCATAACCATAGTTAAGATAGGCTTAGTTAGCGTACCCTTGTGTAACAGTTGAGTCTCTAAATCATAAATACCACTCGGTATTAAATGATCTTTGAAGGATGCCTTGCCTAACGCTAACTTGCACGTTAGCCAACACTAATATTCTTTTCTTGTTTCCATTGTGCTTGTAGAATGGGAAATATTTAAACTGTAGGTTATCTTTGCTAGTGGGATGTTTTGCGTAGGGCGGTAATCATTCAGTCACTCAAAATTACACAAGTCAGTCCTGTGTAAGAGCAAGAACTACTGACCTTCCCGTTTAGAGGGAGAGTATTGGCTCAGTGCTGTTTTGTGCCTATCAGTAGAAACCTTCCTTGTTTGAATTAGATGGATATTGGAAGTGTCCTACCTTTGACTTTAAATCAGTGGCACAGACATCTGTTAGATTAGCTTGTTTGGCTTCTTCCCAAATGAGAACTGCAGGGGTGGAAAACAACATGAGTTGAGATTATTTGCCTCAGAGAATCGTTGTTTTCAATTTTTCTCTCTGTCAGTTCCAAGCTGTGTTTTATGTGCAGTACAGTCTTCTCCAATCCTTTGATATACCACTGTTTGTATTGCTCTGAAACTGTGTTTAAAGACTCTGCTTAAGAGGTTAGCAAGAAGCAGACAGCTAAGATATTTGGGAGTTTTCCTAAAGGAGCTACTGTGTACTCTAGGGTTTCAAAGCAGAAAAGTGTGGTCGCTACCAGTACTTACTTTTGCAGATGACAGATGCAAACTTGATAGATATTTAATAGATACAATTAGTTTTCCCACTAACGAGCAGATAAAAGATGTTTTTTGCTAATCTGACTTGGTTTTGATTTGGTTCATCTTTCTTCTTCTTACCTGCAGCTCTCTTAGTAGGGATTAATGTGACTTTTTTAAATGCATTTGAGGCCATTCTTTACTATATAAAACTCTATCAATTCTACAACATTTATAAGGACAGAAGGTACGTTTTATGCTTCATACACATATGTTCACCAATAAGCTTGAATATTGTATTTTACAGATCTCTCAAAATCTAGTTCTTCTTTAAAGGTATTGCCTGGTGTGAAAGAGCTTCTCTCTCCTACGTACTTCTCATCTTTACTTAGAAGGGACTGCTCTGAGTGGTGCAGGCTGCTGGGGCCAAACTGCTGCTTATCATAGTCCCTGTACTGGCATCTTCAGGTGCAAAGTGAAAAACTGCCTGCTCACTAGGGGGTCCTCCTGCTTGGGAGAATCGTAAAGGACTATTTTTATTTTCTCATATGTAAAAACATGGTCCTACACTTTCGTTCATTTTGACCTTTGTGAATATGTTACAAAACTCGAGACATCTTAATCCTGCTTTATGCAGCCAAACTTTTCACTGTGTACATTTCTAAGTGTGTTATCTCGAGGACTTTCTAGCTGATTATCTCTAACATTCCTGTGACAATTCCCCACAGTGAAACTGGCATAGATGTTAATGCTGAAAGCAGGCACTGCAGGACGTGTGGATGGAGCTTTTTTTTCCCCTGTTTTATTGCTGTTGCAGTACATTGAGTAACAATTTGGTGCCAAATCAACTTTAAAATGTTGTCTCTGACATTCACGTAAAGGCAGACATCACTCCAAGTTCTCAATTTCTCTACTTTCTAAATAGACTCCTCAATACAGTCTCACGTTGGCTGACTTCAGCTGGTTGAACATTGCCAGGCACAATCTGGCGTCTTATGAAGCTTGCACTTTTATCAACAGTGCTCTTTGATACAGGTCTTCTATACTTCCATTTCTTAGCCTCCTGAGATGTGAATATCAGTCAAATCTTACTCTAACAGATCTCCTTTGCCATAGTAGTTTCATATAATATCCCAAAATCTCAATTCAATTAAGTTAGAGAATCCATTATTTTCATTCTTTGATTTAAAAAAAAAAAAAGAAAAAAAAAGATCCTGCAGGGTTTTGCAGTTGATGTGAATGCTTCCACAGCCAGTGGCTAGAGGTCTTGAACTGCTTCAGTTTTGAGCAGAATCTAGGAAAGTTAGGAATCCCACATTTGGGTCATTTCCTGTGCTGGAGAATTTCAAACCAACTCTTTCGGCCCCAGTTCTGCTAGAGAGGGCCATGCCTTTGCCTGAGCTGATTCACTGCTGTCTGTCTAAGAGGAGAAAAACTTTCACATTCAACCCTTGCAGAAGATATCTGCATTAGTGACGGCTTCTAAGCATTAGGAGACCAGCAGTAAAGCCCTAAGCCAGGAAGGTGAGAACTAATGTTTCCCTCCATAACTAGACCTACAGTAAAGAATCTTATCTCTTTGTAAGAAACAACTTTCCTTCACAAAGCCCTTTTTCCAAAAGGCTTTATTGATTCTAGCAGCTTCAGCAGTCATTGTAAGGCAACCATAGATGTATTGGACAGGAACTGACTTAGTTTTCACCTAATCTGGTCCTTCCCTGAACTCACCTACGAACCTGGTTTCCCTCTTCTGTTCCTACATTTCCTATAATTTAATCCACAAAATATGAGTGAGGGAAGTCTTCACAAGTTTTCTGCTCGGATTGCGTGAAGTCTTGTAAAATTTATATAGTAGTATCAGTGCATGTACAGTTACATCAGATATGGTTTTGTGGTTATGGAGGATATAATTTCTCAGAGAAAGATGAGCAGACGATAATTCACAAATAACATCTCGAAAAGAAAATTCTGGGAGGCTTAATATAAGCATTATGCTCCTAAATTGCCACTCTTCAAAATGAATGAATGAATTAATTAATTATTAAACAAATAAGTAAATAAAATGCTTCCAGACATCCCTTCCAACCTCAGCCATTGATTCCTTCTTCTGAGTGCAACTTTAAAGTGTTAACACTACTGTTATTCTTTCTGTTTGGCTTTTTTGAGATCCACTCCAGATAACTAACCTGAAAATAAAGAGTTTCTAAGACTAAAATAACAAATGAACCATCAATGCTTTATTTTAGCAAGATAAACTCTGCAGCAAAAACATTGTTCTCTGTTTCAGCAGTGAGGTCATGGAAGAAATCATTTCGCTTAGTAATTTCCATGGCTCAGGAATTAGGAAAGCCAGAAGGTCTGAAATTGAAGTTATGTAATGCAATGAAAAAATATGATTATGTTCTGCTCAACTATGATCTTTGAAAAATACCAGTTATGGGAGCTAAATATCAGTTCAGAAGAGCTTTTCATGGTGGAAAGAAACGTACATGAGCAGATTTTTCAAAGTGCACAAACAATCTCAGAATTCTGAAAGAAACCTGTTGTGCAGAGAGAAGATATCAGCAAGAAACTGTCCTTCTGTAGTCTTACACTTGCCAAGACAATTTAGAATGACATAAGTTTCTAAACTGCCAAGAATAAATTTAGAAAGAATGATGCTTCAAGTGTTCAAAAGTGCCTGCATAAACGAATATATTTTTCAGAAGTTTTGGACACCTCCAGCTTGAATGACCCTAAAATTGGCTCTCTGGGCCCAGTTCAAAGTCAGTGCTAAGAGCAGAAATATTTCCTTGAAGACTCAAGGCATTTGCACATTCAAAGAGTTAGATTAACACCTTTCTTACAGTACAAGTTCAATTAATTTGAGATAAGTAAGCAGACTTGTCTTCCTCTGTTTAATACCTTTTAAGTTGCTTTAAAAAATATACCAAACCAAACCAAATTAATTTTTATTATTGTATTTTGCAATTATGGCAGGGAAAAGTAGAATTACCCTCACTATACCAAAAACTAATCAAACTGTTTTTACCATTGCCTTCAGTTAGTCCATGAGAAGTTTTAAGACAGATGTTAGAAGAACAGAAGTCTAAATACATTTTGGGGTTTTTAATTGAGGAAGCTTGAACCTTGACCCTGAGGAGAACTCCCTCATTGCAGTATTACATCAGAGTCTGCCTTCTGTCTCCCCATTTTTGGTGAGTTTTAAAATACTAATTACTGCTGACAGATTGACCTGACTGCGTGGTGTTGTTCCAACTCTTTTTGTATCCCGATTCTTTGTACAGTTATAACATAGATAAACATAGCTTTGACAGAAGAATCCTGGCACTAATTTCTTATTCTTATATAAATCTCGTTGATGTATATTTTAAGTTTACCTCGCAGACCGGTCTTAGCTTTATAAATGTTGTATACTAAAGCTTAGTATCTCTACCTTTAGTAACAAGTATCCATATTGCCCATTATCCAGTTGCTTGTGAGTCTCAAAATGGAGTACTGAAAATTATTTACTTTCCTCTGTACTGTTGCTCACAGTTATTTTTTTAAAACATTCTGCACCGGTTTGGATTTTTGTCAAGTTCCTTCTAGCACTGTGCAGTTGTAGAGCAGTATCTAAATCATTTACTAGTTTTTTGTTTGTTTGTTTCTTCTATGTTTCTATCTTCAGCTTAACAAAATATTTTGGGCATTTTTTCTGTGCTTAACAATCCAGTACACAGGTAATCCCTGGAACAGCATATAAAATGCAGAATGTACGTCAACAAGTCATTTATGACTCCCCACATAAAATGACTTGTTATCCCTAGCACCATGACCGTGCTGCCTTCTAAGACTTTTCCTTACTTTGAGAGTTGATTTATTTGAAAACAGAAATGGGGACTTGAATACCTGAATATTTTTGATTACCATGTCTATTAGGTGCAAGAAACTGCATTCTGTGGCAAACTAATTCCTATCTAATCTTTCATATTGTATACTTTATCACTAAAGGACTTTGATGCATGTATTTACTGTCCTTTGCAAGTCATTTTGATTAGAGAGTACCAGGGAATATACTTGTCATCAAAAGACAATATCACAGCTATGTCTCTGTTCCCTCAGCCAATTTTTGTTGAGATGACTGTCTGGTTTCATCTGCGAGAGAGTTGGTTTTTTTTTCTAGTGGTTGCCGTGTTTCAAATTTGGTATGAGGGGAATGTCAATAATGCATATTGGTTTAGTTGTTGCCAGATGATGTTTATATTTTCAAGGACTTTTTTCAGCTTTCCATAGAAGCTGATAAGGAGCATAGAGAGAAGAGCGGAATGGCCAATGGAATATTCCATACCACAGACGTCATGCTCCATATATAGATGGGGCTGGCCAGGGAGAGAAGGGTACTCGTGATCACTGCTCGGGACAGCGCCAATTCACTGGGTGGTGAGATTGATTAGTGTCATTATTATTATTGTTGTTAGTATTATTACTATTTTCTTTCTCTGTTATTGTTCTATTAAACTGTCTTCATCTCAACCTACGATTTTTTTTCTTTCCCTTTCCCCCTTTTCTCTTTCTTCTCCCTGCCCTTCTGTGGAGAAAGGGGAGAACTGTGCAAGTGGCTGCATGGTCCTAGCTGCCAGCTGGGGTCAAACCACAACAATGACAATGTAATTATTTTGTTCCAGTATAATAAGGATTACATTAAAATATCAACTGGTGAATTTATCATACATCTGTCCTGACTTGAATGCTTGAATTCATGAATGACAAAACAATTAAATTATTCTATTACCCTGACACTATTTTTATCGACAAAATAGTTTTCTTGAACAAGGAACTTAACATAGAAGTTGTAAATAAATTTGGTAATTGAAGACCATAAAAAATTTGAAATGCAACTTAAATATAAGTATGACACCAATGTCTTTTAAATATAATTAAGATTATTTTAGCTTCGAATTAGAATACCACAATTTATTTTGGCTTCGTATTCTGTCATTCTGACAATTCTTTCCTTCCCATTATTTGCAGGAGCTATGGCTCAAGTTAGAATACGTACTCATTAACAATGCAAGTGCGGCAGGTATAATAAGCTTATTTATTCCATTTGTCAGAGTTAGGATTTTTTTTGACCTGCTTTCTAAAAATTACTGAACTGTAGCCCAAAATTCAAACTACTTTCACTTGATGCAGTTGGGATCAGTTTTACTTAATCATTTTTGTCATGTTAACTTCATGCCCAAACTATTTAAGGATTCTAAGGACAATTTTTGAATGTGACTTTTGTAGATTAGCCATGTTAAGAAAGTTCTAAAAATTAAATAAATGGATTAATTTACAGAACTTTTCAGAGGGTCATACAAAAACTGTACATGTTGGATCATACTCTCTTTTTTGCTCATGTTTATATAGGCTTTCCCCTGGAGAAAATTTGATGTGAAAACTGTCATTTAAATTACTTTTCCATTGAATAAGGCAGATGACACAGAAGCCTAGATTCCCATCCACTTCATAAGAAATTGGATATGGCAGCATTAACTAAGTCTATGGGTAGAATACAATAGGGGCACTCACAGAACCAAATTCAGCTCCGTGGCATAACTGCATAGCTAAAAAGTTATTTCTTCACTGGCAGTTGTAAGTGATTGGGGCAAGGCTGACCTAAGACCAGGGTTTCATGTATGTAAATACCCAGGAGCATGTAGTTCCTTGGACAAGGCACATCATCAGACTGCAACTTCTAGGGATTACTTTACCCAGTGAACACTACCATCAGTTCAAAGTGGATTCCTTGCATACAAGCTAGGGCATTCCCCCTTAAGTAGTTTTTTATCCATCTCATGTGCCAGGTACTCACTCCTAGCTTATCCACTATGGTTTATTTTGTAGGCTGTAAACAGCTCCCTGGGAGGAATCACAGTGTGTAAGTGAGGCATCACAGTAACCATTTTCCTTCTACTCCAACTATTTTGTTTAGCTTTTTTAAGTGTACAGCATGTTCACTTCCAGAAATTATACTCTCGTCTCTTCAAAAGAACATTAAAGGCAACATTCATGTCAAGCCAGCAGAGCCAGCTGTTTAATTTGCCACAAAAAACTGTGAAACTCTTCAGTGAGTATATATCATCATTAAAGTTGCAACAGACAGATAACAAGGAAAAGAAATAGAAAAAAATTTGTGGAAGGGGAAGTTACTTTTCTGGAGAATATGTGAATCCCATACATTATTGCGTTGCTCTGAACAATGATCATTTAGATTTAAAACCGGATCTGCTAAGCAATCAGTGACACTAATCTTTAAAGCTTTACGGGGGGGGAGAAGGAGGGGGAGAAAAAAGGAAAAGGCAAGTGGTTACCAGTCACACGCATCTGTAAGTTAATCAAAGCATGGAATGACAGAAGGAGGTGTCATGATTCAGTAGTTACTGTGACAGACTGATTTTGTTGTCCGGACTTTACTGAAGGTATAGTCATATCTGTAGATAATGCCAAAGCAAAGCAACATTCAATAATTCAATTGCTCATATGTCTGTAGAAATTAAAACACAAAGCGCCTTATCCCTATCACAACGGAAATGAGAAAATAAGGATGCAGTGTTCCTTGATAATTACAGTTATCTGTTACCATAAGTATACCATATGAATTGGCACTGGAAAATGGAATTGGAAATGTATGTTATAATCAGTCACTGAGACAATGCCTCCACTATATCGGAAGATGGCTAACATTGCACATATGGGTTTTTAATACATTGGGTACTATGTGGACCTGCCTAGTAAGGTTTTAAATATGCAAATTTTACAATAAAATCTTGGAAATGTAAAGTGTTGCGTTCAGAAACAAGAAGATACAAACTGCAGACATTTTGTGAAGAAATTTCTTTGTGCTGTACACTTAATTGGTTCAGTAAGACACAATATGTCTTCAGGTGTTCCATTACAGAAATATTACCCATATTTTTTCCATTTATACATCGGCATTTTCAAAGAAATCATATTTGCTTCTATACATAAAAGAATAAAATAGAGCAATTGCTTCTTACAGAAAATCCTGGGTATTTTTTTATAAAGCTCTTGCTGACGAAAACATTCAATGAATCATTAATTCTTGCATTGGGGAAGGGAAAACTTAAGCAATGTTTGCTAATTAGTGTAGTCAAAAAAGACCTTCTACATGACTTAGGGTTAAAAATGGTTTTAATTTTCTTTCTTTTACTCCCTAAGAAGAAGAACCATAAAAACCACCTGTAGTACCTTGTTGGGTGGTCCTCCTTAATATTTTTTATGGCCATCAAAATCCTATAAACTAGGAAAGTGCATTATAACTATCATTACAAAAGCAATTACTATAATCAATTATAAACATTTTTTTTTCTGTTTTAACTCTCATGTTGACACAATTTTTAAAACCTCGTCGTGGTTTAACACCAGCCAGCAACTAGGACCATGCAGCCGCTCACTCAGTCACCTCATGGTGGGATGGGGGAGCGAATCAGAAAGGTAAAAGTGAGAAAACTCGTGGGTTGTGATAAAAACAGTTTAATAAGTAAAGCAAAAGCTGAATGCACAAGCAAAGCAAAGCAAGGATTTCATTCACTGTTTCCCATGGGCAGGCAGGTGTTCAGCCATCCCTGGGAAAGCAGGGCTCCGTCATGCATAATGGTTACTTGGGAAGACGAATGCCATCCTTCCAAACATCCCCCCCTTCCTTCTTCCCTCAGCTTTATATCCTGACCATGACGTCACATGGTATGGAACATCCCTTTGGTCAGTTGGAGTCAGCTGTCCCACCTGTATCTCCTCCCAAATTTTTGTGCAGTCCCAGCCTGCTCACTGGTGGTGTGATATGAGGAGCAGAAAAGTCCTTGATTGCTTAGCAACAGCCAGAACTATCAATGTTTTACCAACAGTATTTTCATCTCAAATCCAAAACATAGCATTATACCAGCTGCTAGTAAGAAAGTCAACTCTATCACAGCTGAAACCATAACAAACCTTAAGAAAGTATAATTTATGTTTTTCCCCATTTCACTAGGTAATGAGAAATGCATGTAGATTTATGAGAAAGTACTGCCCTGTTAATTTATACTTTAAAATTTACATAATATCTCACATACAGCATGATGTTTAAAGGGATACTTAGATGTTCTTATTTACTGAGCAGGTTGCCTAACATTAGAAATGTGGCTCCTTTTACTGTAGTCACTTATCATGGCTCTTACACAGCAAGGTTTGTACAGCCTGTTTCATGGGTTGCAATCCTTAAACTCCTTTAAGGAGAAAAAACCCCCACCAAACACTCATAGGTCCAAACCACAGCAAATGTTAGCATGTTCCTTCTCAGAAACCCTTAAGCTTCTTCACCTATAAACATTTCATATTCTGTATGAAGTTCCTTAAAAAATTGTTTATAAATTCTGCTTTTCAGGACAATACATTCTAGGTCACGTATTTTTCTTGGCATGGTCTTCTTTCTAAAATGGCTTGAAGTCAATTGGAATTACCTAAAACTCCTATTGGAATACTTGAATATACATAAACAACCAAATAACCAAAACCACACAAATAAAGTTTCAAAGTTTTAGGAAGTACTTTATAGTAACTTGGTGTTTCATTCAGTGTAAAATTAAACGTCTACCAGATAACTGAGTATAAACATTATCTGCTAGATATAGAAGTATACTTTTACAGAGTTATGAGGGTTGGGGGGTTTTGGTTTGTTTTGGGTTTGGGTTTGGGTTTTTTTTAATATATAAAGCGGTTTAATCTCCATTTCTTGTATATTTTTACCTATGCAATGCCCAAACTTCAAGTTTTACATCCAAGTTTCGCTGGCAGTTGCCTTCTTGCACAAAATGTTACACATACCTTAATGTACATTGTACCAAGAAATGAAGGTCTTGTGCCCCAAAAGCTTTTGAAAAACCCCACGGACTGCATGAAAACACCAATAGTGACCATGGACTGAAAATAATCTTCCCATTCTCTCCTCATCAGACTACCTGAGTTATCTTGAGAGTTTGGTTTTTTTGTTGTTTTCTTTTCCCAAAACCAACCTATTTGTTACTTTTTTGTGTTTTCCCATACTTAATTTTTTATTAATTATCTTCTCCTGCTTCAGCAAAATCCCTCATATGATGTAGTTTCTGTGGTCCAGATGAATCCCCAGAAATTCTTTCTAGACATCTTTCCTCATTACATTTTAGTAAAGCAACACACTTTCCTTAATAAAGACCCAAGATTTACTGCAACTATTCATGGATAAACCCAAACTATATGAAGTTTCTCATGGAAGAAGAAAATTTATTGACATAATTTCCTATTTATTATCTGTCTAATTCACCTGGCACATCTTCTTGAAGTCCATCATATTTTCAAAGTTGGAGTCAATGACTCTGTGCAGAATATGTTTCCTGGCAGATTCAGTCTATCAGCTATGAGTTATTCAACCTCACACCTGTTCTCCTGGATGAAATATTCATTCTGCAGCTCTTTTGGATATTCTCAACCATATTTTTGATACTGAAAATTATTCAAAGAAATTAAAAAGCTGCCTTGAAGAAATTTTGATGATTGCTGGAGTCTGAAAACAAAATTTTTGTTGCCCTGTTTTCACTGCTTGTGCCAGCAGTGATGGAACTAATAGTGCCATCCTAAACGTTGCTTGATTTGCAAGAGTACATTATAGGTGTTTCACATCTGAGACAAAATGAGCTTCCTCTGAGCACCACTTCCACACAATCCACTATTTACAACTGTTGGTTTTTTTCTACTTCTATAATGACAAAAAACATGGTTTTGCTAGGAGATCAAGAGACAGAGAACAAGCGTGAACAACCTGGTCTAGTGGGAGGTGTCCCTGCCTATGGCAGGGGGGTTGGAATTGATGATCTTCAAGGTCTCTTCCAACCTAAACCATTCCATGATTTTGTGATTCTAATCTACCTGGACAGACAAAAGTAGCCCAAATGCCCCTATCTTAATTGTAAGATAAGAAAATATGATATCGATGAGTACCTGAAGAAGAAATACATGTGTGTGTATACATACATAACTATATGTTTATACGGTTATATGTGTGTTTGTGTGTGTGCATATGTGTATATATATACACTGAGCTTTAATATTTCCTTAAGGAAAACAATTTCTTTGCAAAACGGACTGCTTACTTCCACCAGTCTTAGAAACTACTTTTCTGGCCTACCTTCAAAGTAGAAAGATTGTGGTAGATTTCCTTTTATGCTCAAAGTTAAGACATAGAAAATATCAAAATAGGATAGCTTTGTCTAAGCTGAACTTGTCTGATCAGAAGAAAGGATGCTCATGATGTTACAGAATTTGCATCACAAAAGGTGATGGGGATCTTAGTTTGATAGATACATTTCACTAGGAAGCAAAAATGACCCTTTTATTTACTTATTTCTTGTTTGTCCTCTCCTCTCCTCTCCTCTCCTCTCCTCTCCTCTCCCTTCCAACAAAATGTTTCTGCAGTGCTTTCAATAATCTGACAATAGATGAAAGCCAAAAGCTGTCATTTTGCATTCCAAATGTATTGAATATGGAAAGGTGCTCAGATAATATCTAGGACCTATTACGACAGTACTTGATATATAGTCAACACTAAATACTTCACCATGAGATGAGAGGATCCAGTTAGTGTAATCATTACCGTGATACTGGCTGGATGGGCTCCTGGCAGTAGGAATGTGAAGAACACACTAAATCCTCTCAGGAAAGTCAGTATCTTATCCATACCTGTAACTTCGCCCAGTCACTGTCTGCCCCAAAAACATCTTTTTTAACTACCCAGGACAGATGTAATCCTTCAGTACATTTCTGTTTCCCATTTGGTAATTTATATGTAGGCTTTTGTATTTCTTCAAGAATGAGAGGGAATGTAAACGAGACTAATGATAGGAAGATTTATGGGGACATCATTACATAATTTGATTTTTTTTATTTTTTCCATTTTCTATAATTCATGTAAGAATATATAATAAATGCCTTGAAAATATTTAATTAATAAGAAAAAAAAACCAAATACCTGTTACTGGTGATACCAAGCCAAATACTTTTGTTTATTGTGCTAATGGAGAAAAGCAATAGCAAGAGATTAATGGATTCTCTTAAAATATGCAGGCATGATTTTCTGATCATCCATGTTTGCACTGCTATATCCATTTATTCCCGGTTCGTTTCATCAAAAATGAGATTGCAATGGGGATTCTCGTGTGACAGACGCATGTCTAAGGTGTACCCAAAGGCCAAGTACAGCTGAGAAAGGCTAGTCGCAAATCTCTTGTGCTGCAGGCTTTTTACCCAAGCAATTCTTCACAGATGCAGAGCTGCTGGGTGATCTGATGTGCTGCTGAAGGGGCCTATCTTCTCTAAAGCCACAGAGAGTTGTCTGAGTCAGGTATGTATGTACCAGCTGGAACAACGCACAGGAAGATACGCAGTTGATTTAATATACACTGCAGTGCTTTGGTATTTTCTTACTTGTAGTATGTCAAGAAACATTACTGAACATATAAAGGCATGTCCAAGAGGCTTCGCTTTCCAGACAATAAATAACAGCTGTAGCTATTAACATTTAAAGTAGTAATGGCATGCTCAACACTTCTGAGGGTGAGACTGTAATTCTAACCCAGCATCAGTTTAAGGCATTGTGAAGCATCTCTATTATATGATGTGTCATATACAGGACACAAACACAGATTCAGTTTGGTCCTGGGTGAACAGTGATAAACATTATACAGTCAATAAAGCTTTACTTAAGAAGCTCCGGTCTTCAGGCACAGGCAAGGGTCACACACAAACCTCACGGAACATCGCTGCGTGTGTAAGAACAGATCCTTCGGAAGGGTTGGTCACTGTGAAGTGTCTGTCACTTCAACACATTTCACTCAATATATGAGCAGAGGAACATTGCTTTACATGACCTTGATTGATGTATCTGATACCTCCACTTCCAATACAGTTTAGTACAGAATAAAAATATTTTCCTTTGCTAGAGGGAAAAAAAGTGAAAAAGAAGAAAAGAGCCAGTCTACACTTCACAGGTTTTATTGAATTGAACTTTTAAAATAAAATAATCAAGAAAAAACGTTGAACATTAACCTTTAAGAAAGAAAGGATGTTAAATTTTTAACCAAAACTGAAACAGGACTTAGACTTTTAATTATATACCTATACTTGTAATATTAATATGAAAAGCAATCAACAGAGAGTAATCTGATGCTAAGACATCATTGCTTTAACATACATATTTTGCAGCATATTTTCCACGAAACACATAGAAAGTTGTTGCAAGATAGACTGAATCTCCTCATTTCCTTGTGAGCCAGTTTAAATTTTCTTGCAATATTTTGTCTCATGTTAAAGGTAAAAGGTATTTCATTAATCTCTTAGTTTTTAGGTATGCATGTAAAGTACTATTATGTGCATATATACACATACGTAGGTGTTTCTTTTCCCTTTTGAAGATAATAATGTATGTCTATTTTGAAATAAATGTCGCCACAACAGTAAATACAATCTGTTAAAATTAAAGTGACTTACAGCCATGGTCTTAGACTTGTTGTAGTTTATTTGCATGGAAATCTCCACTTTTTAAAAATGATGCATTTAAAAAAAGAAACTTTCTGGTGATAGAATATTTGAGAAAATTTTATCAAGTTTTAGAAAAGACATGCTATAAGGTGAATGGCTTGTTTTTATTCTTGTTTATTCACGCTTGTTGCCTTGTCTACAGCTTCCTGTTAAGGGTCTTTTCAAAAGGAATGATGGGATCCTACTTTATCTTCCCTCTTACTGTACTTCCCAATATCTGTCAAAGTCAGCTACCAACTTGTGTTGTTACCATATACAGCACCTCTGCTCTTAAATCACAGGGGCCCATGGGAGCATATGAAAACTCTGCTTCCTTGGGTAGCCCGGTTCTCATTGAGAGCAGCGCAAAATTAAAGTATATCTCACCAGCATTTAATATTGTTGATCTTCCCTAAACCATTAATTCAGCATCTCTGCTAGAGATCTTATAGGATGCAGTCCTTAGAATTTCTTTTACTAAACACCATAAAAAATTGGCATGGAATATGATTAAGTATAAAAAGGGCTAGTAAAAACAAAACTAAACAAAACCAAAGATACTTAAAATTAGATCATTGTGTGAAAAAATCATTTCCACTCTTATAACAAACACATCTGCCAGCTTGTAATGCTTTGTTAACAGATTAGACAAAGAAAGGTTGGCAAAACAGCACCATGATTGACCTTTTATTGGTGATGTTCATTGAGTATCTGGAATGATTCTACCTCCTTTAAACAACAGTTTTCATATCCATACTTGTTTCCACTCTGAATTAAACTTAAATCACTCTCCCTTTGCTGAGGAAAGGCAGGGGAGCTATTATTTGTAATAAACACTCTTTAATTCAGATGTTGAAAGATAATGTAAAAACTGATTAAGGAAACTCACATAGTGGATTTTATGTGCATGGCTTATCATCTTTGGTAGCATTTAGCAAGGTGGAAGGTGTGATTCTAACCAATGTGTTTGAAGGAACTTACAGGAATACCATACACGTAGCTGGCATGGTATTACCAGGATCATAGATTTGCGTTTTGGTTTGTTTGTTTTGGTTTTGGTTTTGGGTTTTTTTTTCTCAAGAAAAAAATCTCAAAGCATTTATTATACATACTTACAGGAATCATGGAAGATGAAGCACAAGAAGAGTGAACCTTGTTTTATCACTTTGCAAAATAATATTGCTATTAATGGCTAATAACTCACAGCTTTGCCGGGCAGGCAGTATAGCACGTAGTAACAGATACAAATGTATTGGAAGCTGCAGGGAGGTACCCACACTAGTTTATATTTAAGGTACTTGTTGAATTTCTTGGGAAAATGTAGTGAGAAGAAGATATGCTATTTCGTGAAGAACCTGTAGTACTGCATACTGATGAGGTGTAACACATACCGCTTTTAGCACAACAACAAAGACTCTTGGAATTAGGACAGGCATCATCTCAAAGTCAGTTAAAGATATGTTTTGCTCAGGAACACATGGCCTCAGTCCTTCAAGGTTTTTCTTTGATCTGGGCCTTCAACCTACCAAAGGTCTGACCTGTTTATGTAGCCTATGTGATCAGACACCAAAACTTTTCTGCAAGTCAGTGTTCATCACCAGTGTGGTTTCCTCTGAATCTCAGTGCGCAATTTCTAGTGATAGATTCATTAATGTTCCTCAAATGGTGGAAAGGAGACACAAATTTTCATCATCCACTCAAATGCCTTCATAGCTATATTCTTTCTTCTTTTTCCAGTTGAAGGTGATTTTGCTGATGGGGGATGTTGGGTATTTCTAATTTACGTGACGTGTTAAGTGTCATATGTTAGGTATTAAAGTGAGCAGGGAAATGCCTCTTTGTATAGCCTTAATCACACACAGTCCAAGGACAATAAAATGTAAGAACAGAATTCATGTTCAATAACAAAACATTTTGTGGATGCATTACTATTATAATTTAAACCTGGGTTTGAAGAATTGATCATAAATAAATGGAAAAAAAACCAACCACAATATGACTAATAAAGACTCTGGTGCTTCAAAAATCCATAGCTGTAAGTCCAGCTTTTGAGTTCTAGTAGAGAGTACAACGGACTGAGACTGGAATCTAAATTTCAGTCTACTATCTCATAAAGTGAAAACTAATAAATCCAGATCCTTTTTTCAATAAATTCAATTTAATTTGTTATTGAATGAGAAAATTTTTATCAAATGGTACCAGGCATAAATATTTTTACATGAACACAGAAAGGAGACATTTCAAGTGGTACAAAATGAAACTATTCATGTCCCTGAAACAATATATTGTGGATGATAAAACTGGACATGGATTGAAAAAGTGACTGGATTCACTTGTGGAAGAAGAATCCACCTAATATCTGTATCATTTCACACCTGACCTGTTCCATGTCCTCCTCCTGGCATCTGCCAGCAATCACTTCTGGAGAGGGGATGCTGGGCTGGATGGACTTTCAGTCTAGTATAGTATAAAGAATATTACTCTTTTACTGTTTCTTGAAATACTAACAGGGTTACAGATCCTCATCTGAAAATGAGTCACTGACATTCAGTACCTGCTGTGGTGTTTCAAGAAGGCTTGAAGGAAGACTTTGCTGATTCAGGATATTTCACAGGCGGCAACACGCAGTATCGCCATCCGGAGATATAGTTTCACTCACAGCACTTTGCCAGGCTTTGACGGCCTTTATGTATCCAAACAAAAATGTCAACACTCAGTCCTTCGGGAATGATGATTTGAGCATTGCACAGAGTGAGGATGTTTCACTAAGACAGCTGGCCCAGCCCAACATAAAATTCATCAGCTGAGCTTGGAACACAATTTATGTGTCTTGGCAGCTAATGTTTTGGCAATGCATTTGTGATAAGCTGTAAAACAGTTTGTATTTGGCTATCAGCCTCTGTCCGTGCTCATGTTTGTTCCAGTCTTTTTCAAGCCAAATCGGTCTGTTTTCTCAAGATCACCAACACAGACCAAAACATGTGCAGGTCTGTGGCAAAATATCTTACAGCTGCAAGAGAGGAGAATAGAGATTTGTGGACAGTAGGTCTTGAGAAGTTTCTATGTAGAGTTGAGTGAAGTTTTCTCAAAATTCAAGGAAAATAGTTTTAATGTATTTTATTCTCCTGATTTAATTAAAAATTTGGATCGATGTAGTTAAAAATTTGGATAAGTTGTCAGACTATATTTTAAAGGATATTGAAACACCCTCAAAAATCAATTTTTTTGTTTTAAAAACAACATATTTTCCTTAATTTGTGTTTCACCATGAAAATAAAATCAGGACAAAAATACTGGTTTAAAACAAATCATATATATAAATTATATATAAATTTACCCGAGCTAATAATCCAATGCTAATCATTACTCATGCACAGGTAATTTCCAGCCAGAGAATACTTTTCATCTGGATGTGGTCTTGCTAAGTACCACCTGGCTTTTATTTTTCCCAGATTTTACAGAATGCTATTGAGTTAATACGTGGATTCTTAGGTTTCACTGGAAACTGGAAGTAGGAAACATGATCAAAGAAAGTTAGAATAAGAGAAAAAAGGAAGCTGTGTTTTTCTTTGCCATTGCATAACCAGTATTAGATAAAGTGGCATTTCATGCCAGCCTTGTGGACTAAAGTCACGATAAATGAAAATGCCTGAATTACCTTACTTCAGGATGAGATAAATTGTTCCCTTGAAGTGCTGTCTTCACCACTTCCTGCACTCTTAAAATTCAAGATAACTAAGTAGTTATGTTCTTCACTGTATTTTTTTTTAATTTCTAAAATGTAAAGTTTTATTTTCCTTAGCATAATAAAAACAAACAGGAAACCATTCCCACAATTGCTGACAGTAGAAAGTATTAATCCATCTCACGTCGCTGCTCCAGTTCACTTGGTGCTATTGCACACATGTCATACAGTTAATTTATAAGGATTAGCCATGTTTCCAGCATCTCCATCTGGACAGTCAGATGTCCAGAAATGCTAGACTACCATCAGAAACAATAGAATTGGTAAACCCACTTTTGCTTGGTGAAGAAATTTCCAATTTTGCTTTGGTGAGCTCTGATATTAAACGATGTTTTTGGCTCTGTCTGCACACTGCTATTCCAACCCATAGCTAACCTGCCTGCCTGGCAATGGCTGAGTGAAAGTTCCATGAGGGCAAATAGCACAATAGACTGTGGCCAAGAACGTACAGCCATGCCAATGGGAATGTCAAACCTGGCCACGTCATAACTATGGCAGGGCTTGGATATAGGCAAAGAGCTATCCAGAGAGACTGGGATACCCCTTAGCTTTTATAGTGCCTGTGACCATCCGTGGAGAAAAAACTCTTTTAGTAGCAGCAGTTGACAGGTTACCACAGAATGGAGTTTAGTTTAAAAAGTGGAAAATTAGTGCACAAATGTACAAAACAAGTAGAACCTCTTCAAAAAATCATCTTTTGGCTAACCCGCAAGAATTGTCTTTACAGGCACCATATATAATGTCTGGGTTTTGAAAGAACAGTCCAAAACCACCTGGACCAAAGTAATGACTGTCTGGAATAGCTGGAATCTATCAATGCTACAGTATGAAAGTATGGATAACTAAATCTTTATTTTGTCCCATTAAATTACTGGAGCAAAGTCTGAGTTTGAATAATTGAGCTAACACCACAGATTTAATCTGGTTTGTCTGCCAGTATGATCAATCTAGATGAAAGTTTACACTTTTAAATCACAAGGGTTTTATTGTGAACCACGTGTCACCAAGGACCTCAAATGAAGAAGGGAATTTTCAAGGCAATTTATGATCATACTGGATTCTTATAAGGGTCCTTAGAAAATACAGTATTTTGAGTAGCTCAGTTTAGGGAACACCTGTTTTCAAAGTGAAGCTGAAGCACTTGCTGTCCTTTTGAAAGAAAATTGTTTGGGGAGATATTGTAAAATAATTTGGTGTCCACTGCAGAGCAGACTCCTAATACCAATTTCATAAATGTAAATATTCTAATCCCAGATGCATTGACCTTTCATATTGTTTTTGTGCACTTTGCCAGGATTTTGAGAAAATATGAACCATGAAGTTTGAAACACAGTGCTACTGTTCTCCACTTCAAAAGCAATAACAGTCACTTTTAACATGTAAAAGCTCTTTTGGGACAAAAACTCTTCGGTTATGATAAATTTTCTTTTCTTTTCCTTTTCTCTCCTTTCTTAAAAGAGGACACTTAAAACATTTTCTAGTTCTCCATGGGAAATGCAGGCAATAAGGCAATGTTAGCCCTTAACAATATGAAAAATAAGGGATAACAACAGTGTGGGAAATTATCTGCATTTTCCACCCTTTTCTCAGCCTGAGCAGAACATCTGCAGTGCATCAATAAGACAAAGAGAGCATCTCTGGAGAGGTCTGTGATAGCACTTAGTCTTAATTGGAAACTGATTTCCATTTCTTCTGAAATCATCATTCCACAGAATGTACTTCTTTACTGGTAGAAATCATAAATGTTATTTTACAAAGCACTTTAAACCATGACAGATAAAAATGTAATATAATAGAGTCTTAGCTTCCTATTCCACCTGATACAGGCTAAGCAAATGACACCCTGAATTCTTTCCAATCTTTGTTTTATGTATGTAAAAATTTGTCATGTCATTTTCTACAGAGATAAGGAGCTATATAAAATTTTATACGTATCTCTGAGAGGCAAAGAAATTTACCTCACAACGTCCTAGGTAAATATTTCTTTCCGGGAAGAAATGAGAACACTGATTCTAGCTTTACTGCTACTTCCCAAACAAATTATTTTCAGAACAGTATTTGTTATTTAGCAGGGAGATTGTGTGGATGATTAGATTTTTTTATTATAGTGTCTTTTTTTTTTTTTGTATAAAACACTAACTAAAATACAGAACAATAACCAGAGTATTAACTTCTTGTCTCATTATTTACAAAATTCTTCTAATCCATTCCCTTAAATATTGTATCAAATTCTAATCTGCACTATTCAGATTTTCATGGAAAAAAAAAGTTTAAAAGTTGATTAACTGTGAAAGCTCTACATACGTAAGGGGGACATGCCTCAAAGTACATGAAAGTCAACAGAAGAAAACTTGCATTTAATGGATCAGACCCTAAATGCAAACTCAGCAACAGACATCACTTTTCCTAACCACAGGTCAGTAACAATTTGAAAGAAGGGTACAACAAAATGATTTCCAGCCTTCCCTGCATGACATACGTGAATCCTGAGGAAGAAACAGTGTGTCATATTTTGCTCCTTTATATAAACACAGGCAAGAGAAATGGTGTCTTCCTGAGGCCATTAAATCACGGGATGGGTTTAGTATGATGTTCTTTAGCCTAACAGCAGACTATTAAAAACATTTGGGGATATCTTTGAGATCAGTTCAAACAGAAAAAAAAGGACATTTCCAAGTTTTAGGAGATAGAGGTTTCAAGATTGGCCCATATGCTGTGAAATGAAAGTCATTAAAGAAGGAACATGATTCAAAAAGTGAGAATAATATCAACATTATTCATGGTAATTTGATTTAAATATTTTTAACATGAAGTGTTGATTTTTATCCTCATTCTGTTGTTGTTAGTTTGNTTTGTTTTTTTTTTTTTTTTTTTAAATGGAGTAGTCCTATAATGTCAAATTTAAAACCTTTCAAGGCCTGTAAAAGCTTCTGTTCTATTGAAGTGTACTTAGTACATAGTAATACTCTGAAAACATGCAGCATAGCAAGTTCTTTTTGTGTTAGATTTTTGTGCAGTATGTTAATGATGATGGAGTGCATGGTATTTCTTAACATCCTTCTAATGGGGAAGCTACAGAAGAACGTGCTTTTATTGCCACAAAATCCATGCATTCGTTACAAAACCATTCACTAGCATTCCCTGTTTGCACCTAGACCATTGCCCTTTATACCATATCCTCAACATTTTTCACCCATCCCTTGGCCTCCTCTGTGTGGAAACAGAAGTGTTTTACTGACTCATAGCATGGGTTGTAAATCAAGATAAGCCTCTAATCTAGGAAAAAAAAAAAAAAGACTGTGAATAGCTTTGCAACAAAATCTACCAGAACTTAATTTTATTATATGAAACAAACAACTTAAAAATCCTATGGATATGATAGTAAAATATCCATTATATGAAATGATGATTCGTAAAATGAATGCCTAGAAAATATGTAGACAGCTGTTTGACATAATATCTTCCTCAATAAAACAGAGTTTAGTTCAAAGAGACCCTGTTTATTTCCAGCCTTTGAATACTTCAGACTCAAAGTCTTCTTCATTAGCAAAGGCATTGTCTTGAGGCTGCCATCTAAATAATTGTAATTTAGGATTATTTAATGTATCAAGCATTTATCTGTGGCTGTTAGACTTGAAATGAGAATCAGGATGGTAATATACACTCAGTTCAAATTAATCTCCTTTTTTTTGTGTTTTTCACAATGAAGACTCTGAAATAAAGTCAAACAAATGGGAAAAAAATAGTTTCAAAGCAATGGTACTTTTACTAATGAGAAAGTGGTATTGTAGTGGCATCAGTTGCTGGGTTCAAAAGATCACAGAGTTCACAGACATTATAGCTTCTGAAAATTATCAAATGAGGTAAAGGAGAAAAAGCTTTCCTTATTACAGAACTAAGTTACTTGATGAATGTAGTTAAAAGCCAGAACTACATGAAGTAATTTTTGGATTTGGTTATTTGTTAGGGCACCATTTGTATGGAGAAGGGTTGTTAATACATGTAAAGGGCAGTACATACTGCCTCTTCCCAACAAACGTGTTTCCAGTATTTAACAGTAACAGCTACATGGAAATATTTGGGGCATTTTAAGGCATTTCTCCTGTTAATATGCAGTACCCTTGAACACTAAAACCTGTTTTTTTTGGTTTCTGAAGAAAAAAATATATTACTCTGATTCGTGGGAAAAAATGATGAATTAAGAGCTGAGCTTGTCTAGAGCAAGCTGTTTTATCAGGATCTGTGGATCCTTAGGGACCACTGACTTCTCTGTACTGCCTAGATTTTAACTTAAACACGTAAATGCATATCATTCAACTAGCATTGCATCAAGGCTGTTTGACACCACAGCAAATAGCTAGAAAGCATGGAAATTGCATGTTAAAAATTACACTGAGACGACTGTGGCAAAGTCATCTAAAAAAGATGAGTGGACAGTTCGTCTGACTTCAATGGATCGAACTTGGAAAAAAGGTTGCAGTCCATAATGCCATACCACGCCTCTCAAGAGAACATTCAGAATAATAACGTATTGATGATTGGTTCTGGGACCACAGAAGAAGATCGATTGCACTCATTACTTTATGAGCATGCATATTTAAAGACAATAATTTCTTTTCTGTTCTGAGGATATAGGTTTAGTAATGCTTGTGCCACATGGTAACTGAGTCTGTGCTGTTGACACAGCTGAATTTATAACACTTTAACAAAGTCAATTAATTAAATATTTGGATGAACCTACGAGGTGAAGAGCAATAGTAACATATTTTATAAATATTTAAGTACTTAATACATGTAAATATTGACAGAAATAGCAGAAATTGAAGAGCAGCAAGCTAAAACAAATAAAAACTCATTTCTGCTTTATTATCAATACTTCACAATCCGTTTTGGTCATTTTAGCACTATATTTTGTAGCTGAAGCAAAATTTTCTTCCCAAAATTCACGGGTTCTCACTCTTTGGAAAAGAAATGTGGCATTTCCACTTGTCTGGAACTACACCCTGTTTTACACAAGGAACTGAAACTTCAATTTTCGTAAAGACAAGTCAGCTTTTATGAGGAATGTCAGAATCATTTCTCATGCCAGAGGGCCTTGAATTCAGTATTTCTGATTTGGAAAGAATAAAACAAATTTTATTCTTACTGTTCAACAAATCACAAATCATGTCCTCAACTGATGAATTTCCACTGACCTTGGAGGTCCATCACGGACCTGTAACTGCATGAACGTACCCACTTCAGAAGAGACCCGACTCTCTGCTGATGTTACTTATGCTTTTTGGTGTGGTAGAAAGTTTTGTCGAGTCTATTCAAACTTTAGTTTTAATTGTGCCAAGCAACTAACTATTCTTCAGAAACCACACCAAAACTCTTTGCAATTTATTTTCTTCTGAGAAAAAATAGGAAAATAATGTTACATACTGGAATGAGGACTTAGTCTGATGATATATTTAGAGGAGAAAAGGACTGGATGACAGAGAAGCTGTAGGATTTTTGTCTGAAATAGACAAAGTGTTAATCAGCTAAATAAATGAATTTGTTACTTGATGACATTTGGAGTGTAAGTCTGTAAGTGCAATATACAAAGTTACATCCAACATTTAATCATTGTATCCACATGAATTTCCTTAGTTTCATTATACCCATGAATTTCAGTCAACCAATCCCACTTCATTCATTTCTAGTTAATACGGAAAGATTTGGTACATGGCAGGCAAAGGCAGAGAATAATAATAATTTAAATGTGTACAGTGGGTTGACCCTGGCTGGAGGCCAGGTGCCCAACAAAGTCACTCTGTCACT
>RSEF01000031.1:55253667-55275566 GCA_003993805.1 Himantopus leucocephalus
AAAAAAAAAAAAGAAAAAAATAAAGGCAATACCTAGTGATATCCCATATCTATGCATATAACATTGTAAAATTTATGTCCCTGGATATATTCACACTTTAGACATTAACATTTATTTCCAGTAAGAGAAATATAAGGCCTCTTCTCCTGTCCTAGGTGCAGAAAATGCAGCCAGGGTAGCCCATTGTTTCTTTGGACACACAACAGTCCTGGGGTGGTGTGGATGGTTGAGAGCTGCCTGCTGTCCTCGCAGTCTGCAAATAGATCATGCCAGGGTTTAGCGATGGCAGTAAGCATATGGTATACAGGCTCATTAGTGAGCAACAGGGTGGTCAGATGATTGGGTTTAAGTTATGAGATGAGGTAAGGGGGAGAAGACAGTGCTTACAGCTTCTCATTTCCTCCAGTCCTACCTCTCTTTACTGTATCAAAATCATACGAGACCATCTGAGGTCTGTATGTAACCTGTCTGTATTTTCCCAGAAATAATGTATTTTTTTTAAATGGTTGACATTTTACTATGAAAAGTAGAAGTCTGTACCAGAGAGTTGTTTAATTTCTCTTTCTATTCACGCAATTTTCATGAATATAATTAAAGATAGACAAAATAATTACCTAACCTATGTTCCAGACTTATAAATTCTTTCAAGAGACCTTGCAGAAACACAAAAAAGGTAAGGTTGAGGGCAAAGGAGGAGTACTGGGAAAGAGAGGAGGAAAGACAGGTGATGTTGTGTGGAAGGTGAACTAATGACACCAGATTTTGTGCTTCCATAGCATTTCAGTAACTATAGCTATGTCTGAGCTTTCAGACCTGTGCTGTTCCTGGCTCCTCAGGACAAGGCTGCATTTTCTGTATTCAAAAACATCCTTGGGATGCATGGTCCCATCCTTGACATCTGGTTTCTTCAAGAAGAAAACATATGCTTCTAGGCTGGCAAAAGCCAGAAAGCCAGTATGAAACATACAGATCCTGATTTTCTTTTGAACTAAACAGATATATGCCTGCGGTATGGGAACAGAATTGGAAAGCTCATCTGGCAGGAGCCTCCCAAAATTCAATTAATTGTTTGAATTTGTAAAGATCATCTACTGACTAATCCAACCTCCCAGCAGATTTTCTCAGAGTCTTCATGTTCAGCTCTCCAAGGGGCGGGAAGCTGTCTTCATCTCTTCAATCTATTTCGTGTACGTGGGCACATGAACTCCAGCTCTATGTTTTAAACTCAAGATAGGATATCTCAGTAGAATTGCACATTGAATTTATTTACGGGGTTGGACTTGCTGAATGATGTACCAAGTGAGTTTTGAGTAAGCACTTGAAATTTGTAATCCCATGCAAACTAAACTTGCAATACTTAAATTTCTCTACTCAGCAACATTTTTACTAATCCATGATCAAACTTTGCAACAGGAATTAATTTTTCTGTAATACAATTTCTGTTCTTCCAGGTTTCTGTCAAATATGTCTCTTTTTAAAAATCATCTTTTAAAGGTGCACTTGCAGCTAAGTATTAACAGTCATTACACAGAATGTGTCTGAAAACAACAAAGCTGCATGATTGACATTCACAGGTTTCATCTGTTGAATGACAAATATACATTCTATGAGCTGCACTTTTTTCCACTTTTATTTTTCATAGCAACAACCAACATCTTAGAGATGAAAAGCTTTTCAGACTAGCAAAAGGAGAAAAAGAATGCATATTACCGTGTTTGACATCCTTGATCAAAATGAAAACTGGGAACACATTATTGGGAGAAATTCCAAAAGGTGCAACTCTGGACTTCTTTTAGGTGTAAGGTAAAAGAGAAGCGGCTAAAATGTCCAGCACATGTGTTAAGCTTTTCAGCTGGGGATTTGAAATGAACAAACTAGTTGCTTGGGGCTTTGGGGAGAAAAGTGGTTTATCTCAATGAATACTAAAGACTTGTATGAACCTTACCACAGGTGAGGAGTATTCACTTAAACACATGGGCATCAGGAAGGATTGTGTTGATATTTGTTTCTTTCCCATTAGGGATTTTTGTCGGAGGTATAAGTGCCTACAAAATTTATTATTTTTCATTAGAGGACGGCAGTGTGGGGGCTGAATTTGTAAGCAGAACAGAGGTTTCTGGAGGCATTTTAAATCTTGAATCCTATTCTCTCTTATATAAGAATCTTATTATTTACTGTCCCTGAGCAACAAGGCTACAGGTTTTGCTTCTTATCCGAAGAGATGTTTATTTCAGTTTAATAAAATTGAAGTAAAAATCCCATAAAAAGCATAAAGTGTATGCAACAATAAGGCTGGAACTTAAATTTGCTTGTTCCATATTACGTTCCGTCAGCAGCAGCAAACCAGAAACTTGCTGGTAGTTTTAAAGAAAGATAATTTATTAAGCATAAGTGGTAATGGTACATATAGTGCCTGGAAGAAAGAATCCAGACGCGTAAAAATGCAGACATGGACAGATGGTTTTGTAACCAGAGTGCTTATGGCAATAACAATGCTCTAGAGCTGGTTTTGTTTAGCAAAAAGCCACAGCATTTATAAACCCTTAAAAAAAAAGGCCAGATGAAGCAGTAAGTGTTTTTGCATCAAAATATATCACTTGGTGGATGGAACATCGGAGGCCACCTTGAAGTACGTCGACCTGTGTGCTCAGGTCACATCAGGCACTAAACGAAATGGCAGATCATGGGTTTGTGACCGACTGAGACCTCTTGCAACAACAAAGAGCAGAGTCAGGGTTGTAAACAGAAATACAACTTATCAAATCCAATTTTCAGTAAATACTAAACTGTAGTACTTGTCTAGATGTTCCACTTTAAGAGTAGTGGTTTAAGTCTTTTGGAATTTGGATTGTTTTTTGGGGGTTGGTTTTTTTTTTATATATATTTTTTGTATATTTGTGTATACAAAGGAAGATATATGGTAAGGAACATATTACCAGAAAATAGCTAGGGTTTGTTACTGTGTTATGCTATGGAAGGCTACAGAGATAGAAAGAGGTAAAACAGACAAAAACAGCCAAAAGGAAAGACAATTTACAAGGAATATAATACAAGACCTAGATAAAAACCTTTTCTTTGCTCTCCTCAGGTTCATTTCTTATGGGACTTTTTATACTGTGTTTATTTCTCAATATGGAACGAGATCTCTGTCTTAAAAAAACACATGCACTGACAGTTGTCACAAAGAGAATATCTGGAAGGTTAATATCTACTTTCATGTGATCACGGCAAATGAACTATTTGAGATCTACAGGCTCAGAAAAACTAATGCCAGTTCCTGCTACTCTTTTTCCAGCTTCTAGGGAGGATTTTTAAAGCAACAATTTTCCTTTTATCATCCTGCCTTTGATACTAGGAGGATCACAATCTCTAACTCCCGAGTCAATTTTACTCCTCTTCATTGCATGCCAACAGCATGAGTACTCCCCAGTTTTCTATCTATAAGTAAGTGAGGCTGCCGCTAATTTGAGACCTACTCCTGGAAGGAGCTGGCACTTGCGACTCCCATTAATATCCAGTGAGATAGAAAGAATACAGAGCTTTGAAACCTCGCCATTGCCATTTTGCAATGGACTCTTAAAAGGCCTGTCACATCGCATCTCCTCTTCTCTAATCATTAGGTTTTTCTTCTAGCAATTATCATCCTTCTTACTGTCTTCATGCACCAGAATATCGAAAGAGTACATTCTTCTGGGTACACACAAGTCCAGACATCACCAAAGTCCCTGAAGCATCTTTCACATTTTTCTTCTCTGTGCATGGGCTAAGCAGTCCTTTGTGCTCCAACTGTTTTATTTTAGTCCACATCTCTGCAACTAACTGACATTTTGATAAACATGGCAATACTTTTCAAAAGAATCAATATGCACCAGGGGGAAAAAAAAAAAACAAACCACCAACCTTATCCTAAGCTAGGTAATGTTTTTCACTGTTTTGCAAAAGATGTAATCTTAAATGTCTAGTTTCTTATGTTTCCTTATTTCTGGATTTCAACCTGTCATAGGCTGGGATGATGCAATCTCTGCCACTGCCTATCATTTTCTAGCTTTTTAGTAGGCTGGGGTTTATTGAGATGAAAGTGACCAGGAGAGATGTATCACCAGATGTACTTTCTGCTGAACTTGAAGTGCTATATATACTTCTCTGACCTTCAGAATATAATTGTGCTCAATGTTGTATAAAATGATTACCTATATTTTTCAACATGTTATGAGGAGAAGGAAGGTTTCTTGGCATCTTGTAAAACATATCCTTCGTTAAAGAAAATTCTACGCAACCTATTAGGGAAAAAGCTTAAAATTAGTTTTAAAAAAATTAAGTTATTCCCCTCAATCAAGTTGCTGCAAAAATAGGGACAAATACAACAGTTTCCTATTGATAGATTCAGAAATAATTAAGGAAGTGAGAAGGAAAAAGCAGTTTTTTTGTATGCAATCTCAGCAAAGTTCTGGAGAAGATACCTTAATTTTCCATCTTTAATTAAATAGGAACAGTATACAATCCTTTGTCCTTATTTTCATCCTGCTATTCAAGGAAATCCTTGAATAACATATAGTACTGCTGTGACTGAGAAAGAAGATGTGCTAAACATGTACATTTACATCTGTAAAAAAACACTAGAGGACATTTACAATGGAAGCATCCATTTTGATTTATAAAGAAACTATACCTATATGTGTGATGTAATATGACTATAAAGTACAGTCATAGTGTATAAAGTAATATGACTATATTATATGTTTTTAAGTAGACATATGTATGTAGAAATATACATTATAATCTTTCACATATGTGAATTAAACACATACGTGCCTTAACCAGTATTTTCAAGAATGCTTTGCAATAATATAATCTACAATTTTAATACACAAAGGAAAGCTAAACTCAAAAGGGCTATGATTTCCTTCTGGTAGAAAGCCAGAACCAGGATTAGAAATCCATAGTTTCTAATTCTCAGACCACAGCTTGATCCATGAGATTGTGTCGTCTCAAAAAGCCACTCAGAAAAAATTCAGTAAATCCAATATTGTGTTCTGCACTTCAGAGGTACAGTTTTAGCGGTTACACAGTGCCCTATGGTATAAAGAAAAGCACTTTTAGGTTAAAATGTTTATGCTCTGTTCATTTGCATATAGGTCAATCTATTGAATAATGCATATTCTCTTATACTTATTATCGTGAAGTACCTGGAGTCTGCCTCTGGATAAATTAAGCACATCTTGAAAGCCCACAGAAAGTAAAAATTAGGCAGCTGCTCTAAAACTTTTTTTTCCCAAGAATTCTTTTGGGGAAGAATAAAAATGAATGTGTTAGATGCCTAAAAGTGGTTCCCATCAGAAGATAAGCTGTTTTGCATTCCAGTATGGATTGTTCTGAAATTTGTTATGGGATTCTAATTTATATCTTTTTGTAGTGGGGTGAAGAATAATTTCACACAGTTACACACAGTTTGTTTATTGATCATTGCAAGCAAACACCTTCAAAATAAAGTTTTCCAACGGTATTTTGGAAGTACATAATGTGTGTTTGTATAAATATAAAAGGGAAACATACGGGTATAAGTAAACACATATATGCAACTGTAAAACCACTCCTGAATTATGTATTATATAGCAGTGACTTCAATGAAGCTTAGTACTGAAGGTCTTTGCTGACATAATAATTAATGTAAGGCTGAAGTCTAAAATAAATAACAGCTTGGTTGTATTAGTCATATTGGCTCCCTGAAGGTGTTAGATGTTTGACCTGAAGAGTATGGTTTGCTTGTTCTTCTATAAGTAAATAAATAAATAAATCTTCTATGAGGAGACGAAAGTCTGTAATTAATATGAGAATACAGATTCTCCATAAACATCTGTGCTGGTTTTTGGCTAGAACAGAGGTGGGTTTTTTTTTTCATAGTAGCTAGTATGGGTCTATGTTTGGGGCTTGTGCTGAAAACAGTGTTGATAACACAGGGATGTTCTAGCTACTGCTGGGCAGTGCTTACAAAGAGTCAACACCTTTTCTGTTCCTCATGGCATCCCACCAGAGAGTTGGATGGGGGTGCACAAGAGGTTGGGACGGGACACAGCTGGGACATCTGAGCGCAAATGACGAAAGGGATATTCCATGCCATATGATATCATGCTCAGCCTATAAAGGTGGGTTAAGAAGAAGGAAGGGGGGGATGTTCAGAGTTATGTCATTTGTATTCCCAGGCAACTGTTATGTGTGATGGAGCCCTGGTTTCCTGGAGATGGCTGAACACCTGCCTGCCCATGGGAAGCAGTGAATGAATTCCTTGGTTTGCTTTAATTGTATACACAAATTCTGCTTTATTTATTAAACTGTCTTTATCTTAACCCATGAGTTTTTTGTCACTTTTACTCTTCTGATTTTCTGTCCCATCCAAACTGGGGGGAGTGAGGAAGCGGCTGTATAGGGCTCAGTTGCTGGCTGGGGTTAAACTACAACATACCCAAATTTCTGGGTGTTTCCACAGCACTGATCATTTACTGAAATGACTGTCAGAGCTGGATTTGCTGTCCCTGTTACAACTGCAGCATTAATGTCCTGTTGAGACACAACAGGGAAGACACTATTGCCTTCAGCTATTGGTCAGAACATAATTTTGAAAGTTTCCTTACCAACTCTTCAAGCACCCTTATAGGGTTTGCTTTCACCCCTCAGATTGACTCACGAAAAAACAAAACAAAACAAATCAAAACCAAAAACACTTCTAGGGAAATGTCTTTTCTTTCTCTAATTGCACTTTCTTGTTTTTAATATCCATTTGTTATCCAACAGCTAATCAGTATTTCCTTATCAACTAAAATTCCAGCTCTGGTCTCCATGGAATGGCATCAATAAGATTTTCTATCTTCAGCTAGTCAACAAACTTGTACTAGAAACTATATTTAAGAGAAAGAAATAATTTTGTTAATATGGACATGAAGTAAGTAAGGGTGTTTTAATCTTTTTTTACTTATGGACGGTCTTTTTTGTTTGTTTTTTTTTAATGTCCGTTTGTTTATTTGTTTTCATTACTATCTACATTCAAGTTACCTATTTCCTGTTACTCTATACATTAACATGTGATGTTTCTCAAAGCTGATAATCTTCTAATATCGAGCTTTAGATATCACAGGGTACGTCTTTACGTTGAATGATGACACATTCACCCAAACATTTCAATATTAGTGCTATCACAACACCATGACTAGTGCCTGTGCCAGTTAACAGCTGCTGTAGATTTTAATCATCAGGCTATATTGCTTTCCTGAGGGGAAGGAATTCGGTATTTTTGAAACAGCTTGATATTTTATGTTAACAAAAAATCTTTATGCCTACCGTTTCCCTAAAAACACAGGTTTTAGAAATACTAAACATTAGGATGCTAGTGTCATGCAGTTAAGGTGCAAAATCTGTTTTGTCTTGGAGAAAGATGGAGAAGAAAGGTGTAAATGCATGTACAAATCATACATAAACACCCTGCATACTCTCATAGTAAAAAAATAAACAAGGAGAATGTAAAAGAAAATAATGTCATGTAACCATGTTGTAGAATATGTCTAATCATTGGCGTTCCTTAGCCTGGCAGCGTTGCATTATTCTGCAATTGGACTTGAGTTGTGTGTCAAAGCTGCCTTTGAAGTAATCCAGACAGAACAATAAAATACACTCTGAGAAATGTGTAATTAGGCTACAAATATCATACACATCAGTATTTAAAAAGAAGTTGTAGAGCAAAACGTTTTGTTCATTATAGTATATTGCTGAAATCTGTTCTGCACCAAGTAACTCTACATTAAAGCTTGTTATTTTAAAATGTAAAAAATGGTGAATAAATAATGTCATTTTTCCATGTTTTAGGTGTTCTTAGGTTTCAGTAATATTTCCCCCCATACCCTGCACTCTGACTTATCCATCTCAAAATAGCCTTCCTGCTTCTGTAACACTGATTGATTAAGTGTAATTAAAAAAAAAAATAGTTCTGCAAAATAAATGTTTACAAATCTCTAAAACCCTTGATGATATTTTTAAAAAATCAAGGTAGCATAATGGGTTACTGTACATAATCTGTAAGATTTATGAAATCTCTTGGTTACTTTTCAAATGCTTGTAGCAAGTATGTGTACAAGAATTTTCACACACTTTTTTTTAGCATTTCAAAAATGTTAAAAAATAAGATGAAAGCATGAATATATGTTAATTTGACCTTCAACGTGCATGGACTGCCCCCTTTTGTATCATATGCTACTGCTTCAGACTGAATTTCCAGAATTTTGGGGTTGTCGTCAGACTTCAGTACATTAACAATTATAAAGTATCAGTACCTTGGTCGAAACCAAACAAGCTCAGATATTTACAGCACCCAAAAGTAGGCCAGTGATTTCAATATTGGCAAACTATTATTGTTCCCAGTTTTGCAGCTTGTAAACTAGCCATCCTGCAGCTGTGTAACAAGAGATACACTTCTAAAATTACTATATTTTACAGCCTGTCCTCTGAGCTATAAAGAAAAAGGCTGGGGTGAGGTGCAGGGAGGGGGAGAAAATAAAATGACAGGTCAGCCTTACACGCTAATCCATAACAGTATGGTCTCTCCTACCCTCAAGAGTGATCTTGCCAGACGTGCGCTGACTTAAAAGATCTGCCACCAAAAAGCTCCTTAGCTGTTGCTAAAAAATCTGTCTTTCAAAAATGTACAAACCAGCAAGCCGGCTGCTCTCTGCTTCTCGGGTAGGATGCATTTTGGTGATAAAATAGGTAGACGTCTGTTAGTTATTTTGTTTAACATCTTCATGCACATGATCTCCCAGCTAGACATCTGCTTTCATCTGTTATAAAATCCTTGATTCTGATCAACTGTTTGCCACTTTGCAGCAGAGTAGAAGCCCTAAAGAAGAACATTAGGCGGAGATAATCAATTCACAGGCTGTGCACATACTTGAAAAAGACACTGCTCACCATGAATACTCAGCTAGAATATTTATCAAATTGTAAACTCTGTTGCCATGCTCAAGTAGATTTCGTTCTAATACTCAGTAATCCCTGATTTACACTTGGATTGTCAAACCCAGGAAGTTAAAAGCATATTGAGGGCTTGATAGATGTCCTCCCTGTGTCTCAGCTGATTCATTAAGTTCAGGGTTGTGGTGCTCAGCCTCAGTGAAACTACACATGACTTCTTTGTCTTTCTTTGATATTTTGTTTATTTAACTCTTTTTTGTTTGCACTCATAAGTACGGGTCCAAAGATAGCCACGCTGCTCTTCGGTGGTGACTTAATTATGTCTGTTGTTTCCAATAGGCGTATGAGGCATTCTGGTTTCTTCGCACAAAGCGATGCTCGCTTTCTTTCCTTGCTGCTGTCTCAATCATACCAAAACCATCATCATCGCTCAATCATTTTTACAGCTTTCTGTACTATTTGCTCCAGTGACCTTTTCCCTGCAGCTCTCTCTTAGTCCAGCCTCTGTAAGATTCACCCACAAGATGCTTGCTCTTTCCTACACTTTAAGCTGTGCAACAAGCAAACAAACCTCACATTTCTCTCATTCAGATCATAAAAGCATGAGTAAGGCTTGAAAAATAAGCAAAATGGTAAGAGCTTGCCCTTAGAGATCAAGGGTCTTGGACTGAGGGTAGACACACTCATCTTTCTCAGACCTGACATTTATGTGAGATGCCAAAATAGAGATTTTTAATGTTCCTATGTAGTACTCCTCATAAGTGAAGACAGTTTCACTTAAATGATGCTGTAATTCTCAATTTTCACATGAAAAATCTGAAGATTTTTGTTCCTCGTTGTCAAAAATATGATGGTAACAGAGATGCTTTAAAGTTCTGCCTAACAGAGAACTAAGACAAAGATCTGTGTAGCCAAAAATAAAATATCTTTTAGTAGGTGACTCTGGAAAACTGAGGTAGCTGCACAGAAGCCTAAATAAGTTGCTTGTGGGTGTCAAATTAGTGTATTCAGAACCCTGAGAGATACCCACTGCTGGCATGACATTAAGGAGGGCAAGCAGACTTTACCGCTGGGAGCATGGGCTCAGATCTGACGATACTGATAGTCATAATGCTGAATTTGATAGAGAAGCTCCTTGAAAACTGAAAGATATGACATGAGATTTGACATGCCCTGTCTCCCATTTTCCATTTACATTCATACTTACAGAACAAATCCTAGAATTAGGACCCCGGCCCTGGAATTTGGATAGGGAGCTGTGTCCTCTTGTAGCAAAGGAGCCCAGAGTGAAGTAGTCCTGGAGTTACAACCAGACTTTATGAACCTTGTGATCAGGGAAATGGGAAATCAATCTCTTAAGAATATTCTTAAGATACCTTAAGAATTTAGCACGAGGCAACTGTGGGATAAACCCCTGAGAATTCAGTTTTGCTTCTTCCCAGAAGAGTGGCAATGTGTAAATTTCTCTTAAGTACTCATTCTCTCATCTTAGCTCTTCTAGTGGCAACACAGTTAGTTGCAGCACTCTAAGGGGAAAAATACCATACTTAAGATGTGTTTGTCTCTTTTAACAAGTAACTTCTGCTCATTTAGTCACGTCCCGTCAGAAGGGAATTTAGCTAATCTGAATCCCAGCTTCTAGAGATGCCTACGCCACTGAGCCTGAGGCAGGACCATGTTCCTGCTGCCTGTAGCAGCCAGGATTTAATTTGAGCCCATCTGCTTGCCTACTAGTGAGTACATAAACAAGGATTTGGGCTGTGTAGTAGGTGGAAGAGCTCTGGCTCAAGCGTGACTGAAACTCTGAGGTGGTCTGAAAGTATGGGGGGAATACAGCTCTTTCTACTGACTGTGTGAAAACTTGTACATCTCATGCAATTTTTGTGAATGTCCTTGCAGGGACTGGGTATTTACTTTTTCAGTCCCAAACAGGTATTTGAACATATTCAGACATTGCATGTCTGAAAAATGTGTTTAAAACTGGATACGGGACCCACTATTTCCAAAGCAGATGTGGACACATCCATGAATGTAGATGGTGCCTGTACATTCAGAAGTCTGGCTCAGACATGGTACTTGATTTGAAATGTCCCAAATATTCCCTCCCAAAATGTTAGGCATGGCAATTTAAAACACAGTACACTGGTTTCACCAACTATTCTTACGATACAGACTATAAGAGACAGAAGTGCAGTTTTTCTGTTGTGTTACGAGGCTGTGAATATGTCATGGTAAACTTTCATTTGGTTCGGTAATACCAAAGTAAGTGGGGAAGCGGACACTTCGGAAGAGAGAGCCACCCTGCAGGAAGACCTGGATAGGCTGGAAGAGTGGGATAACAAGAACCTTATGCAGTCCAACAAGGATAAGTGTAAGGGGTTGTGCCTGGGAAAACATAATCCAGGAGGGCAGCACAAGCTGACATCTACCTAGCTGGGGAGCAGCTCTTTGCAAAGGGACCTGGGGGTCCTGGTGAACAACAAACTCAAGATGAGTGAACAGTGTGCTGCTGCGGCAAAGAAAGCCAACAGGATGCTGGGCTGCTTCACCAAGGGCATCACCAGCAGAGACAAAACAGTCATTATCCCACTTTACTCAGCAATTGTCAAGCCACACCTGGAATACTGTGTTCAGTTTTGGACCCCGCTATGCAAAAAACATGGGGACAGGCTGGAGAGGGTCCAGAGGGGAGACCCCAAGATGATCAAAGGATTGGAATGCCTGCTGTATGAGGAAAGGCTGAGAGAACTGGGTTTGTTCAGCCTTGAGAAAAGAAGGCTTAGGGTAGGCCTTATTACCAGTTCCAGTATTTAAAGGGTGGCTACAAAGAAAATGGAGACTCCCTATTTGCAAGGAGTCACATGGAAAAGACGAGGGGTGATGGGTACGAGTTACTTCAGGGAAGATTCTGATTGCACACAAGAGGAAATTTTTTGCAATGAGAACAACCAGCCATTGGAATAATGTCCCCAGGGCAGTGGTGGGCTCCCCATCATTGGACACTTTTAAGAGTCAGCTGGACAGGGTGCTGGGCCTTCTAGTCTAGACCACGCTTTTGTCAAGAAAGGGTGGACCAGATGATCCTTGAGGTGCCTTCCAACTTGGTATTCTATGATTCTGTGATTCATCCTCCGTATGCATCCTCTGTTGCTATGGATGGATATTTATACGTAGAGAATCCTGGCTTGTTTGGTTACAAAATCCGTAGGCACAGTCAGAGACTGTAGGTTACACAGCCATTTCCTCCTCTAAGCAATACATCTCTAAAGCACAACTTTAACCTTAACAATTTGAAGAGGATACTTTTAAAAGCAGGCAAATTGTTTCCATTATCTATAAATACCACGGAAAACTTGCTTTAGCAGTAGCTAGCCTGAATGTCTTTCTGTCTCACTGGGCTTTGCAAGAGCAATAGGAAAGTGGTCTGGAAACGTTGTGCCTTTCTTAATATTGTGACATCCAGAGCAAAATCCTCACAAACCTGTGATTAGCTTGTCTTTGTATTTTACCTCATCGTATAGCCAGATACACAGTATAAGTGCAATTTTTTAAAGGTATTTAAAATTTAAGGTCTTACTGGTGCTTTCAGCAGTGGTATTAAATCAGAGCAAAAGACTAAGATGTTGTAACTACAGAAAATGAGTAAAACATAAATAAATAACACCTGCTTTTCATTACTGTATTAAATTATTGGCTTCAAATAATCCTCAGGTAGTTAAACATTTCCAGCAAAGAACAGAAGGGAATCAAGTATTTCTGACTTCCTACATTGCTAAATATCAGTGAAAAAAATAGACGTTTTTCATCTTTCATTTTCAGAACTAATTAAAATCATTAAAACTAGTTTTAGGCTAGACCCACAATCTGTGTCAAATGGTATGTCTTCAGCATTTGTGATTACAAGAAATTTCTCTTTGCTTTTTTGTCTGCATACAAGGCTACTATGAGTTCAAGCTCTCAAACTGTGAAATTGTAATCCAAAATCTGTATGGATTTTGTGGCATTGTAACTTCAGCATAGACCTTCATGGGTAAAATTACAGACACCCGTATCTGCTATACTGTCATGAGCAAATATAAATAATTTTCTGACAGATTCACCGTTAAAACTTGGTGCAGTACTCTTCCTAGGTTCTTACTAGAAAGGAAAGCACATTATGGTGACTTTTGCTTCTGATTCATGGCTTAAATACTTCCGTGAGCAGTTTATTAGATGGTTAATTTTAATTGATATCCAATATTAAACTCTGAACAAATAAACCAGCTATACTGCCCCAAAGTTAATTGATCAGTCAGGTCTTATATTTGCTACAAATTACAAAAAAATTAAGTTGAGACTAAAGTGGAATATGGTATTGGAAAATCCCTTTCTAATACAAGTGTAGTTGTTAGATTTCATGGGAGAGTACAAACATACATTGACAAATATACTTTCTTCAAACTCTGCAAAAGTCTTGTTGCATCTGTACTCGTTAGACCGTTCTAAAATGATGTTTAAGCATTTTTCTTCATTTAGTGCCACAACCCTTATCTTCTAATCTTAATTAAAGGATTATTGTGAGAGTATTGCTTCCATCTCTGTCTCAAATTAATGCTACCTGTCTGCACATTAAGGGTAACCTGATATTGAAGTGAACAGAAATACTGTTAAGCAAAAAATAAACAGGAAATTAGGAGGGGCCATTTGGACTTTAACCTTGTGAAAACATCAGCACTTAACTGAAGGGACTATTAGCAAAATCAAACTGCAACAAATATGAAGCTGCTAAAAGAAATTATATTTTTTAAATTCGTAGATGTCACACTCATTATGACATGAAAATGGTAAATGCAAGTATTTAGAGGAACTCAAACTTGGATCAGACATTCGCAAGGATAACACTTTACATAGAAATTTAATAATAAATGCACTGTTGTACTTCAAGAAAACCCAGGAAATTCTAAATAATATTTATAAAGACATGGCAACTGCTGCTAATCTCTTCTCCTTTTACCATTTATGAAGGATTTTGCACCTTCCATGCATGCCTCTGTTAGCCCAGTTTGAAAAGGTGATAAAGTAGAAGACAGAGCTTGTACTGGGTACAAATCTCCCATTTCAGTGTTCCAGGTAGCTTCAGAGACACTTTGACTCTCTCCTTGGATAGACTGACTCACTTTAAGACCCAAAAAAGTTTCTTGAAACAGTTTTTGTACAAAAATAAAGGTCTGTATCTTATTAGCACCTTGAATCTAACACTTGAGCTCTTTATTTCCATTTATACCAGTTTCTTTCTCACAGGTATGTGAAAGTACTTGGAAACGTCACAGTTTCACACCAAGTGAATTTATGTCCTGGAACAATGCATCAGATCATTTTTAAGGCTTTTTTTTTTTTTTTTTTTAAAAAAAAAAAAAAAAAAAGCCATATTTGTATATATTTCATTCCTTCTGCTTTTAGGGTGCCATCAGGAGAACTTGTCAGCAAACCATTCTGTGGAAAGGTGAGGGAAGAAGACTGCTGATGTGAAGACAAGACACTTGCTCTAAATAGAGATGACATCTAAAGTGAATTTGGGTGTACCCCAAGACAGAACTTGAGTTCAATCACTTACACACATGTCACTGTAATAAAACGTTTTAGGACAAATTATAGCGTATTATGCCTTTAAACTTCTAAAACTTTCCCAAATTTTGTACTCTACAATAAGAGACATTAACTTTTCAATTTTGCCATATATATGTATTTACGTGTCTACCGCTGGGCATATACTCCCAATCAGCATTTTGAGCTATAATTTCCCATGAGAGGTATTATACTTAGAAACTGCAGAAATAAAGAATGGCCAGGATCTCACTAGTAGAAGAGGTGTAGAAAAAAGATTTACATAATGACACCTTGCACAGAGAGAACAAGTCAAGTTTTCACACCATTAAAATAAACACAAACTGTACTGACACAGAAACAGGAATAGAGGCTGCTAGACAGCAGAAATGGACCTACTGTTCTACTTGGTGAATATGGGCTGAAGCATGGTGTCATGCCATGGGCCAGATTGAAATGGTCCAAATGAAATAAATGAATCTAGAGAGAGCAGCGAGGGTGATGAGATACTAATAAACTGATGGGAATCGTAGAATCATATGAATCATAGAATGGGTAGAGTTGGAAGGGACCTTAAAGATCATTTCGTTCCAATCCCCTTGCCATGGGCAGGGACACCTTCTGCTACCCATCCGACCTGGCCTTGAACACTCCCAGGGATGGGGCATCCACAACTTCCCTAGGCAGCCTGTTGCAGTGTCTCACCACTCTCAGAGTAAAGAATGTCTTCCTAGTGTCCAATCTAAATCTCCCCTCTTTCAGTTTAAAACTATTACCCCTCGTCCTATCACTACACTCCCTGATCAAGAGCCCCTCCCCAGCTTTCCTGTAGCCCCTTTAGGTGCTGGAAGGGGCAATAAAGTCTTGCTGGAGTCTCCTCTTCTCCAAGCTGAACAACCTCACCTCTCTCAGCCTGTCCTCATAGGAGAGGCACTCCAGCCCTCTGACCATCTTCATGGCCCTCCTCTGGGCCTGCTCCAACAGGTCCATGTCCCTCTTACGTTAGGTGGTCCAGAGCTGGACACAGGTAGGGTCTCACCAGAATGGAGAAGAGGGGCAGAATGACCTCCCTCAACTTGCTGGTCATGCTTTTTTGATGCAGCCCAGGATATGGTTGGCTTTCTGGGCTGCGATCAACATTACTGGCTCATATTGAGTTTCTCATCAACCAACAGCCCCAATTCTTTCTCGTCAGGGCTCTCAATCCATTCTCTGCCCAGCCTGTATTTGTGCTTGGGATTGCCCTGACCCAAATGACTGAAACCATTAAGACTTTTCAGCTGAAAGAAGATGGAAAGGAGATAAATCTTGCCATTGCAAACACCTGCTCATGGCAAATCAAAGATCAAACCCCAGAAGGTAGTAAGGGGTATTTACAAGAGACTTTTAAGGGAGGGAAAGCAAATCTTCTGAAGATATGGTTGGGGCAGCACTGAAGGAGGTAGGGAGTAGACGAGCAGCTCTTATCACTGGAATCATCAGGAAATATAAAGAAAGCTGATTCAGCCCCAGAAAAAAAGCCAGATCTCTTCTCTACTTTCCTGAGATTTCTTAATAATATTGGGTAGAAAGCCAAGAGGAACAAAGTGCTACCTTGTTCTATTTTTATTAAATTAGCATATACTTAAAATTACTCTAGCATTCTCTGCTAATTACTTTAAGTCATCTTGTACATAGTAAGACAATATCGTATGACTTAATAAGACAGAAGAATCAGATCACCCTTTTACTATATACAAATCTGTATTTCTTGGTCACAGGCCTCTTCACATACAGTTTACTTTTTCAGAGCAGAGAAGATGGAAAAAATAGAGCAAGTATGTAGTGATGATGCTGAAATTATCAAAGTTTGATATTAAAGTAAGTCATGTTTACATACATTAAAAAAATACCAAACTGTATTTGTCCCTGTATGTTAGATGTGATTAGGACATACTATGGTAATCCTCTTTCATTCTGATCTATTTTGTATCACTATTTAGGTGGTCTGATTAGAAATACATATTTTGTTATGTGGAGAGAGACTAAGGAGTCTTAAATAATGTCTGCATTTTTGCTTGGGGAAGAAGGAAGATCCTTCCTCTAAACTTCTCCTGCACAACAGATGTAGTGCTCTGGAGCCAGTTAATGGAGAGCATGTGAGGAATGGACAAGATCCAGGTGAAGCCAGCCATGCAAAATTGATCCAAACATCCACCAGCAGAAAGTATGTAAAGTATTAGTTATCAGAGATCCCTTACTGAGATGCACCAAAGCAGGCATTTACCGTCCAGACCATTTCTTTAAGGAAGTTTGCTGCTTACGAGGAGCTTGCATTTGTGGTGTCACTGAGAGACTGCTGAGCCTGGTGAACCCTACAGATTATAATCTGCTTGTACCATTCCACACAGGGTCCAATGATACTGCAATGAGGCAATTTAGAACAATAAAAAGAGACTGTATGTCCCTTCAAGCAATGTTAAAAGGATCTGGAGCGCTGGTGGTGTTCTCCTCTGTCCTCCCAGTCAGAATAAAAGGTTTAGGAAGAGGGAGACAAATTGAACAAGTGAATGTGTGGCTGGTGCCGTGCTCAATGTTCTGGCTTCTGTGATCATAAATCTACCTTTGAGAAGCTGGGTCTGTTGGGAGCTGATGGTATTTACCTGACCAAGTGGGGCAAAAGGGTCTTCACCAACAAGCTGGCAAGACTTATACAGAGATCTTTAAATTAGATTTAGGGACAGGGGGATGGAGTTTTGAGCAGCAGAGAAGAACCAGGGGCTGATGTATTAGGAACTAAAAGGGAAACACCTGCAAAGTACCTCAAAGGAATTAGGGCATGTTCCTCTAAAAAGGTGACACGGTTGATAAGCCAGCTGAAGTGCCTCTGTACCAATGCACACAGCATAGGTAACAAGCAGGAGGAGCTGGAAACCATTGTGCAGCTAGAAAGCTAAAATCTAGTTGCCATCACAGAAACATGAGGGGATGATATGCATGACTGCACCATCGCAGTCAATGGCAATAAACTGTTCAGAAGGGACAGGCAAGGAAGGAGGGGGGGGGTTGCTTTCTGTGTAAAAGCATAGATTGACTGAGCAGATCTGTCTTTGAAAAACAATGATGAAGAGGTTGAGAGCTTATGGGTAAAAATTAGGGGCCAAGCCAACAAAGAAAACCTCTTAGTTGGTGTACTACAGGCCGCCCCACCAAGGGGAGCCCATATACAAAGCATTCTGACTTCAACTATGGGAAACTCTGATCCTCTTGGGGAACTTCAGTCACCCTGACATCTGCTGGCAAAGTGTCACAGCAAGCTGTAAGTGGTCAAGGAGAGTCTTGGAGAGTGTTGAGGCTAATTTCTTAATCCAGGTGGTAGACAGTCCCACCAGAGGAGAAGCATTACTGGGCCTGTTTCTCACCAACATGCAAGAACTGATTCAAGTTGCCGAGGCTGGTGGCAGCCTGGTGACCCTGCCCTGGTCAATTCACAATCCAGAGACATATGGGTCAGGTGAAGAGTAGAGTCAGAACCCTGAATTTTAGGAGAGCAAACTTTCAGTGTTTAAGAAACTAGTCGGTGGGATTCCCTGGGAAACTGCCCTCAGGGACAAAGGAGGTGAACAAAGCTGTCAGCTCTTTATGGACATTTTTCTTACAGCACAAAAGCTTTAAATTCTCACATGTAAGCAATCAGGCAAAAGAAGGCAGGAGATAGGCATGGCTCAGTAAGGACCTCCTGATCTTGATAAAGTGTAAGAAGGAAATGGACAGGCAATGGAACAAAGGATGTGTATCCTGGGAAGAATATAGGGACACTACCCGGATGTGTAAGGATGGGACTAGGAAAGCTAAAGCACAATTGGAGCTGAATTTGGCAAGGAATGTGAAGAATAATGAGAAGATTTTTTACAGGTCTGTTGGACAGAAAAGGAAGATTAAAGAATATGTACCCCCCTTGATAAATAAGACAGGAGACCCGGTAACAATCAACGTGCAGAAGGCTTACATACTCAAGAATTTGTTGTCTCAGTTTTCATGGTAATCTATCTTCCCATATCTCTCGAGTTCCTGAAAATCAAGGTAGGGACTGGGAGAATGAAGTCCCTCCCACTGTACCAGAAGATCAGGTTCGAGAACACCTGAGGAACCTGAACTTACGCAAGCCCATGGGACTTGATGAGAAGCATTGCAGAGTCCCGAGGGAATTGGCTGACATAGTTGCCAAGGCACTCTCCATGATAGTTGCAAAGTCATGGCAGTCAGGTGAAGATCCCAGTGACTGGAAAAAGGGAAACATTGCACCTCTTTTTAAAAAGGGTGGAAAGGAGGACCCTGGGAACTACCTGCCTGTCAGCCTCACCTCTGTGCCTGGCAAGATCATGGAACAGATCCTCCTAGAAGCTATGCTAAGGCACATGGAGGACAGGGAGGTGACTGGAGACAACCAGCATGGCTACCCCAAGACCAAACCATGTCTGACTAATCTAGTGGTCTTCTACAACGGAGAAATTGCATCAGTGGACAAAGGAAGAGCTATAGACGTTATCTGCCTGAACTTCTGGACTGTTGGATAAGGAGTTGGTTTGATGGCTACATCCAAAGAGTTAGTGGCTCAATGTCCAAGTGGACACTAGTAATGAGTGGTGTCCCTCAAGGGTCCATACTGGAACTAGTACTATTTAATATCTTCCTCAATGAAATAGACAGAGGGATTGAGTTGCACCCTCAGCAAATTTTCAGGTGACTCCAAGCTGAGTGGTGCAGTTAATTTGCTAGAGATAAGGGGTGCCATCCACAGGGACCTTGACAGGCTTGAGGAGTGGGCCCATGCGAGCCTCATGAAGTTCAACAAGGCCAAGTGCAAAGTCTTGCACCTGTGTTGGGGAAATCACCAAGTTCAATACAGGCTGGGGAATGAACAGATTGAGCATGTCCTTGCAGAAAAGGGCTTGTGGATATTAGGGGACAAAGAACTTGACATTAGTGGTCAATGGGCTCCTGCAGCCCTGGAAGCCAATCATATCCTGGGCTGCATAAAAAGAAATGTGGCCAGCAGGTCAAAGGAGATAATTCTTCCTTTCTGCTCTGCTCTTGTGGGACCCTACCTGGAGTATTGCATCCAGTTATGGGGTCCCCAGCATATGAAAGACATGGACCTGTGAGAGGAGGTCCAGAGGAGGGCCACGAGAATGCTCAGAGGGCTGGAACACCTCTCCTGTGAGGAAAGGCTGAGAGAGCTGGAGCTGTTCAGCCTGGAGAAGAGAAGGATCTGTGAAGATCTTATTGTGGCCTTTCAATATATAAAGGGGGCTCATAAGAAAGATGGAGAAAGGCCTTTTTACCAGGGCCTGGAGTGGCAAGGCAAGTGGCAATGGTTTTATACTGAAAGAGGTCAATTTACATTAGATGAAAAGAAGACATTTTTTACGATGGTGAAACACTGGAAAGGTTGCCCAGAGAAGTTGTGGATGCCCCATCATTGGAAGTGTTCAAGGTCAGGTTTGGTGGGGCTTTGAGCAGCTTGATCTAGTGAAAGACGTCCCTGCTTATGACAGAGGGATTGGACTAGATGATCTTTAAAGGTCCTTTCCAACCCAAACCATTATTTGATTCTAAGAAACTGGAGGGAAAAGACAGTAGATGTTTATATATTAGTGTCCTCTTCCTATCCTCCTTGGGAACACAAGTGATCTAGACACGTACATAATTTAGGAATCTTCAAAAGTGATTAGAAAGTGGATTGGGAGTGCTTTTTCAGGAAGAAAGTTGGAGCCCAGGATACCTGCCTTCATTCCAAAATAACTCCTTCAAACCACAGAGACTCACTGGATGTAGGAGTTGTTACTGGCCTTGTCTACCCAGGAAATTCTCTTATATCAGGACCATCCTTGGTTGCCTCCTAGACCACCTTCCCAGTACCTTTCAATCGCTGTGCTTGGTGGAGTTTTTTTGTTGTTGTATCTGAGCCTTCTCCCTGCTCTGTTTAGTGTTGCAATGAAAGACTACAAAGCCTGAAATCATTGCCTTCCTCTGTCAGTGTCTTCAAGCAACACTGGTAAAATCACAACATTCTTTGAACAAGCTGTGTGCATGTCTGAAATTAATCATATTTTTGAAAGATTTCACAGTCCTGAGAACTCTGTAATTATGTGTTTAACAAAGGAGTGATATTTATTAGCTGTATACAGTGACTAATATGAGGCATTTCTCAGATATTTCCTCATTTTATAGCTGATGTAGCTGATTTGAAAGTAAATATTCTTATTCTTTCCCTTTTCCACCTTCAAAATAGCTAAAAGACAGGCTTAAATAGGGTCCCTACTGTGTGAATACTTCCATAGTTATGTGAGTTCAAAGAAAAGATCAGTATTTCCATTCTTCTGAAAGGGGAATTTAGAAAATAGAACAGGAAAATAGAATAGGCTTCAACTTTCTCTACTAATGTCTATTTTTCTCCTGTGGGTAACTCTTTCATAAAAAATGTAGGAAATACAAAAATTTGTTCCTGCATAGTTGTAAGGGTGTGAATTAAGATGCAAAAATAAGCAATCATCCATTATGGATGGAAACTGGATAAGATTGACAATAGTTAAGAATGCTATATTTCCCTACAAATTGTATAGTATATTTTTCACCATGGAGAGTGAGTAAAATGATTCTGAAGTGGAAAAAAGAAGTTCCTGTAACTGTCCTGTAATTACAGAATGTTTGAATTGTCTGTAATATCAGGGGATAGGGCTTCATGGTTGTCACACTGTTTGATGATAAATTGTAATTCCTATCCTCTTGATTATTACTGTCATGTCTTTCGTGTATTTACATGTTGTTGCATTACAGTTGTGCCTGTAAGTCTTCAACAATGAACTCTTCTTACTTGTGAGACCCTATCCCCATGCAGCAGAGAGAGTCCCCACATCTCTGTGAGTATCACATTGTATTGTGGAAAGGTTTTGGTAGCAGGAATGGCTTCTGTGAGAAGCTGCCAGAAGCCTCCCCCATGTTCAATAAAGCCAATAATAGCTGGCTCCAAGATGGACCTGCCCCGGCCAAGGCCAAGCTCGTCAGCAACAGTGGTAGCACTGCTGGGATAACACAGTTAAGAAAGGGGGAAAAAACCTGCAGAAACAGCAGCTGCTAAAGAGGAGTGAGAATATGTGAGAGGAACAACTCTGTAGACACCCAGGTCAGTGAAGAAAGAGGAGGAGGAGGTGCTCCAGGTACCGGAGCAGGGATTCAGCTGCAGGGACCCTGGTGAAGATCATGGTGAGGCAGGCTGTCCTCCTGCAGAACATGGAGGTCCATGGTGGAGAAGATATCCACCTGAAGGCCATGAAGAACCCCACACTGGAGCAGGTGGATGCCTGAAGGAGGCTGTGACC
>RSEF01000031.1:55275666-55305793 GCA_003993805.1 Himantopus leucocephalus
TTGGACCAGATGATCCTTGAGGTGCCTTCCAACCTGGTATTCTCTGATTCTCTGATTCTGTGATTGAAAAATGCCTCAAACAACATTACATTTACAGATCTTAAAGTAGCAATGTCCTTAATACTTTTTCCTCTGCGTCCTATCAAGCTTGTGCATCCCAGATGCACACTGAGATGATCTTATCTCAGTCCATAAGGCCATTTAGCTCTTATTCACAACTTTCAGGGCTGGGAGACAGCATTAGGAACATCTTGTCCAATCTGTTACCTAGGCTATATCACAGACGTCTGAAATATTTTGCTTGAACTGCAGCACATCTTCTGGTAATGTTCAGTCTTGACTTTGAAAAGTGCAGCTCAGTAAAATCTATGACAATCCCTGGCAGGTAATTCTCATAACATTCAGCATTAGCAATATGACTCTTTCTTCTGCCAGCCTGGTCTGACTTTCTGCCAGTGCTTCTGGACTACATATGCTCTGTCCATGTCCAGTTAAAAAAAATAAATTATTTTCTAAAATTCCTTTCTCATTTGAAAAAGAAAAATTGCACTTAAATTTTATATGCTTTATCCTGAGTTTTTCCACTGCTGAAATGTCAGTATTTACTCTTCAAAAAAAAATTGTCCTGCATGCCTGTGTACATTGAAAATAAGTGCTCAAACCCGCAAACTCACAACCCAAAGCTAGTAAAAGTATGGGTATGACGACAACAACCTGAACTAGGCTAGGTGGTTAGAAGTTTTTAAATGTTATTGAAGCAGTGAATTCCTCAGGATATTTCCAGTACTAAGCAATAAAATAATGGGTCACTCTATGCTAACACCACAGCTTTCACTGCATACTCACTTGCCAAACTTATCACTGCTGATAAGAGAAAAGAGTTTTTAAGAAATCAAGGATTGAAGTCTAAGCTATGATTTTAAAAGTACGAAAGCTAAGTGACATACTAGAAGAGGAACCTGCTTTGTCTAATACATCACACTAAGAGCTAACTTTCTCTTTTTACTGATACTCAAAGCTGGACAGCTAGATAACCTTCCCATGTCTTCCTCCTGTTAACCATGTATTGACACTGTGTCTGCTTGCAGTCTGTCTTACAAGAAGAGATGGTATGGAAAGATATGAGAGAACACCCCCCAGAGCTAAAGAATGCTTTAATGCAAAGAATTATTTTTTTTCCCATCAAGGCACCAACAAATTTTTATCAGCTCCGGTTTTAACAAACTGTTATTCCCGTGTGCCTTAATATGCTATATTAATATATAATATTAATATATGTATAGCTATCTGCAGGAATGGTTAGAAAAGAGAAATTATATTTCAAATATTTTTTCTCACAGTACATCAAAATGAAAAAAAAAAACCCAAAACAACAACAACAACAAAAAGTCACCCTAGAAAGAAAACCAAGGTGATGCCACAGAAGAAGGGTGACAGAGTGAGGTGCTGAAGCAGTCTCTTTCCAATGTCCGTGCTCTTGCCTGTGCACTGGGGCACAGAGACCTCAGGGTTGTGCTGAAGTGCCATCAGGTAGAGATCATGTCATTCATGCCTTTGCCAGAGCCCTGTCAGCAAGTCGGCAGCTGCCACCATAGTCTGATGACCCTGGTGCTAACAGCAGAGCGCTCTTCCCTTTTCACATCTGAGCCTGGTTAAAGCTCACAACAGATTAAATAACGGCTCATCACTGCTTGAACCCAAGCTGCAGAGTAATTAAGAGTTCACAGTTATGCTCTCAGTTCATCATGAATGAGGGAAGGTAGCACTTCAGCCTGGCAGCAGGGACTTCTAAGAACTTTGCTCTGATGAAGGGGCTCTCTTTGACTTTCCCTTTGAACTGCTGGGTATGTCTGGGTGTTCAGGACCTGATAAAGCATCCAGTGAAGCTGGCGAAAGTCTGGAAAATAAAATTTACTACCTGCTGTCCCTGCATGTGTGGGAGTAGAGGAGGAAAGTAAGGAGGTACCTTGGGGCTTCCTGGTAATTGCTTCTCGCAAAATGCTCAGCATCCCCTGCTCTCTAAGCAAAAACCCAATCCTTTAAAATGTTCTTTTGTTTATAACGGGATTCATTGCCAGTGTGCAAACACAGATGATGTTTTATATAATTTGTAAATAATTTATATGCATATGATATTGTGACTATGGAAACACACCAACAAAATGGAATGATTACATGGACTGAGATACAGTACCATAAATGCATATAGAGAACTAAATTTCGAGTGTATATGTAGCACACACCTCTCCATCAAAAACCCTTCCGTGGCCTGTTCATTAAATTGGGAGAGATTACAGGCTTCCTCCCTACCCAGAAAAAATTATGCACAGTAAACTGTAGAGTGAAATCTGTGCTGGCTACACTGAATTAATTTCTCTGTGAATGTAAACTTTAAAATTTTCAAAGTCAATTTCCAGTATCTGTTCTTATTTGCATATATTTGGTTGCAAATTTCACAAACACTGTGACCTTTTTTTTTATAAAGCTATGATACAAAAATAATGAAAAAATAAATTAGTCATTTGAATAAATGAAAGATTAAAATGATTTTAGTAACACCTTTTTAAAACAGTCCTTGAAATATTGCCACAAGCTGTATGTAATATCTTCTGTCTTTAAAGTGAGAGTTTATATAGTTTGTTGAAATGTAATAGCATACAAATATTTTACATTTAGTGAAGATGTAAGTTACAGTTGCTTTCTTTCAGTAGGTTTAATTTTGTTGTTGATATAATTTATAATTTGTTGAGTATATTAACACTGTTGTTCACATGATTCTTGCGGAACAATTGCTGCTTGAAAAAGCCAGGATTGCCAGCTTGGAAGGAGATGTAATTTTACTTTCTGTGTATGAGTTTATCTAGTTTTTCCTGATTATTTGTCATCCTCAGCATGATCACTTTTAATATGCTATAAAACAGGAAGCTTGAATTCTAAAATGCAATTTAATAAAGTTTTCACATTAAGTTAATTATTGTACATACCCATTTGTTTAATATAATGAAGAAATCTGTCAGGCTTGTCTGCTGGGATTTGTATGTAAGCAATTTACAAGAAAATCCAAATTGGTCTAGTTTTAGAGTTATAGGACTTATGGAAAGATATACATGCTGATGTATGCCATATACAAATACCTATATATATAAACAGTAATGGATTCGTTGAACTAATCATATTCACAGCAACATTCTTGACTCTAATGATCCAGACTTCAGTTCCCACTTCAGTTCATCAAGTTAACAAAGTGTAGAAATGGGGTAGATTTGTAATTGAAACAAAACCTAGCCCAATAAGATATGTTAGTACATAAACCCACAAATCATTATATTTATATCTGAGTTTTTATCCAAATGTTTGATTTGATCCACATCAAATAATTCTTTCAACTTCCCACTGTAGAGGAGAGCATTATATTGCACATGACTTCATAGTTTAGACTGGGTGGTCTTCATTTTCCATCTCTTCCATGGACTCTCTACCTCTCCTAGGCAACTGTCAAACACACTAAACCTAGAAAAATAATGATGCTTCTTCTATCAAATGTTTTAAGAAGATTAATTAATTTCTGAAAGCAAAAGGATGTGGTGTAAAAAGTATCCTGAATTAAATTTGACTCTTTCTTTTTTTTCAGATGAACTACCGTAAAATAACATGTTTTATAATGGTCTAAGAGTAACTAATATAAAAATTAGTGCCTTCAGTGAAAGTTACTTGAGCAGTGCAGAACAGAACTTTGAGACTGTAGTCCTCTATGCACTGTTCTTTCCTTTCTTCTTTAAATCTTTGTATTATTTAATCTTTGTATTAAATTATGTGTGTGTGAGGAGTTTTAATATTATTAGTAAGATGGAGCAGGAGATCTTGTTACTTAGTTAAGAATTTCAGGGCTCTCAGCTCTAATAGAACATTTTTCCTTCTACTTAGGAGGAAGGGGGAAATCATCTTACTTTCTTGAAGTCTTTCTATTCGTGGTAAGCTCTTCAGGTCAAAATACTAAGGGCATGAAATTGCTATTAGCTCTAGCTATTAGAAGAAAGAAAGCAATAGGCTGCGGTCTTCATTAATCACATCTAATGCAACAGTCAGGGTTAGCAAAAGGCTATATCCTATTTATAAACTCAGGATTTCAACTTTCAGAGATACGTTGTCAAGAAAATGGCTGCTGTCAGCGAACATACATTTGCTAGCTATTGAAAGGGCAAAAGGACAAGGGACAGTAATTTTCCTACAATGCACAGGAGAATCATTTTCATACCGCAAGGGACTCAAACGTAGAACAATCATTAGGACTAACATGACTAAAGGAGTTTTGGCTACTGTTTTGAGCTTAATGAGATCAGGTTTCTGGGGGCTTTTGTGCTTTAACCCGAGGCTAGGATTCTCAGAAAGTCTAGGAAGTTACACACCCAACCCTCAGAGGACCTTGGTGTATTTTTTGCACATAACACTTTTAAGGTCTTTAAAATATTGTAGCCTAGAGCTGCGGGTGATGAAATTAATGTTTCATAATTTTATTAAAACAAAAGTAGCAGGAAAGTTATAAGACAGTATCTTGTCTGTTAACAAGACAAAGTCATATAGCTATGAGCTTGCAGAAGCTATATGCGCACGTGCTATGGCCTTATCACAAGCCTCTGCTGACTTTCTGTTCCATCCATGCAAATATCTAAGTTTCTTTCCCCTGTTCTAATGCTGAAACGTACTCTCTTGGGACATTTCATTCATCTGTAGTGGTGTGACTGCCATCATGTTCTAGGAAGAAGTGTTTATTTAGCAATACTTCTTCAGCATAAAGGAAGGGAGTCTAACCTAAAATGCCACATATGTATCATGGCATATCTTTGAAAATCCACTACTGCAAATGTGTCTACGTGTGTAATAGCAATTTTTCAGCCAAGACTTGGCTTTTTTATAATAGTATCTTTTTGTTTGGACTCTCTATGGCTCAAAGTACTCTGAAATCATATTCAGCTAAGAAGCCTAACAGTTAAAAAAAGGCAACGATTTTTTTTATAGTGCATATCTAGATAATCTAATATATCTAGCAATCCTCCAGTTAAGCATCTAAAATTGATGACATTCTGTAATCATTAAAATGCTTTCTGCTCAGATTCTTAAGATATGTGGTTTAATCTGAGGTTTCCCCTTCATTTCATGCACAGAAAAAATGAACAACTGTTCTCATTCATAGCAGAAAGAGAAATTATTTTATTTTTTAAGGTCTCTGAACTGTTTCTGTACCATCCCAGACAATTAAATATCCCTAATGATCTTCATGATCTTCCTGTAAACATTCCATCAAATATAATTTGGGCACAGTAGGAGAATCAGAGAGTTGCTGAACTACATCTTTAATAAATGATGTCCCTTCAAAGTGTTACTGTCAACTAAGCTTCACATCTCTCATCATCCTCATAGTCAGCTATCCGTTGAAGATCATATATAACACAGGTTTGCCATTTACAAAGCTTCACTTGAAAGACTGATGCCCTCAGTGGCATAAATTGTGACCACAACTCTCAAGCAGTGAGACTCGTGAGAAATATGTGCTGACATCGCATTTCTGCATTTTACTGTGGAACTGACATTTATGCCATTTATTGCCAAGTGAGAGACGAAGCAAAAATAAAGGACTAATGAAAGATGTCATTAAACTTCCAGGAAAGTTTAAGCCCTGAATTTAAATGGAACTGTATAGGAAATGTGCAGGAAATGCAGCACCAATCCACCCCAAAATCTCTGGGATGAGAGGGCAGTGGTCCTATAGAGAAGGACCCTTGAAATCCTATGTCCTGTGTCAAGAACATAAACACAGGAAAAGATTACACAGGCATGATGGACTCCGAATGCCCTATGTCAGCCTGTAATTCAGGAACATGGAGCAGCCTCTCTGGGCTCCCTGACTCCAACCAGATTCCACAGATCAATACACAGATTAATAAATTATGTTTGGGTTGTGGTTTTTTTCATGAATGGAGGAAAGAGGTCTGATTGAGTGAGGAGATATCCAAAGAACTGACAACGTGGATAAGTCTTTGTGGCCTTCGGCAAGGAAGCTTGGTTTCTATAACAAAATGAAAATAATAACAAGTTAAAACAATTTCTGGGTTTAGACATGGGAATTTGGACTCATAGATGGTTAATACTGAGATTTTTGTCTGAAGAGTGTGTTCTGCTTTCCGGGAAATTGCATACCAGTGAAAAAAAGCAGTAAAAGGGGAATAGAAATTCTTTCATTCTCTCTCTTCCCCCCTGTCCCTTCTCTCCCACCCACCCCAGACTGACATCTGAGACTTAAATTACAAAAAAATGGTCTCCATTAAACTGAAGAATGTCATATTTATTGCATCGTTGGAACACTTTCCATTAATGCCTGTATCTCACATCTCTGTATTACAGGATATGTGTTGTCTGACTTCCTCTCCCTCAGTTAGTCAGAAATTCAGTCTCCCAAATATTATGGAGAAAAAAGATGACATGGAGGTACTTGGTTCAGCCAGGCATGGCCTTTATATCTTTTTATTATCACAACCCATGAAAGAACTGGCAGAATCTCTTACGTAGTCTCCTTGTGATTTTTGCAAGAATGGCTGTTCATGCAGACTGTAATAATAGATTTCACAATTTCACACTAACTTCAGTTAATACAAACATGACTGCTAGGAACAGAATTTCCATTGTGAGAGAACAGTAATACACTTTCTTTTGTGTGTGCATGTCTAAAAATCTTGTTTAAATAGTGCTTTCTTCTGTGTGCCAAGCAGTTATACTTTCAAAGATAGTCGCCTGCTCAGTATTTTCTTCACTCTAAACTTTTGGCTTCTATTAACTGAATGAAAGCTCTGAAAGCTTCACAGTCTCTGCTACAATTGTGAAGTACTCTTCTGGCCTGATAACAGCAATGTTAACAAAATGTATGTTTGACACGTACAGCAGTTTTTGCTGAAGACTTATTTTTAAGGCTTATAATCATTCAGCAGCAATTGGAAATTTCTTGTTAAATGGTAGAAAGCTCTTCAAAAAAAAAAAAAAGGAAAAAAACCAAAGAAAGTGTTTTAACCAAAAGTGAGAAGGCTTTATAATGTAAGCACACACACACATATAGATATATATAGATATATATACATAAAAATTATAACAGGGGAGAAGCTCAGAAGACAAAGTTAAGAAACAACCATATCAGGATTGACATGGGTGATTGACTATATTAGAAACTATGTACAGAAGGTAAGTGTGTTGAGATTCATAGGGCCAGGTGGATTTCACCTGAGCACGCTGAAAGATCAAGGCCGCTATGACCTGTGAAGTATCATGCCACTAAGCAAGGGTCCATGATGCCTGAAGATGGCATCTCTAAGAGGAGCAAGGACAAGTGTTTGGGGAAGTGTGGTCTAGTCAATGTTAGTCCTTGAAAGATCCCAACCATGTTTTTTTGAATCCATTTCCAGGCACGTTAAGACAATAAGATAATCAGAAACGGTCAATACAGATTTGCCAGTAACAAATCATTCATGACCAGACTGATCAGAAAAGGTGATGATGAAGAGTGTTGATGCAATATACCATGATTAAGAGTGCCTTTAACATTCTCCAATAGCATTCTCACTGGAGTACTTGTCTTATGAAGACTGGCTGAGGGAACTGCGGTTGCTTAGCCTGGAGAAGAGGAGGCTGAGGGGAGACCTTATCGCTCTCTACAACTATCTGAAAGGAGGTTGCAGAGAGGTGGGAGTCGACCTGTTCTGTCAAGTGACAGGTGAGAGAACAAGAGCAAATGCCTTCAAGTTGTGCCAAGGGAAGTTTAGATTAGATATTAGGAAGAATTTCTTTACTGCAAGGGTCATCAGGCATTGAAACGCATTACCCAGGGCAGTGGTGGAGTCCCCATCCTTGGAGGTATTTAAGGGTTGTGTAGATATAGTGCTCAGGGACATGGTTTAGTGGTGGGCTTGTCAGTGTTAGGTTAATGATTGGACTAGGTGATCTTACAGGTCTTGTCCAATCTATGAGATTCTGTGATTCTGTGAGATATGGACTGAAAGAACAAACTGTTAGGTGGAATGAAACTGGCTGGACCTCCAGGCTCAAGTCAATGCTTTGTCATGCAGCAATGGGTCCCTAACAAGCAAATTAACCCAGGGGTTGCTGCTGAGGCCAGTATGGCTTCATACTTTAATCACCAACCTAGACAATGACGAAGAAAGCACTCTCAACAAATTTTCAGATTATAATAAATTGGGGTGAAATGTTTAATATGTCAAATGGTAGAATTTCAGTCCAAAGGAACTACTACTACCAGTCTTACAGAAACCTTACGAATTTCAACAAACAGAAGTGCAAAGTTTTCCATCTGGGGCAGAATAACCTTGTGGTGGGAATTAGAGGGGTACAGGTAGGTACAGGCCAGGAAGCGTCTGATTGGGTGGCAGCTCTGATGATAAGGACTAGGAGATTGGGCGGGCATCAGATTGAAAAGCACTAGGGAGCTGTGTGGGCATCCGGTCGAAAATGAGTGAAAAGCATGTTTTCCTGTTGTGTAAAGAAAATTGCATACCCAGTGCGTCAGGGGAAGTTATTCTTTACCTCTGATTGGCACTAATGAGGCCACACCTGTAACACTCTATTCAGTTTTTGTTATACCATTTTCAGAGCAATGTTGGATTCATCCAGCAGTGGGTTACCAAGACTGCTAGGGCAAGAGCATATGACCTATGAGGAGAAGTTAAAGGGCTTGTTCATTCTGGGAGAGTGCAGGCTGGGAGAAAAATGATCTAATAGCAACCTACAACTAGATAATCCATCTCAACATGAGGAAAATCTTCTTTACTTTGAGGGTAACAGAGCACTGGAACAGGCTGCCCTGAGAGGTTGTGGAGTCTCCTCTGAAGATACTCAAAACCCACCGGTATGCCTTCATGTCCAACTTGCTCTAGTTGAACCTGCTTTGGCAGGGGGGATGGACTAGATGATTGCCAAAGGTCCCTTCTAATCCCTGCCATTCTGTGATTCTGTGATATGGGAAAATTACAAAGATGATGAAAATACGCTTTTCTGGGTAGCACCAGGTGATAAAACAAGGGGTGATAGCCACAAATTGTAGCTAAGGAGGTTCAAAAAGGACATTAATAGCTCTACGTATGCAGGTAGTACACTAATAGAAGAGCTCAGCTGGAGAGGTTGTGAAATGTCCATCCTTGGAGCTTTTCAAGACTTAGACAAACCCTGATGTAATCTTAGCAACAGTCTGTGGTTTGAATGGGAGGCTTAAGAAACTGTCCTTCAGATGTTCCCCATTGTCAATATGTCTATTACTGTTTTTTTCTTCCACAAAGCAGTTTGTTGCTTTCTGAATCACGTGTCTATCATCTCTAACAGCTTGTAAGCTAATTGTGCACTCTATGAGGGTTTTGCTGAACGTTCGAGATGCATTGTACAATACAGGAGTATGTTCTGTCTTTTTCTCTGTTATTTCTTCATAATGCCTACCATTCTTTTAGCTTTACCACTGATTTGACTCAACTGAACTGAGATTTCCACAGTTCTGTCTTTTTACATTTATCTGTATTTATTTCATCTGCCATTTTTGTTCTCTTTCATTTAGCACCAAAGACCTCTTTGTAATTGGCCCTTTCTTTTTACTAAACCAAATATCTTACTTGTTCATAAAAGGCTTGAGTATTGAGATGACTAGTTAAGTCAGCATAAGCACTTTCACACATTAATATGGGTCTCCCGTGTAGACATGTGTACTTCAAAATTCAAATCTATTTACCTTTTTTTTGAGAAGTTATTGTTTATCTGTGTGAGAATCTTCCCCTTTTATCCCATGATGGATGGGGTTTTGCAAGGTGTTTTGATAAAGAGTGTAGTTGAATGAACTTTTGAAAAATCTAAGTAGATTTAGATTAGCTGGATTTTCTCCTTGTTCAGGCATTAGCTGATTACCTCAAAGAACTCCATTAGGTTTGTGAGACACATCAGTGCACAAAATAGCATATATTTTTCAGAATATCATCCCTGTAACCACTAGTTAAACAAGAGGTTACACACTGTAGTCTGTGGTTCAAGAATTTTACCCTTTATTTCTTTTAGAACACCTAAATAAATAGCACAGGGCAGTGACAAGTTGTTAATGTTAATTTTGTTTATTCTTTATGTAACTTACCTTGACACTTCAGAATCTCATTGAAAACATACTTGCATTCATTTTCGATAGACTATCATCCTATGAGGGAAAATTTTGTCATGGGATCATCTCCAAGATTCTCTAGAGCTTCAATGCAAATGCAAGATGTTCATTAAGTTTTGGGGGTTGTTGGTTTTGGTGGGGTTTTTGTTTGTTTTGTTTTGGGTTTTTTTTCTTATAGAGATTATCTTCTCTAAATAGGTCTTTGTCATGAAAACAATTCTATATTAGATGAACAAGCTTGAATAACATTTGTTTTGAAGCTCTCACAGGTTTTTATTTGTTGACAAAAGTTTTAGTTTTGCATTGAACCAACAAACTAGATGTAGAATAGATTTACATGTAATGAATGTTAACCTCAGTTAAATCACCCAGCTTCGGTGGAGCTAATTGAGATTTACTGCCTGAATTCATGCTGTCAATGTAGATAGTGAAATAATTCAAGTCAATTTAGGATTTAGAAATCCATTCTAAATAAGTCTTATTTGATGCAATTCAAATCGTAATTTGTATTATTCTCCTCTAGAATGGAAGGTTCCACTTTAGGTTAAAATGGAGACTTTGTATGAGAATACTATTAAATTCAGTTTAAGGAAAAAGATGACAAAAGTTGATTTTTCATGGAGAAAATGCAGAAGTTCTGCTGCTTGCTTATTTCTGTTGGCATGGAAGAGAGTTTAATGGAGATTCATTACCATTTTATGCACAAGAGAAAACTAATAGTGGTATTGCATAAACATGAAATAATGTTTGTATTTGGTGTCATCAAAGTGGTGTTGACAGCAGACTACAGAAAAGAAACCGGAAAATATACATTAAATCCAATCATCAATTTCTAAAAACTCTGTATAAAAATCTATTGATAACACTAAGTTTGAAGATTTTAACAAAAACAATATTTGCAAGAAAATTTTGTTTGGAGAATAAAGAAAAAAAAAAAGAAAAAGCAATGCCTCCAGATTCAAAACACTGTCTAAAGTGAAATGCTACAGAAAAGTATGAAATTGGGAAATTTTATGTAAATTAATGGCTTACATTGATCTAGAGGGGGACTCGTAAATCTCAATTTTTTCCATTCAAAAGTGAAGGTGTAAAAAGTGAAATTATTAAAAGACTCTTGTACTTACCATAAACAACCTATTTAAGTCTAACATAAGTATACCTAGAAAAAAGAGCTTAAAAAAGTACAGGAAAGCTTTCACACTCAAACTACATCATTTGGCTTGCCAGACAGGAGAAAAAGTATAAAAAACTCTGTCAAAGAATAATATTTACAAGTTTTAACATTTTTTCTCCGTAAAAAAAATAGATTAATCTGGATAAATTTTCAATGAGGTCATGGAAAATTCAGTGAACATTAATTTGCTTAATGTTTTTATGGTGTCCAGCAATTTAAATCCCAAACCTCATGGATCGTATACATCTTGAGTTCAGATCCTCAGTTGACAAGTACTCGGCTTGACTGTGGAATAATACATTTTCAGTGCAGGCCTCAGTCTATTTCTGACCTTTAAAAGAAGATTGTTATAAGAGATTGATGAAGCTGAGAACGATTCTTTTCTGTAACCATCATCCTGCCATACAACATTTGATTATTTTCCCGTTCTATGAATTTTATACATCCCCTGACACTTCCAGTTTATCAGTTATTGCTTTTTAAGTGAATCGTCTGAATTTAAAATGATGACATATTAAAGGTAAAGCAGCATATGCGTATAATTGTACTCTCACACAATATAATCTAATTTGTTGGCAAAAGTTTCAGAGAATTTTTCCTATAGTCCTAAGGTGCACATGTGTGCCTATGCAAAAACTCTTTGGTTTATATGTTTAATGGCATTTAATAGCCACATTTTCTTTGTGCACTCAGTCAGCCATCTATATTTGCAACTGAGAGTACAGTAACGATTATTTGTACTAACAAAAAGGAAAATGAGAACATTCTACGGGAAGAAAAGAAAAAAAAAAGTTTCTATTTCTACTACAGTGATGCTCATATGGATTCCAAAATAGTTAGCAAGAAAAATGTTATTAGCACCTGACTCACTCGGAAATGGTAGATTGTTGATGTCTGTGCCCCATTAATTAAGATATATCTTACACAGGAAGGACAGTACAAGAAAACACTGGTAGTAGTGAAAGACCGGATGCCAGTGAAATGGGGCTTTCTGTTCTCGAGCTGTTAATAACATGATATTTCCAAGGTGAAGTGTTTTATGACAGAGATCCATCTTAACCAAGATGTTTTCCTGTTTTGTCCTGGTGGAAAAACACTTTAATAACGTTAATAATCAAGTGCATAAATAGCTACCATTCATTTTAGCAGGTGAATCATAGCAACTTACAGTTTGAACATGTCCTGAAAAGATCAGCTGCTGAAAAGAACTCTTTTTGTAGTGACGAATTTCTCTGAAATTAAGGTTAAGCTGCTCCTTTTACCTGGTGGAGAGAAGGAGGTTAGTAATCTCTGCTTAACATTGCTCTCTTCAGAGTAAACCCTTCCATCATTAATTCATTGGTACCTCCCGTGATCACAGTGCAAACTGAAGTTTTTGCAAATTATTACCTTTACATGTTGACTCTCGTGCTTGAAAGTAAAGACTTTTTTTTCCTGTTTCCTATTATATACACAGTGATAAAATACTGGCGTAACATGAACCTGAGAATTTTTCTTATGCAACACATATTAATAAGATTGAAAGTTGCTTTCTGCAACGCATGGCAAAATGAAACTCCTGAGAAATTAAGTATCTGTATCTTTCCTTTGGCAACTACTGTCTGCTACCACAAAAGTCAGAGCCAGTTAAGAGCTCAAAGACAGCAATTTAGAAGAGGTTGTAAGTTGAAAAATACCTATTATCTTTGAGACACTAAGAAACATCCCATCAGGTTTCAAATAGGACAAAATCTTTGGGCAAGACCATGAGTTGTGTTGATGTTGGAGTACTCCGATGTATACTTAACTGATAGAATAAAGAGGTAGAAGACAAACTCCTGTATTTTTAATTGACCAAACTGATATTTGTCAAGTTTAATTTGCATTTTTTTCTAGAAATAAATCACCAGTGAGGAAAACAAGTAAATTTGCTACCATAGATGAAATGTCCATCATAGAAGAGGACAGAATTTTTCTGTGAAAGACAATCATTAAAAGCAAAACATTTTGTGATGTAGTGTCTGTTACAATCACAGAAGGCAAAATTTCAACAGAATTTGCTCCATTTTAATGGGGAAATCTTAAAATTCAGATTCCCACAGACCCAGAGATCTTACAGCTTCCAGGGTTCGTGAGGTAGATTTCAGGTTGTGGAGGAAAAACAGGGACCTCAGAGCTTTCTTGGCAGGGTTTTCCAGATAAATACTGCATAGCCAAATTTAACTACGGTTGTCAGATGGGTAGTCTATGTTTTGACAAAAGTTGTTGGGGTTTGTGTTTTTTGTGGTTTTTTTTTAATAGAAGCTTTTTGTTCCACTGAGTGAACAACTGCAACATGATTTAACCCTTATTGGTATTCTATTCATATATAAGTGCATATATACTGAAGCTCTCCCACAAGACATAGTTCCGTAAGATACAAAAATTTCGCAATTCCAGAGATTTCACAGAACTACTGTTCTTCTCAAATTTCTTATTTATTTGCAGGTCAGATTTCTAACTTTTTGACTCACTCCCTGTACTTATACATTATTCAAGGACAGATTCTCAAAACCTGTTCAACTTAATGTGTTTTTTATATTCAAATATTAATGTATATCACTTCGAGAAATGCAGAAGCTTTTCAAACAGAAATTGCCTATTATTTAGACTCTCACAGCTTTTGTTAATTAGGTGTATTTGGCAAAGGCATGACATGATTGCTTCTCAGAATGACTGGTTTGGGAGTTTTAATTTCTTCTGAATTTTGTATTTACTATACATTATATCTCAGTTTATTCATTCTAATGGAGTAATAACATAATTGCTGTATTGTAAAATAATATTTTACTTGACTTTTTTTAACTTGCCTTAAACACTATAAAATTCCAAGTCTCAAACATAATCTTCAAAGAGTACTTGATTATATTTTTTTTTACTGGGATTCAATGAATGAATATAAGAAGACAATCAAAACTGAAAAATCACTCGTTCCAATACTGAAGCCCTATATTAACTCAGACAAAATAAAAGAAAAAGAAAAGATTAGAACTGGAAAGGAGCTTTTTGTGCATTCTTCCTTCTACAGTGATTTCATAGCTATGTATAAATAACATACCTGTCTACAGCTTTCTGTAACTTTTTCAAAAAGGAAGATGAACTTGCCGACTTTGGTGATGTCAGCTAATGATTATGTAGCCTTTAACATTTTAGGCTGGATCAGGGGAAGGTTTTTAGCATATCTGTTTCCTATGTTTTAGTTAATATCAGGGGGTGATCTCAGAGCAGATAACTTGAATTCCTTTTAACACTGTGCTGGGACATCTTTTCCAGTCACTAATTGGTATTTGGTCTACAGGCACAGTTGGAACTAATCTGAAGTAAAGCTTCACAGCACGTACACAGTGGTCATCAGAGCCTCAGCACCAACCATTTCTATCTACAGATCCTCTCCTATTGTGCAATTATTTGGTAATGCAAACCTCTTCCTGTTACCGCAGCCACACTTCCTCCAAATATATTAATGCATGTGCGTATATGTCCACAAGAGAATGAGAAGAGAAAGTTTCACCTTTAAAGACTCCAGTTTTGCATGAGATAAAATAGTATTGCCTTTTCCCAGGTGAGGGTTTTTAAACTTTTCAGGTTTAAAATGTTTAAGTTGGTAACAAGAACCTTCATCAGATCTATAGGTTGTTGATCTACAAATCAATAAAAACTTGAATAATTAACATTATACTTATTACTGATCTTCCTTTATTCTAAGAATGGTTTCTGAAAAGAGCTTCTTTTATGCTCCAATAATTGCACTGCAACAAAAAGGTGAGCAAATTTTAACAGAGTGGAAAAAAAAATAGAAAATCAAACTAACTTTTTTGTCTGGGGTACTCCTTATTTCTTGCATTTTCATGATGGCTTTCAAGTTTGCTAAATTTTGGCAGAACTGGCCATGTATATTGCTGCTCTTTACAATGGTTTAACCATAAATTTAAAGCAGGTTAGTATTGATTACTACTGACCTGAAGAGCAAATGCACAGGTTTTTCATGTGTTATATTTCTGAAAAAATACATGTATCTCAATGGATGAGCTGTAAAGTAAAATAGAATTTCCCTGGAGAATGTGAACAGTTTCCAAATCAGTTCATAAGACACTTTAGGAATGTGCTGATAAAAGATTTGTTTATACATGTAAATCATCTTTACTGTCTTTCTTCTGAAGGATAAGAACAAGTTGCTTGGGTGATACCTTATGCAAACTTTACATTCAAGCATTCAGGTATCAAACAGATAAGGTACAATAACTGGAAGTTAATATTCCCATAATACTTATTTCCTGAGATACATGTCATAAGTGAAAAAGCTTTTGATATGTTTTTCTCCTTCAGTGCTTATTGTAGTGTTGTACATGAAACCCAAGAGCTTCAAGCAGAGAGAGGCACATGACAACCTCTTTGTCTACTTTCTACACTGTTCCTAATGCATTTTTTCATCCATGTGTATAAAAGCAGTTGAACTTGAATCACTTAGTGTGGAGGTGATTGCGCCAGGGGAAGTTTTATTCCTCTGCTGTTACATTTTGTTTTAAAATTCAGATACATTCTTTATTTTAAGACTTAAAAAATTAAGAATTTGTAAAACATCCTGGAAAGTAAGATAGTCATGCACATTTGACATGTAGCTATGTTTTTCAGCAAAGGGAAAAATTGAAGGTGATTCCCAAGGCATAAATATCCACCTAGCAAGATGAGGTGTTGTAGATTAGATGGAGCAAAATTTAATTATTATCTTCTAAGTAGTAAAGGACATGACTAATAAACTTTAAACCGATGTATTTATAGGGTAGTATGAGATTCCACATTAATTGAAAGGACATAAATGTCCCCAGTTCCTACACAAAATCACCATTTAGACATAGAACAGCAGTAATTTCAGTTGAACACATTAATGGTCTGTCCATGTAAATGCTGAAGCAGAAATAAACATTCATCACAAGGCCAAATAATATTTGAAAAAAAAACCTGAAAGATGTTCCTCCAAATCACATCCTTCCTTTTTTCATACCTTTTTTATATACAGAACACTTGACTTAATTGTTTCTACCTTTCTTTCAAAGCCCGTTGTATACAATGAAATGAGCTTTTTGAAATTTGTTGAGTTCAGTTTACTTGTCTTCTTTTTGATATTAAGTACTGGCAATCTTGTCCTGGGCACCAGGAGAAGAAACATAATATACCAGAAATATCATCTGACTAGCCTACAAATTTATTAAATTATATCAGGGAATAATCTAGTAATAGCTCATTCAGCATAGATCATAATTTATTTTATAACCATTACCATATGGTAAGGACCTGTTCTCAGTTACCATCACCCTATCTTCTCTCCCACCTCCAAGCTGTTAATGTGAGCAGTTTTTGAACACCACAGCCTTCCCCTTCATAATGTGACAAATGAGCCAAAAAAGATGGAACAACTCTTTACCACACTAAGCAATAAATTCTTTATGATTATTTCTCCAGTACTTTCCTAAATTTCCTTTTCTTAAGTTGTTGGAAATTCCAGTCTGATGCGGAAACACATGTCCATCTGAATAAATACAGACAATAAGAACTTGCCATCTTGAGAAAATATTAATTTAGCTGCCTAATTCATCCATTTTACTTAACCCAGCAATAAAAAAATAAATAATAATTTACAATTAGCTGAATATAATCTAGTGGTACATTTCTAGCCTCAAAAAACAACATAGAGTGAAGCCCAGAACAAAGTTCCCAAAGCTATCATTTTGCTAGGAATTTTTAAAGAGTGTGAAAGGTGTATTCCAATTACAATAAACACCTGTCAGGTTTTATGGAACAGAAACACCAACACTAATGATTTACTGAAGGAACTTTTTTGGTCAGATTTTTAAAGCCTGCCCAAGTAGTAACTAAGAACATTTGGGAGTAATACTCAAATCAAAGTCATCAAAATATTTTGGCTATTTATTTGGCAGTTCTCATGCCTCTACAAGATCTATTGCAAAAAAAATTCTCCAAAATGAAGTGAAAACATATCCAAACCCAAATATCCTAGATCCTAAAATCAGAAATTAGTCAACAAAGAGATTACAAAAAAGATTCTCTAGTGGGTAAAAGCATTCCTAAAAGAAACAGAATCACAGAATCATAGAATGGTTTCGGTTGGAAGGCACCTTAAAGAACATCTGCTTCCAATCCCCCAGGTTGCTCCAAGTCCTCTCCAACCTGGCCTTGAACACCTCCAGGGACGGGGCACCAACAACGTCTCTTGGCAACTTGTGCCATTGGCTCACCGCTGTCACAGTAAAGAATTTCATCCTAATATCTAGTCTAAATCTCCCCATTTTGTTTAAAGCCTCTACCCCTCATCCTATCACTCCATTCCCTGATCAAGATTCCCTCCCCAGCTATCCTATAGAGCCTTTTGGTACTAGAAGGGGCTATAAGGTGTCCTAGGAGTCTTCTCTTCTCCAGGCTGAACAACCCCAACTCTCTCGGCCTGCCTTCATAGGAGAGGTGCTCCAGCCCTCTGATCATCTTCATGTCCCTCCTCTGGACCTGCTCCAACAGGTCCGTGTCCTTCTATGTTGGGCCACAGTACTCCAGGTGGAATGAAGGAATTAAAAAAACTATTGATTTTGACCAGTTGCTACCATGTACAAGTTCATAACACATAATTACATCCCTAAAAAAACCAAACCAACCAAACAAACAAAACCCCAGACAAAACAACTGATATTAAATGAAATTGAGGTAAAAAATAATTTTAAAAATACTTAAAAAAATCTTAAAAAGATTTAAGAGAATTAAAATATCAGAAAATACTACAGAACAGAGAGTTGGTTGTAGTAACAAAAGAAAATTTATTAGGAAATGTTTATTAATCTATGCTGATATAACTTGAAAATAGCAACTAATGGAGAGAGACATCACAAAATGCAGATACTAACATATTTAAGGAAATACAAACCTGGGGCTACACTGATAAAAATATTATTTCTCGAAGGTTCATAGTATGATTTCCGAAACAAAAATATTCAGATGAATGCCAAAATAATATTTCACCTAAAATATATGAACTGAAATACGTGCATATAGCTCACAATAATTATTTTTAACTTATCAAATTAACTAAAAGAAATCTCAAACATTTGAGTAGACAATAAATTTGTCTGTCTACTTGACTACCATTCACATATATGTCTATTGCTAGAGATGAAAATAGTCTATTAATAGTTTATTAAGAGAGTTGGTTTATGTCACATCTAAGAATGGGTGTTTCTTTTCAGGGGAATACATCAATCACAATTAAAGAGGTGAAGTAACTCCAAATCTGGTATGTCCTTTCGAGGGATGTCTAGACTGATTGAAGCTAAGTCATTTAAAAAACTAAGGAGTGATACAACCAATTTGACTAGTTTTTGAAACATAACAATCATCCTCAGGACCTTAAAAGTATTAAGAAAAAAATTATTTTATGTCATTTATGCTTATAGAGCAAAAATTCATATGACTTGTGAGTATCTGAGATGTATTCTAGGATGCTGTGTTATTTTGCACAGCAAAAGCTGCCTTACTGTTTGCATTATTTACACCAATACAATGAAGTATTTGGAAACTCAAACATAAGTACATAACTGACTTAATAAGACATAATAAGATGTAAGAAACAATCACCTTTATGTTTGTTTCACTAGTGCTGTCTGGAGTTAAGTAACACTTGACATAACCTGTAAGGGATGCCAGGGATAATTTTTCCTTTTTTCTTTCTTCTTTCTTCTTTTTTTTTTGTTTGTTTATAAAGATGAATAGTTGTAAAGTTATAAATCTCTGTACTTGCATTCTATTCTATCACACTACAACCAACTCAAATAAACAAAATCTCCGGAAGGAGAGTCAACACTGTCTTAATTTCAAGTGGAAATAGGATTTCATACAAAGCATGAATTATTTTTTAAAGATGAACTGAGCTTAGTCCCAGCTATTTTCTGACTAATTTATTTATCGAGAGTTCACAACATCTGAACTCCCATGCAGACTTGCTCCTGTGAAGTGCTATGTCTGGCCTGCACTTCAAAATGCTAGCTTCATCATGAATTACCAATATCTGCTCAGCTGACGTGGATTTTTTTTTTCTTTAGAGTGTGACAACATCTCCATTTGAAGCGCATCAGTACCAAATGAAAAGCAGATTCTGCCAATAGCTATATGAGAATCACCTCCAAATGTGATTAAAAATGATCCTTAAATGCTGAGTTTACTAATAGTAATCAGCTTATATAAGTGAGGAATTTGTGTTTTCTTCCTACAGCCTCTCAGGATCTGTCAAGGTCAAAAAATGTCAAGGCTGTACATTAGAGATACTCTCACAGCAAATAAGCAATGAAAATACTCATTAGTGGCCTTCAAAACTAATTTATGACAAAAGAACCCTTTGAACCAATTGAAGTAAACACGTTGTCAGAGGTGATACTGGTACGCAGCGCAAAAGCACATCTGTTTGGTAGTATCACAGAGACTTACAAGCGCACTTTTTATCTCAGCAATTTTTTTCCTGTTCTGCAACATGTAGATACTCGTCTACCTCAAAAGGACTTTGAATACTTCATGAGCAGTTATCCTGATGCAAAGACTGTTATTTCTAGAAGTACAAATAGCATGACACTATATTTGTTAAAAAAAAACTTTTACAAGCCAAACCCACAAAACTTACACATAGTAATAATATAAAAGTCCAGACAGCTCAGTGAGAAGTAATGCTTTTCAGAAATATTTCAGCTCTTATTTTGGAGAAAGACTATGAAAAAATTTTATAAAACTGTACACATAAGCTTCAATGGAGGGCGCATGAAGCTCAGTCATCTGTCTGTCTTTTTATCTCCAGTTTCCAGCCACACATCAATATAATTTTGTGAGCTCCTGTCATTAAGTATAGTTGCCAGTCTTTACTGGCTCAAACTTGCATTAAGCCTGTAGCGAAAAACTTTGGTACTGTGGAAAAGTTCTACACATAACAACACTGTGGAAGATTGCTTTCACTGTTACAATTTCCTTTCCAAACGTTTGAAGGCGTTTCAGTTTGCAACAAAATGTGTTTTGAAGCTTACTGTGGAAGAGAACATGTGAAAATAAAGCCAAACCCTCTTCTGAAATAATCACAATGTTCTGTTGAAAATATTTCTTAACTTGCATTAAAGTAAGCTTAGGTTTCATGCAGTCTTTCTTGCTTTGTGCAGTTGTATAAGCTTTCTTGTACAACTGCCTTTGGTTTCCTCCAACCTTAACTATCATCCAGTGACCTTTGTGTCCACAGACATTTTTAAATTCTTTAAATTTAGAGCAGAAAAGCAGTAGCATATTTACACTAGAAATATATATAATATTTCTATATATTTAATGTTATCCATGAACACATTTTTGACTCTGAACATATTTAGTAGTTGAATTCTATCCAGCTCTTCAGCCATACAGAAGGGAGTTTGAGAAGGAATAAATGCTTCATCTATCATCTTAGACAGGTGAAAACTCTTATAAACTTCTAATTTGCACTGTCTTATGAAATAGTACACCAGCCAGCACTGTCTGAAATAGCATTGCTTTTTGTTGTTTTGAACCTGCCACTTGCTATCTCCTGATCCTTATTCACCCTCTTCCACATCACTTAAAATTTTATAGACTTTTAACAGGTCCTAAAATATTTATCTCTACACTGAAGAGTTTAGGTTATTTAATAGTTTACCATATCCAAGCTATCTATTCATGTTGCTTTTGACTATGTTTCAATTCTGCTCTTTCTTGAAAAGCGGTAACAGGATATGGTATTGTTTGCCTTACTTAGGCTCTGAGTTTTCTGCAGTTCTAGCTAGGGGCATCCTGGTGTTCTCTGTATTTCTGCAACAGTTCTTACCATTTTATTTATTTTCTTCAATGCTGCTGACCTGATATTCCTATAGATCTGCCTATTACAAAGCCAAGGTCTCATTCTTGCGTAACAATATTTAGCTTACATGTATAATTTTATCAGAAAGATTACTGTTGCTTTCCCACCTCACATTCTTGTTTAGATCTCTGCAATTATCTCCTCCCCAGTATGAAAATTGGTCATGTTTCCTGTCTTTGAACCAGTTATTTTGTCTGTGCCTATGCCTGTCGGATTTCCCATGTATACTGACTCATTTGGAGAATGTGAACAGGGCTATGAGTAATCCCTTTTTACAAAAGACAGATCTGTTCTTCTCTAATATTGTTTATTTATGTGTCCATTATTTAATATTCGTTGGAATACTTGCCATCAGTCTCCCCCTTTGGTAGCTGTGTTCTCTAAGCAACCTCTACAGGGGCCACAAAGGAAGACAAACATTCAGGAAGAGTGAAATTAGAGTCTGGGCATTGACTTGCTACACAACACAAAGCAAGATATATAGTAAGTGTGATGTGCTTCGGCATCTCTGTCATAGGAAAGTGTGGGATGTATTACAATTGTGAAAACACACTTCAGATACCCTGCCCTTGCTTCCTTTTTCCTCTTCAGGTAATAGGCTTTATACATACACTAATAGTAGAATTTGCTATTTCTTTACAATTCTTTGAATAAGGAGTGAAAAAAAAGCCCATATTTTTCTTCACATTTGTCTTGAAATAGGGTAGTGAAGTAGGATGCCTTCAACCCTGCATAACACATGCCCAAACCAAAGCTTTAGGTATTAGCATGAGACTGATATTTCTGCTTGGATTACTCACAAAAGAAGCTAAATCTAAGTCATAGGTCCTTATTAAAATGAGACTGGTTTATTTTGGGTAGTTATTTAGTGAGGATAATATTTAACACTGCATTATAGGCTATAATAACTCTCTCTGAACAATAAAGAAACAGTAAATGTTCACTTAAAATAAGCTATTGCCTACGCACTCTTGATGAGACGTTTACTTTCTACAAACAGAATATGGCACTAACCAGTAGCATATTTCTCTGAAATTGGAAAAAAAAAATCCCAGCTAATAACAGCTGGAATAATCTCAGAGACATCATACTGCTTGCTTCAAAAAACATTTTGCAGACTTAAATTTAAAGCAATTTAGACTGAAAAAGGACACATGAAAGCATAATAAAAAGAAATTACATATAAAAGGAGAAAGCAATATCTATTTATTAACAACTCATTGAAGGTACAACTTAACATATTTCAGCAACTATAAAGTATAAAAGGTCAAAAATATCAACATCAAATACATGCAAACACCATTAGGGGGTTTTATAAGCATATTAGGAATGAAAATAGAACAAAATTGTATAGCCAAGAATGTCTAATATTTCCTTTTGTCTGTGAAATTAAATAGGGGACTATATGCATTTTGTATCTGACTTTGGAAAGTAATCAGCTACAACTAGTTTCAAAGAATCAGAGTTGGGATATCTTAAGATTAAGATATTCTAGAAAACTAGAGCCTGGAAGAGTTGATCTTGAGCTAAATAATAGGCCTTATTTAAGAAATTCCTATGACCTCGAAGATGTGAAAAGACTAAAAGTACAAGAAATGTAAATCAATCTGGTTATTTGTCCAAAAAATTTCGTTTTGATTTTGTTTTCTTTTTGAAAGAATTAAGTCAGTTGGTAGAGATGAGTGTTGATAAAGTATATCCGCACTTTTCCAATGCACTTAGTTTAGTTCCTCATGATATATTTCTCTAAGTTTTCATTTAAATTGAACAACAACAAAAAAAGGAGTTCATTAAATGGTTTAACAACTGGTCTGTTGGTGAATCTAAATGCTACTAGGGAAGCATCAGGCATCTGTGAGCAAAACCAGTTCTAGTACGTTTCTGTAGAGATCGGCTTATGGTCCAATACTACTGAATGCTTGCATGACTAATTTAGAGGACGAGAAATTTGTTCATGAATATGGTAGATCAATGAAGAGGTCAGACCAGAGAGAGGTGATTCGTCTGATTCTTCTGGAGGGTGACCACTTACAGGATTGTGTTAAGACATGTTAAAAGATAACAGAAAAATAGGACTTATCCTGTGCAAAGCACTAAGTTGTCACAGATAAACCACAAGAAAAGCAAATTGGACACTTCCATTATAAGAAGACTTCATGTATGATCCCTGAATGTATAAAAAGAGAATATTGTGTAGAGACTGGGAAATGATATTGTCACACCATAGTGCTGAAATTACCTTACAGTCTGTCTTACAACTTATTTTAAATTTTTCCTGTACAACATAAAATCAGCTACACATTTTCTTACTAAACACACCACTGCAAGACCTCATGATTCACTGGTACATTGTTACCTCCTAGCTGCTGTTCCTAGAATAAATCCAGATTTTTTAAGACCATGTTCTTTATTCTAATTCAGATTTTTTAAGCTCAACAAATTGGTAAATGTGACACATCACACATCATAAGCATACTAATTAATCTAGTGATCCATTCTGGCCTCAGATGCTACGAACTATTAAATATCCTAGGTGACTAAAATAATAACTAACATAAATAATATACATCAATAAAAAGTTCAACAAAATATTGAAATCCCACTTGCAGTTTGTTCTAACCACTGTGGGAGCTGTCAAAATCACAAAGTCTGATAAAAGCCGGATTTTTATATAGACTTGTTTGCATGGAACTTCAGTTGATTTTTAAAGCAATATCAAATGAAATATCACTATTTGCAATACCTAATATGAATTAAGTAGTCCCGCAGAAGCGCCTCTTCAAAGGGCTTTAGAATTAACTGCTCTATGGATTTAACACCCACCTGACGGAGGTCAATGAGAAATGCACAATCCGGTTTCCATTAAAAAGAAAGACTGGTTTAAGTTCAACTAAAATTGTCTGATACAAACTACTTCATACATTCAATTTCCTCTTATAATTTACTCATTTTCCTCCACAGACCAGCTTGGGAGAATACAAACTGTGGGGAATGGATTTTAAGTTGAACAGCAAAGTAAACTTCAACAAGACTCGTGTTGGAATGAGATAGACAGGATAGGGAAAGAAGTCGCTCTTCTATGACTTAATATGCCACCCATTCTAATTTTGGGGAAACATGCAGATACTTGATTGAGGGAACAAGATGGATGCTCAAGTATAAAAACAGCTGAATTTCTGATGTAGAATATGGTCCAGGGAAGACAAAAGCATAAACTATACATAAAACTCCACATTGTGGATTATTATTGTTTACAATGCATTTAAAAGATAGACAATGTAAGTTTCTTAAAGGCCAAGACTACACTTATTCCAAAAGTTTTTAAGATTCTAAAAATGTAAAGTGCAAAGCAAATGTAAAGAAGGGTGGATCAAGCATCTTTGATGATATTTTTTACAACTTTTTTTTTACAGGTATTAATCCTGATTGCTAGAAAATATCTGAATATAGTTTCCAACCCATCAATAAAAAAATGACTTTACAAGGGGAACAACAGATCAACAATGAGGGGTACAATGCTTCAGCACCTGCAGCTGTTTGACAATACAGCTCACTCATGACTCAGCAGAATTAGCTAAAGATTAAGTGGCTTTTTTAGGACAGAAATTTTTTTTCTTATAGCATTAATCACAGCCTAATATGTGATTGAACAATGAGACTTTGAAAATACTTTGACCAATGCCATTTTGAATTATTACTCCTTTTTTTTTTTCTGAGTATCACCATCGTCTTTGACAAATAAGTAAATGCATCTAAATGCATCTGAAGAAACTGAAAGATTTTATTACCTATCGTCACTGCCACAAGTTTTAATCTGAAATTCCCTTTCCCTGTTTTTTTTGAACAGAAGATGAAACTGACTCCACAGAATGCAAACAGGAGTCTAGGAAACTTACTTCTTTTTGTATGTGCATAATTTACCTTGTTGATATTTTGGTCCATATAAGTACATTGTTTTTTTTCTCAGACATTTCCCTAAAATCATTGCAGGAATTCCTTTGGGAAGTTGGATTATTACTGGAGCTGTAATAATGACCCAACATATAGGCAATGAAGTAAAATTTAGTCTCTATTATCTCCCATCCCCATCCCAACAAAGTAAGCTTTGTCTTATCATTTAGTTTCTGCTCAGGTTAAATATTTTAAATTTTATTCAAGGCAAAAATGAAAAAGATAAACTTATATTTATTGTGAAAACATATATAGTACAAATTATAAATTAAATTATCTCTTTGTATAATAGAAGTAATAATCTGAAAATAAGTATCTCAACGTATCTCAGTGAGTCTCAGATTGGCTTTCTTCAAAAGTCTGTGTTTTTCAGCTAAAGCTTCAATAAACACTAAAGTAGAATAACTTAATTCCACTAATTGAGCATTTTGTGACAGAAAATTTTTTCTTTCAGCAGATCTAAATTATAGTGTCAAATATCAACCTAAGATGGAATTTCAAAAGATATTTAAGATAGTTATGTTCATCCATTCAGATCTTCTTAATTTTAATTTTTTAGGTTAGGAAATTTATTATGCAGTGTGCTATTTTTTTAAACCAAAATAAATAAACATATTACATGTAGAGAGGAGGAAAAAGAGCAAACAGAGAAACAATCAGAAACAAAGCACCTACAACATATTTTATTCTCAAAACAAAGAGAAGCCACACACAGAAGACTGTCTTTAATTCATTTTCTGTTAAGAACAAGTCATTTTATTACATTGTACATTCTACAAGTCATTTCAATAGTAAAATGCAATTTATTTTTACTACCAATGGGCTGTACAGTCTCTTAAACAATGGCCATGTTACAAATAATACATATTGTTTATCATGGGGAAACTTCAAGCTGTAAAAGATGATATTACTGTGAAACTGGTCATCATCGCTCAGCCACAAAAAACATAGACGGAAATTAAAAGAGCCATAGTAATGGGTGAGGATAACAAAGAGTTTCTGGTTTTCGTTATGCACATTTAGGAAAAATACTTTAATAGCTACTTTGCTCGTTTGTTGAAAAGTATTTAGAGGAAGGTTTTGGATTTAAGCTGCCTTACTTTTAAGATGAAACGGTCTAGGTTTTCAAAACTACTATATTGATCACCTTACAATTTTGAATTATTCCATAAGGCTGATGGAAACAAATAACAAAATAAAATAAAAGCTAAACAAACAAATAAAAAAAAATCTGAATCTGAGAACAAAACAGATGTTGCTTTCATTTAAATAGCATTTTGACCAAAACAATCAGTACTCTGTGAAGGGAGGGAGGTCTGTAATGTGTAACAGTGTGGGCATATGCAGCATATGGACGAACTACACCACATCTGCTGAACAGATGCAGCAATGGGATAATTCTGAAATCCAGCAGTAGTCAAGCTTAAGACGCCTTATCCAATTCAGTCCATGTTCCCTCGGGTATGTGAATGCTATTCATTGGCATTCTTTAGCATGATGTGTAATTAAGGGGTGGTATAAAGTTTTAGCTTTCTGTCATTCTTAATACTCTTTCCCTGCACCTAAAAAATAAACCTTCCCACTTTTCATCCATGCCAAAGACTTATTTGGCATTGGAAGCAAAATGGAATGACACAGAGTCAAACCCAAAATGAGTGCTGAACAGCAAAGCCAAGCAGTTGTGTTTGCACCTCCTGTTGTTAAAGAACCTTGGAGATGTACCTCCAGGTAGAACCAGGTACGAACTTCTGGTTTCTGAAGCCACACATCAAAATGACTTTGAAATAACATTATAGTGATAGGCAGTGCGTCTGCCCAAAGATAAACAATCTTCAACCACCACAAAGAAAAGAACCAACCACCAAACCAGAAAACAAGCAACCAACCAACCAAAAACTCCAGAAATAAAACCACTGTAGATTTCCTGCTGAATGAAAAAGAAAGAAAAAGATATAGTGTCTCTTGGCATCATCTTCTCCAAGATGTTTGAACTTCATTCATTGCTTTCTAAGCCAGAACAATTGCTTGTCTAGTATCACGCAATTGTAAAATCAAGGTTTGTTGAACATGAACAGGCTGAATAAGAGGGCTTAAGAAGAGGATGTGTTTATTTAGTACTAGCACAGCCAGAACTTTATATCCAAGGTTGTTTGCACTTTAAACAGGGTTTCAGGGAACCCATCTGTAGCAATGGTAGGAACTGCAGACGATCAGTCAGTCTGGAGAATATAAATAAAGGTGACGAGGAAGGTGGAAACTAGTATTTCCTCAGTACCCAATAATGTTCCAGATTCTTCCAGTTGAGCCTGGTCTCTCACACCTGCATTAAGAATTATTCCACTACGGTAATATTTCTTTTCACTAATATTGATTCATATTGAAACAAATACAGTCAGTTTACTTAAAGATTCCATGTAGGAGAAACAACAGCAGTTGTCAAGAATACGCATGTAAAGCAGCCAGCATCACTCACAAAACAATATCATTCACAGCTACATTGCCATTACATATGGTTGCCTTATAAAGCATCTTGATAACTTGCTTGACAGCAAGTGTAACTTGCTTTGTCACCTCAGTGGACCCTTTTCTAAAATGCCATTCTGAGTAGTTAATTGAAAAGTAAGGTGACTTAAACACTTGCCTGTCTGTGGGCTCAGGTCATATAACAAACACTGTATTATTGTTTGCCTTCAGAAGGAGCATATTTCTTTGATATGTTTGGATTTTTTTGCTAACTGGGATCATGAAAATGGTGCTACTGTCAAATATTGAGGTTTAGAATTCAGCAGAATTCACTTTCTACCAGAACCTCACTGTAACTTGACACAGTTTGTTAAAACAGAGCATTTGCTTTACAAAAACCCTGCGTTTTTCAATTGCCCAATTTTTGGGATACCACGATGCAGAAGCAATGATGACTAACACTGGCTCTTTGCTTGCGAGAATTACCTAGCGCACAACTCAACTCAGGATAAAACTTGAGTGTGTTTCCATAAAAAAAGAGTTTTAATACTCCCAGGTTTAATTTAAGAACCAGCTGATGCAAGACTAAGACTAACTCATACTTCAAGTAAAAGTCATCAGTAAGTTCTAACTTTGGCTAACTAATATCTGTAGACCGAACGGCAGGTGAAAGTCATCAGCACTGAGCAATGGGCCGGCACACTGGCAGAGACAGGAATTTGTTCGCATGTCACTGACTGCATCTGATGATTCACCACACTTCTGCAGCTGACTGATTCTGACAGAATCCTGAACCTCTTTTACATCTCAGATGAACATGTGTTGTAACAGATCATGCACAACCTGATTTCATATAATTCAGTTTTTTAGTTCATTCTTTAGTAGCTGGTGTAAGCAAGAGTTTAATACACCCAGACATGAGAGATATGTGTTAAACTTGTTTTATTGAATTCTTTCCTTTTGTGTGTGTCTCTGTGTGTTTGTGTATTGGAGTAGTAGAAGGAGCCCGAAAGATTTATGGACTTTATTTTCTGATAAGTCTTACAAAGGAAAAGGTCAGAATTTTCAGCAGCTTGGAATCTAAGTAATAAAATGTACAGACAACTCTCTCTTAAAAGTAATAAAATTTAATATTGTTTTCATGAGTATCTCTTACTATTACCCTCTTTTTTAAATTCCTTTTTCCCCCAAATATATTAATTAGTTTAAACCCCCTATATTCAATAGTTTTAATTTATACATATTCTTGGTTCAGGAAGTTATACAGACTTTCTTATCTGATACACTACTTTCATCCTTTTTGTTTCCATTAAGCAAAGTTAGTTTGAAAATGTCAGACCTTAAGTTTGCCTTTAAAACCTCTCAGGAAAAAATAGAGGGGAAAAAGAAGTTCTATGACATGAAGACGGCAAAGAGGAGTCAGGACCAAAAAAAACAAGCAAACAGAATAAATAATAAAAAACCCAAACCAAAACAAAACAAAAAAACAAACCAAAGCCATACCAGTTCTATCTACTAGGTGAAATCGATTAATTAAATAAAAAAGTTCCATGGGAAGATTTATCCTAATTATAGCAGAATTCTATAGGATCTTATCTCATTGAACTCTTTCTATCATCAATACCGGAAGATTAGTAAGATCTGAGAAAGTGAGATGAAGTTCCAATTTCACATGAAAGCTATCTATAAAAGCTACAGAACTACCACTGAAGCAGGAACTAAACAGCAGGACAAATTAACATGCAGGTCTGCCTACAGGTGTACAACTTAAATTCTTGGTGGATAATTTACATCAGATTTAGACAGGCAATCCATGTTTATTAGTTCAAATAAAATCAGGATTAATCAGAAAGCAATACAGGAAATGAAACCACAAATTAAATAAAGAATAACTGAAAAGATTGACTGCAGCTTGAGAAGAAAAAAAAAAAACAGCAAATAAAATCAAAACTAAACTAAGCAAAACTGAGAAAAGCTGATTTAGAAATCAATGGAGAAATGAGAAATAAAAAGTATTTTTAATATTTACAGAAATTTAAATGTAATTTACTAAGACACTCTCTTCTTACTTATTTACAATTCATATAGGGAACGTCTACACTGCAAATTAGTTATGGTTGGTTTTACCACATTAGGCAATCTATTCCACAACATTTGTTGCAAAAGAAGCATGTGGCTGTTACTACAAGGCTGATCAGGTACATTTTACCTCACATTTGTTCCAGCAGTGTTTAAAAATAAACACTGAAGACTGAACAGGTATCCTTCTGTTGAACTTCCCCTGCCTTGGGCTGTGCATGGACAATTTTTTCCATATAAAATAAACACTGTATTCCTACAGAAAATATAGGAATTTAGAAATTTGGGATAAAAAAAAAAGTAATCACCAGGATTCCTCTATGATTCCTCTATTTTTTCCTTTTTTTTTTTT
>RSEF01000031.1:55327706-55348373 GCA_003993805.1 Himantopus leucocephalus
TATGTAATGTGGAGCATTAAGCAAGCAGAAGTCATGAGTATCTGTAGGAGAAGAGTCAACAGGAAACCTTGACATCTGTACCCATGGTTGGAGCAGTTTTCCAGGGTCATGGAATTACACTTCTGTATCCCCTGGGTCCTGTTGCTGTCCTCTATATTAGTTGGAAAACAGAAAGACACCAGAACGTGCAATCATCTTTTCAGAGTTTTGTGATGATCCATTGGGGTACAGCTGTATTTTGCTCAAATTATATCAATTTCACTTGTTTACCTTTATCAAGGTCATAATCTGCTTAAGAAAAAAGAATTCTGCAGGGGTGCAGATCAGATCAGGAAGCACTGAAGTGATCATTTTGAGATGAGCTGGGATTTTTTAATCTTGTTTGAAGTTAAAAAAATACTGCTGGGAAATAAATAATGTCATGAAGTTAATAAAGTTAAATAATTAGCAATTGAATTGAAAAGACTGCCTATACTCCCTTACAATTAACTTACCGTCACATCTACTTAACAAGATGTAATTTTCACCCACACATACCTTTTACTTCTAGTCTGTGCTTTTTGTTGCACACAGTTTGGAAATAAGGGAGTGTGAGATGCAATTCTGCAATGAAAAATGCTTAGGAAAGACATAGCGAGAAAGTCACTTCACAAGAGAATGCAAAAATGTGTCTCATACCAAGATACTCCTTTCTATGGCTTAATCTTGTGTATCCTAGTTACACAACATCTAAATCACATTAGCTACCCTCACACAGAGTTCCTCAATTTATGCATTACTTGAACCTAATGCTCTACTTTTCATTTTGGGATTTATGAAAGAAAAGGAATAAAGTTTTGTTGAGAAAGAATATGAAAGATGTGCATTTAAACTGTTATTTTTCTCTTTGAGATAATAAATTGGCAATCAAATATACTGAGTGCAGTTATTCTGATTTCTTAATAACATTACTGGTTATGTAAAGCTTCAAAAGAATGTGTCAGAGTATATTCTAAAGGACTCTGGGAATCTAAGTATATTGAAAATCTAATGATTTTCTATTTCATACATGTTGAACATTATAATGAGAGGTAAGAGACTTTATTCAGATGACTTGGCTTATTAAAATATCATTTCTTGGACTTAACATTTCTCACTAAACATGTTAATAACTTCTCATAAAAAATATAGCAATGGTTTCTGGTGTCGAAGCAGGAACAGAAACTGAGAAATATAATTAAATTAGACAGGATAAAAGTTATAGAAGATTATTTTTTTAAAATAGTAATGTCATGGAGAACATGACATGAAATGATAACCAGTAATTGAAATACAAAGATGTAGGCATTGGCAGAAATGATGAAAAAACTTTATGCCTAATTAAAAAACATAGGCAATTTCATGGCAAAGATAGGAAAGAAGACAAAAAAAAAAAAACCAACCCAAACCCAAACTGTAAAGGGTAGAAGCAACAATGCTTGTTCTGGTTCCATCAGGGAGACACTGAGTCTATAGGAATCTCTCTATGGATTCTTATATGAATTAAGTCAAGTGCCTTAAGAGAGGTAGCTTAACCAAAAGAGGTGAAATTTATGACCATAAAGGAGTGGTCTACCCGTTGTCCTGGGAGTAGAGAAATGAAGAAGAAATGAGAGCATAGCTATCGATATTATTAAATTAGATATGGATTTTACAGTGGAGGACCTGCAGTAAAAGATTGTATGAGGAAAAAGAAAATAATAAAGAGGGGACAAAGAATGACATGGGAATGAAATTGAGGAAATGTTGATAGTAATAAAAAAAAAAGCCAAAACAAAACAACCACTTCAAAATGTGTGCATCTTTTAACTGATTCTTCCATTTAGCTTTATCAGAGATATAATGTGTTAAAATAAAATCAGGTTTATCATGGCCCAAAGCTACAATAAAAAAGCTACTACCAATAATTCCATCATGAACTAATACACTGACTGAGGTTGTGTGCTGGCTATGGAAACTGTACCTTTATCACTTATGCCAGATTTGTTCCTGAGGAGACCTGTTAATTGCACATACATTATTCTGGAGTATTGATTGTTCTATTCTGTAAGCACAGAAAAAGAAATCAAGATCAACTGGGGTCTTACCTAGTTCTGGGAATAGGTAATGAGGCTTGACTTTTCAGTGTTGTGTGACTGCTGCAATCATTTATATGTGCGGAATTATAGTATGCTCTCTATGGTATGTCTTCGCAAAGTCTGGAAAACAGAAGAAAACTGTGCAGTAAAATACTATTGATCTGCATACAAGAATTATTTTGCAGCTAGAAAACATGGATCAAAGCTGCTTATGACTGAAAAGACATTAACTCTCTTATCCGTATAAAACACAGTGTGGGAAACCTAGAAATGCTGACCAGTCCCATTCAGCCAGAGTGTAGTCTGAAGGTCACGTAAAGCGACTTGACAGAAACACAGAACAAATGTTCTTGGGATATTTGTTCACACCCCCTGACAAACATACCAGTTCACATTACTATCACACAATTTTTGACACCTCTCCTACGGTAAGAAATGGTGAGCTTAGGTGGTTGTGTCCACATAAAGTTGCTTCCGTATTTTCTAACAATCACACTTTTTTCAATTTTGGTTGCAGAGACACCTCCAAACCCACTTTATTTTATCAACAGTTCTTCAACAGGAAGTACCATGAGCATCTTGATGACCCTTATAGGGAGGTAGCTATTACCCTGTCTTTGAGTTGTTAAAGTCTGTATAGATGTCACATTATAATATTCTCTAATCATACCACACACCCTTCTCTCATTCAGTGTTGGTAGATGCATCAAAATTGTGAATGTGCATTATCATGAATAAATTCTTATATTTGTTGAATAATAAAGGTTAATGCACTGCAAACACACTGGCTATAATCTGTGTGAGAAACTCAGCAGCTGTTGCACAAGACTAAGGATTTAAAATATATAAAGAAAATCCAACAATCTAAAATAAATAAATAACAGAAAAAGGTAAAGAAATTTCTTGTAAAGTTAGGACAACAGAGTATTTTTTTAAAATCAATACCCTGTCAGTAATGTCACTATTTTATTAGAAACCAGTCGTCCAGATTCAGCCTTGCTGTAAGTCTGTTAAGGGCAATAAAATGACACCAGATATTAATTTGCCTCATTATGCCCTCTGTTGTGATCATCTGAGACCTCACATTTTAATTGCAATGCATGAAATTTTAATAAGTAGAGGTTGAGAAAGAAGCTATGACCTTTCTAGGTTACTTTGAGTACTTAAAAATTAAAAAGAATATGTTCTTTGCATTTGATTTTTCAGAGCTAGGAGAGGAAAAAGAGTGAATCAGTGGTTATGGATAATCATTCTTGATCTCGCTCTTTTTATTTGACAAGTTGATCCAGAAATTTGCTCAAGCTTTCTGAATGAAAAAGGGTTTTCATATTCTACATATTCTTCAGTTTCTTTTTTCTCATTAATAATGTAAGTTTCCTATATACAGGCACATACTGAGTACTACACCTAGGGAGGAGAAATAGAAAACATAAATGGGAACAGAGAAGGCAACAGTTCTGCAGAAAAAGTTCTGAAGTTTAAAATGGATGTTGAATCACTTTTAAAAAGTCAACAACGTGACATTTTGACATAAAAAGTAAATGTTATGCTGGTATATTGAAAGGTAATGTTACATATGGAACATGGGATTATTCCTCTCTGCTCAGTTCTGGATTAATCTGAAATGGGGTGTTTACCTTTGTAAACTCCATTATAAGAAAGATGCATACAAATTAAAGGTAATCCATAGAACAGCAATAGCAATGCTAAAAGATTTGACTATCCAATACACGAGGGGAAGCTGAAGGGCCTGGCGTTGTTTGATCTAGAAAAGAGAAATCTGTGAGGTGGGGGAGGAACATTTCAATTTTTGCAGTAGCTCTTAGTTATTGTAAGAAAACGGTAAATAACACTTTTTTTTTCCATGGAAATTCAAAAAAATGAATGACATTCCTTCAGAAAACACCTGCATTATTTGGAAATTATTTCCAAAATTTCAGTGTTATTGTTTCTCTCATTCAAAAGAGAAGATTTCAGCATAATTTTACTTAATGTGATTACATTTCTACCATTAAAAAATAATCTGAAATTAAGAGATGAAGACCTAATATTTTCTCAAAGATTGAGCTAAAAGAGAAAAAATATATTTAATGGAAGCTTCAGAAGTCTTTATATGCACCTAAAGTTTTCTGGAAAGCAGATCTGCTTGTCTTTAATATGAAATGAAATATGTATGAAATTATATTGAGGATTAAGTATTCCACAGTGCCTAACTTTACTTTTCTTAAGTATAACATTAGAAGTAACAATAAACTGTTACCTGTGTTGTCTCTGAGTAAATCACAGATTTATCACCTATAATCCCAGATGTATGATAACACTGTAGGACCATGCTTGCTTTATTTTACTGACATGGGCTTTTGATCATGCCCCTCCACTGCAATTCCTTAACATCTATAGTACCATCTGATTTCACTTCACAGAAGCTGCAGAGATGGGAATAACGATTTCCCTTGATCTGCTGATCTTTCTAAAGCACAGCATACAATTAGCTTTCATTGCTGCAGGGGTGAACTGTTCATTCAGGTTCAGCTTTCTGTCCACAGGGGCCCTTGGTCCGGCACTGCAAAGCTGCTTTCTACCCAGTTGGTCACCAGCATGCATGGGAATATTGCATCCCACGTGCAAGATGTTACTCATCTTTACTGATCTCCATAATGCTTGTGTCAGTCTGTCCCTGAGATTTTTAAGTTTAGTCATGATTAAGGGAGAAGATGCTTCATCAAATGTCAAATACCAATAGCAAGGACTGAACGAACACACCTTGGGGCACTGATGGAGTATGAAGCTGAAATTTGCTCTTCTTCACTGCCCTCTGTTGTTTTTTTTTTTTTTTCAGCTCAGAATCTTTCTATCTGTGAAGATATCTGTCACTGTATCTCATTTAGTCATATGCATGCCAGGCAGGACCAGTATGTACTCCTTAGGGGACCTATTTGGTTTTTATTTTATATTTGTTTCTGTATGTGCATTTCTTTGCAGGCCCATACCTTTGAGATTTTGGATCAAGGAATAACATCTGAATCACTGATGAGTGAGCACACTCTACTATGAATAATTTAATTTAAACTATGTTTGATTCCTTAAATCTAACTATATAAGGGTATATAAAAGCCTTCCTTCCCAGATGACAAATTATCATCTCAGTATAAAAATGTATGATGCCTGAAATTCAAAGGAGCATCTGAGATTCTACTTTAATTGCACAGGCACCATGACTTGCCTGGAGTGAAAAGCAGAGTTGACTACACTCCAAGTTACAATTTCCTGTCAATCCATCAGCTAGGATTAGTCAGCTCATAGCAGTGTAAAGATTGTCTACTAGGAAACGTATTTTAGAGAGATGAGATCCTCTAAGAATGCAGTGGTTGTCAGAAAAAAATCTAATATATTATGACAACTTTTTCTGGAACAGGTAACCTTCAAGCCATCAGAGTTATTCACCCAAGATATATTTTCCTATTAGAAATCCTGTCCGTACAGTATAGTGACTTTTTTTTTTTTGTGTGTAGCTAAAGTATTTACTGTTATTTTTCAAGGATCAATACTGTCAAGATGAAGAACGTGAAATCTAAGCAGTCTCCCAATCATAATCATAGCTGTTAGTGCGGTTTTGATTGTAGATTCTTTCTGTTAAGCATGCATAGTTTGAGAAGTGACACAGTGTGATCAACTGAGCTCAAAAGTGGGAGGTGAACCTTATACCAGAGTTCTTCAGGATCACAGAAATATTGCACCAATTCTTAAGATTCTTTAGGCTGCACACAGCACAGAGAACTAAGTTTTCTGATACTCTATGCTTCTCACATTGTGTAGCTGTCCATTTGTACAGCAATTGCTATGACTTCTGCCAAATTTTATACTGTTCCATCACCTGCCCAGCTGCTATTATAATCTACTGAGTCTTTAAATCAAGAAACAAGTGAGAAACGACATGCCTTTGGGCAATTTCAATGTGCCTCTGTCTGCTTAGAGGCAAAGAAGTAGTATATGATAGCAGAGAATTCCCAGAGCCCAGCACCTTTACAAGCCATAACTCCAACTATTCCCTAAGCCAGCGCTGTAAAAGCCTTCTAAACTGAGGATAGCTGTGAAATTTCATTGAATTTAGTGGGTGAAGGACCAAGCCATTAAAGTGCATTTCACAGAGCTCTCTGCCACTTTCCACTCTATGTGGGGTTTGTCTTTTTTACTTTTGTTACACTTCCTTGTAGTCTCTCTTTTCCTTTCTCAGCATCATGAATAGATTTTCTACAAAACAAATGTCTTACCTCCAATTTAAAAATTAAAGCACCCTCCAAGGAGAAAAGTACTTGCACTTATTTGTCATTCTTTCTTCAATACTCCAGTAAACAAATAAACAAACAAACATATGGAACAAAACAAAAAAAAAAACCCAACTTGAAAACATCCCTCTAAATATCAGTTTGACCCAATCATTATTCAATGTCCCACTGTCTTACTCGAGCCCCAGGTGTTATGCAGACATGAAACTGCATTGAATTAGAAAAGAATTTATTCCATTGTTTTGACTGTATAATGTGCAATATTTAACCAAGCGCAGGTTGGATTCTGATCCAACTTATTCCAGCCTAGACCCTCTGAAGTTTTTTCTGTTGGGTTGTTGCAGCTATGCAGATTTTGAACTATCTGATCTGGTTTCATCTGATCTCAAAAACAGCTCTACCTTTTTCATTACTGAGAAGCATCTAAAATCAACTATAAATCTAAGCAGAAAAGGTCATTCTTAACATGTTTCCTGATTTAAGCATCCAGTGGATTAAAGAAGCAGCTGTGCAGACTGAAAATGTTTGTTGATATGCCAGAATAAAATGGATGCCACCTGAGCACAAAAATAAATCTACCTCTATTCCCAGGATCACTTCCCTCTGGCCTCAAAAATGTAAGACCTAAAAAGATCAATATTAAATTTTCAGCAATGTAGTTTTTCATATTGAAGAGTACACTCAATCTGTTAGAATCTGATTTTCAGGAGACTGTAAAGACTGGCAGAAGTTCAGCTTCCTTTAAAGAGCCCTATGTCAGTACAATAAGAATAGGTAAATCAGATACAAAGTTCTTTTAAATATATGAAATTGCTAATCTGATGCTTTGTGTCTTCCCTCTGTACCTAGATTTCCTCCTTAGAGATGTGCAGATGTCCCAGCAACATACGTTCCCGACAGTGATGGCTTTTTAAGTGAATATCTGTCACCTTATAATTAAAATGAAAAATAGACGTATTTTAGTTGCTGCCTTACAATTTTAAATTGGTTTGGAAAATTAACAATGGAAACAGAGATTTATCCAACACATTTTGAGAGAAGACAATTTATCCCAGATACACAGACAAAATGCTCAAAGATTAAATCATTTCATTACTTTTAACATGCAGTCCAAATTTTTAATTTGACTTACGTCATTACCTTGGAGCAGACAAGAGAAGAGAAAGCAAATAGGCTTCAAATTGTTCAGCTCCTCCAGTCAAGCTTCCTGCCACAGATGAGACAGAGACATACCTGGCCTGGGCTGGGAGCAGACTGATAAGAAGACCCTGTTTATGCTGAGGACTTGTCTGAGGACACAAAAAATAAAAAAGGAAAGGGAAAAAAGAAGAAGGTAGACTCTCAGTGAGAGGTTCTGGAAGTTGGAATAGATGATCCTTGTAGGTCCCTTCCAACTGAAAATATTCTATTCTAATTTTTTCAGCTTGGACCACAGTGCGCACATTTGCACCAAGGTCTTTCTCCCACCAAGGAATAGCTTTTGACACTGTTAGGAGCTGTAGAGGGGCTGCCTACTTGGTGGATAAGCCGGTTGTCTGACCTGAGCAACCGTGGTGGTGCAGGTGGGTGAAACAGGAACCAGATTTCACATCACATATGAAAAGACTTGTCCTCTAGGCTGAGAGATTAGCTCTCCAAATGTGTCCTTTGTATTGGTGGAGGGACCATCAAGCAGTTCCATTCCATGTTGCTTTTGGTAATGAAGGTGTAAGAGGCGGCAGCAATGTAGTGCTACTAGTAGGGCAATCTTGTGCAGCAGTGTTTGAGGCAACAGCAGCAGGAATGATGGCGGAAGTCTGGCAGCAGCGAGTGAAGATGGCGATAGTGAATGTGATGTTTCCAGCCAGAACACCCAGAGGCAGCCAAATGTGTGCAGCTTCAGGTCTTCTGCCCATCCTGACCACCTATGGAGGCAGGAGAGTGGGGAAATGGACCTTTGATCCAACCTGAAGGATTGCTTTTATCCTTACAGAAACTAGTTAAGTTTCATCTAACAAAGATGGTAGTATATTAAAATACAGGTAGAAGATCAAGTATTGCGTTAGCAGCATGACTACAAGTGTTTGGAATAAGATCACGATCAGGCGCTTTCCTTGCATTATGTATTGAATCACTGATTTTTTGTTTCAGGTGACATGTCTCTATTTTTTCCAGTCTTTTCCTACTGTAATGCAAGAGTTCAAAATTCACTGTGAGTGGGTGCAGAGAAATTTGACCTGCAAGAGCTGTTTTCATGTGGTGTTACACAACAGCTGTGACAGCAAATGCAAATACCTTACAGAATGAGTTTTCTCAAGAACAAAGAGAACATCAGGATCTGGTATATTTTCTAGAATTTGACAGCTCTGTCGTAAGTATCCTGATGCGTAAAACAATCTATTTTAGTCAGTTTCCTGAAAGCTATAGTTGGGATGTAACCTATATCAGTTTGCGCATAAGTGTCTGAAAAGCACTTGTCTGAAAAACTAATTTAGTCTGCCTAAACTTTTTAAATGAGCATCACATATGTAATGAGGAAGATAGTCTTAGCTGTTTTGGGGGGAATGATATAGGTAACAATGACCATAAATCAGAAGTCTTAGTCCTGGAAGAGAAGGAGAGAGAAAAAAACAGAGAGAGAATGAGAGACGGATTTTAATGGAATGTTGTATCCTCTTATTTGGTGAATAACTTTGATTTAAATGATGATTTAAGTATTCACCATAGAAGAGCATAAACCCAATTATATCATATTACACACTTACTTTTAAGTCAGTTATAGGTTTCCCTGAGTTTTGATTCTGGACAATTGTTCTAAATAATGTTTTTCAAAGCAAAGTGACTATTGGATTCTATTTACCTTACATAAAAGACTCTTTCTGCAGTGTTTAAAGTCTTTATTCCTTTTAAGTATTGTGAAAGCTGTGAAAAGATAGTTTATTTCCTAAGTTCTCACAATTCCAATCCATTTTAAAATGCATGGACCTGCAAACTCAATAGATAATCACAGTTGTCTGAATATAAAGAACAGGTCTTTCACACCCTGGAAAACAAAACAGTGCTTTTTTTCCACAATGCCATCTTTGGTGCTTTCTTACAAATTCTTTGAAAAACAGAAAGTTATCTTAATTTTCTTGACAAATTAAGAACAATGATCACAAAACCAGCCTGAAAACAATGTGGCAGGTAACACCATAGTCAACGGAAGTTACTTATTTTACGTAGAAGCTTTCTGTAGAAATGGGAATTTTGGTATGTGAGGTTATCAGTGAAAAGAGCCCAATTAAATTCATATGAGTCTATCTGTGAGATAGTAACAAAGAAAAGCTAAAAAGAGAGAGAAAACCCTCAAAAAAACCACGAACAACACAAATAAAAGAGGAGTAATTGAAGGTGGATTAATATTTTAGAGATGGTTATAATATATTCATAATTCATTATGATAAAGATTTCAGTTTAACTAAAACAAATGTTTCCATTGATAATGTAAGTGCAGTCCAGTGCTATGGGAGAAAGTGAAACAGATTAGTTGAGTGGGAGCAGTGGGATTCAAGAAAAAATAGTGGAGTTCTGGTGAGAGAAGGAGAGAAAGGAAAGTAGGATTTGCTGGGTGACAGAACTTAGATTAGGACAATTGTGGACGTGAATTTTTGAGAACAGGTTTGGGGCAAGATGCAACAAAAGGGAAGAGGGAAGACTGGACTAGTAACAGCTTAGATGGTGACTTTGACAGAAGTGAACATGAGACCTTTTGAGTCTCCTTTGTTAGGATACAGCTGTGAAATCTACTGTTGTCACCTGTTTCCCAGTGCTGGGCAATTAAAAGTTAATTTACACATCAGACATCTATGCAATGAGTTTTATTGGTATTTTTGGTAGGTAACTCAAGTGCATGCACTTTTGCTGAAATTGCTATAGATCCAATTCATTTTTTTTACAATATCTACAGACTAAATGTCAAAAAAAAAAAAAAAACAAAGGATGAAATTGTTATTCCATACTCCAAAAATTACATGGTTGAGGGAAACCTTAACTTTGTCCTGTTATTGATATGTTTTATGAGATAAATGTTTGAGATAAATGTTTATGAGATAATGTTTTTTCCATTACACAGTCTACACAGTCACACACCTTTTTTTTTCCACTGGACATTGGGGAAAAAATGACCCAGTGTTGGAATGAATCTGAATTGTCCAGCTATAGACATTGTTGCCCATCAGTTCATTGCAGATAAAGGAAGAATCAGAATGATTGAAGGACATGTCTACAAATGGGTGAAAAAAAATTTTAAAATGTGCTTGATTATGACAGTTTAATGTTCTCTCAGATATATGGATCATTCCTTGCTGTACAGATCCTGTGCGATAATAGGTAACCTGTGTAAATTAACTTTGTTTTCTCACGATCACCTATTGGAAATACCTTTTATTCCTGGTGTCAATATTTTCCTGATGGAGAACAGATGTGTATGAACACAAGGATCCTACATACTGTGTGTGACCATTACTTCGAAAAAATCTTATAGTACGTTAGGGGGAGGCGGGCAGAGAAGGACAAAAACCACCAGAAAAAAAAGCATGGCAAAAGGAAAAAAATACTACTTTTCTTGTAATGTGTCTGAATTCTACAGCAAATTTCTGTCTCTGTACAAACAAGCTCCATATGTGTTTGACAGAAAGAATAGATATTTTGCAGAAGCAGTTGCTAATTCATAGTGAAGTGTTGATGCACAAAGCCCCAGAATGCTTGTTTTGAAATTAGTTATATTGGAAATCAAAATCAAACTAAATGAGATGTGGAAGGTGAAGAAAACCCAGGGGACTGTAGAAATTCTGATGGTGGCATGGCTAGCTTCTTCCATCCACTTTCCAGTGATTTTTTCCTTTCTTCTCTCCCAGAGAAAATCAAATATGAACTGATGACTCACCTGTTCAAAAGCAATGTCCCAAAAAGACTGCAATAATCAGAGGTACACTTCTATGTGCATTTGTGCATACACATTCACACACACTCCTGCAGTTGTGTAGGGAGCAACCACTTCAATATGCATATATTTGGTATGATTATTTAAAAAATAGGGTTCAAAATCATATATTACTCTCTAGCTAATTTTGCCCTGCCATCTCACTATAGAAATTTGTGAGTGACGTCAGCTGCCTAACAGTATACCCCTCTGACTCTGAGTCTTGCTCACATTTACTGAGATGCTTAACAGTGTCAGTGTACGTAATCATAAAAAGCAATAGCATTATTCACCACAAACAGTTAAACCTAAGATTCACCTCTCCATAAGACTGTCTCTTCTTCACTAGTATTTATTTATACAGAAAGGAATATAGAGGAATATTTTACTAATAAATAGTTTCTGCTATTAGTGCAATATAAAAGTGCTTGTGTTAGCAGTTGATCATCATTTATTTCTGAAATACAAAACTAAGGCTTATTCCAGATTCTAATCAATATTAATTGGGAATACAATCATGCAAAATAAAACCACAAGTCCTTCTGCACCAGCAATCACTATAAAAAAAAAAAGAAATCTAAAGTACAAACTCAGAAAAAAATATTTTTACCCACAAATATTGAAGCTGATGACATATTTTCCATCCAAAAAGATAATTTCTATAAATAGTCATAAGCATTGATTGTTAAGTACTTCTGAATACTTTGAAATCATTAATATAGGGTGAGGAAGGTTACAAGAGTTTTATGGGTGTGTCTTGAATGGGACCCTGCCCCAGCCTCTCCTTTCTAAAACAAGGAATTTGTAGCTTCACTATCACTGCTAAAGTTAGTATGGAGAGTATCACAAGCTAAATTTCTCATTCGTGCTTGTAAAGTTGTTGGGTTTTAATCCATCTAGCAAAATGAAGTATCATCTCTAAATCTATAAGCAATCCAGAAAGCACGTAGTCTAGTTAACAAAGACTGTGCCTATTCTGATGAAGGGCAAGTAAGTAGGCTTCTGCATTTTATGCAATTTCAGTTTCTGTGTGTGTTTAATCTGTAGCAACAGATAAATTACAAGGCTACACATGCCAACTTGTGGTAAAAACAAGAATAATAGTCACATTATCTTAAGAAAAACTGGAAAAACCTGACATAAAAAGAGAAAAGGTGGGAAAAATAGGGAATGCTATATTTGCTATATCCACTGTAGGCTGTGAATTCAAGAAACAAGTAACCGGCAGACTGTCTAAGCGTATGTAGAAGATATAGTCCTTGCTATATTTTCCTAATGTTTCTCAAATTAATCAGCATCACTTCATATTAATAGACAACGTCAGTTACTTTGCCCTTAACCCTCTTGGAAAAGACACATGGATGATTGAACAAAAAGATTTACATTAGATGATAAGTATCTGAGGACAGCATGGCTTAGAAGCAGTCAAGACAGTATTTCAGTGATTAATTCTTGAAAGTTTTTGTTCTTAGAAGCAGCATGCACCATTTTTATTCACAAAGCAGAAATCATCTCTTTGCACTGACAGATCATTAGACAACCATACGTGTTAAGGGAAGACCCTTTGCTGTGTCTACCAATCCAGTGAACCATTAACCAGTACCATATTGCTGTGAATGCCAAGAAATCTTCAGACAGTACAGAACGTTCTTTCATGCAGATGATAAGTCAGTGAACACTGAGAGCTTCAGTGTGTGGTCTTAGCTCCAGGAAGAACTTCATACTTCTGGTACGGTGCAGTCAATCATGCTCGTTTAATCCTATTTCAGAATTCAGAAATAAATTCCCAGATTGAGGACACTGTATCAGAGCTAATAAAGACATAGGAGTCCTGCATTCAAAGCATATGCAGATAACAGAGGCATATCATTCATTCTGAGATTATTACTCAATTAGACATTTATCTGTGACCGAGCGCTCTAAAGTCATTCTAATAATGTAGTGCTATCTTCCATTAGTATTGATATTATTGCAAGATTAACCTTTAATTAATCAGTTGTGCAAATATATTCTACATCCACAGGCTGTCCTTAAGATTTTTACCAACACATTGCAGAACAATTTGTATTTGTTAATAACACACTGATGTTTTATTGTTGAACACTGCTTACCCAACATCAAGGACTTTTCTGCTTCTCACAGCCCCCTGCCACTGAGTCGGCTGGGGATGCACAAGAAATTGGAAGGAGACACAACTAGGACAGCTGACCCTAGTCTACTGGAAGGCGTTACCTGGTCTAGTGGGAGGTGTCCCTGCCCATGGCAGGGGGGTTGGAACTAGATGATCCACTAGAACACTAGTATGTGTTACACATGATGTTACGCAGATGTGTTACTGCTTTCCCGGAGATGGCTGAACACCTGCCTGCTGATGGGAAGCAGTGAATGAATTCCTTATTTTACTTTGCTTGTGCTTACAGCTTTTGCTTTGTCTATTAAATTCTCTATCTCATCCCATGAGATTTTGCACATTTACCCTTCTGGTGCTTTCCCCTACCCAACTGAGGGGAGTGAGCCAGCAGCTGTGTGGTCCTTAGCTACCTACCAGGGTTAAACCATGAAAATGCAAAAGTAGTCAAAGTATTTCTTGTGCCTTATAATGATTTTTGAATAAATTCCTATCATAAATTACTTCTACATACCTGTAGGTTATCAGTGTTGAGTAAAAACTATGACACCCAACAGGTTTCAAATATGTCCTCTGAAAAGTGATTTAGAAAAAAATAGAAGAATTTAGATTTAAAATGCAAGATTTAGATTTAGATTATATATGCAAGAAGTAAAATTGCTGCCTCTTAGAAGAAACTTTTCTTCATGGACGTGGTAAAGGGATTTCATACAATGTGGCCACAAAATAATCTGTAATCATAAGTTCAGCAGTTCTGAAAGACAAAAATTCAAGTTTTTCAAGTGTTTAGAATATTATACTTAAAGGCAATATGAATTACTGTCATGCCTTCATGAGTATTGATTTGTATTCCACCAATGCACAAACCAGAATGGAGGATCTTCAAGCAGCAATAAAGTCTAAAAAGTTTTCAGCATAAGGTGCAAAGTCGTTAAATGATTCAAAGGGTAATACAGATCATTTATTGTTATACATACCTCTACAAACACAATAACATCTTACTTTAGAGTTTAATTCAGTATCCTGAAGCATGGTGACATTATCATTGTATAGTTTACCTGAGATTTAAGGGTTTGCTATAAAGATTTCTAAGTATTTCTAAGCCAGTGTACACGTGAATATACTAGCTGAGGATTTGGTCCATTTTTGTCCTTTACCTCTCTGGGGGTATCACTGTAATTCTGTGTCAGCCCCAGTGTAGATATGAGTATTCAAGTATATTCAAAGTGTGAGGTTTTTTTCTTATTTATTACATTTGCAATACTGTGTGTATTCCTTTGTTTTTCTTTTTTTATATATAAATATATACATGTGTAAATAGCAGCAGAAGGGCGATGTTTAAAAGGCTGATTCTTTCAGAAGTATTTCAAATATATACAAAAAATAGGAAAGTCGCTAGCGTTCTTCAACTATTTTTTCTTCTCAACTGCATAACTTACCAATTGAGAACATTTTTATTTCCTTAATAGGCTTTGGATTACAGATTCAGAGAGCAATGACACAGCACAATATTTATTGAATATTCAGTATTTTTGCTGTTTTCTTCTTATTGAAAGTAACCTTTGAGTTTCCCAGATGGCTGTATCACATGAGAACTAATTAAGTATGATATTGTATTTTACATAGAAGACCATAAATTCTTCACATGTCTCCTTCTGCAAAGAGGGCTAAATGAAACAGTGTGGAACACCTTTACCACAAAAAAAAATCTATTGCAATATTCAGTATATGAAGAAAAGCAATAAGTTCTTCATTCAAGATTTGATCCTGTCTTTTGGTCCATGAGGGGACAGTATCTGCTTCAAGGATGTAGATAATTATGGAATATGTTAAAAGAGCAGATACACTTCATAGCCCTCTGCCACAAAATATATCTGATAATTCATTTTGTGATCTTAGCTTGTTTAGCTTTTCTTACTACTGCTCATTATTATATTTTAACAGTATACAAGACACAAAAATGCAGTAAGTCGTTGTCCTCAGGCAGAATGCGTCTGGAAGGCAGAGTGCGGCACAGAGAAGGTTCTCATTTGAATCTCATAGAAAGGAGCTATTTCTGATAAAATCTTCTCTACCTTCAATTGTCTATACACTAAATAATAGCTTCAAATACTAATGTTGCACAGTCTGTTTCTTGCATTAATTATTGTTCATGCTGTCTTTTTATATGGTCTAAAATGTCTCAAAGTATTCCATGTCTTTAATGATTTTTTTTTCCAGTTATTCTTTCACTTGGCATTAATGACTGACTAGATATAGGTTTCTCATGTGGTTTTGTGGATTTTTATTCTCTTTTTTTGTATCAGTATTTTCAGTATGGAAACTGAAGTGAAGGAAAAATATGTGTTGAATACACACACAAATCTCTAATGACAGTCTCATGGTAATGCAAAACAGAGTTTTGGTCTAGTAAAGATGTGATTATTCTCCAGTAACATTGAACAAGAATTTGTCATACTATGTAGAACTCCTTTTATGCCATAGATGTATAAAAGTATCATTACATTGCTCTCAAACTGAAATACTGGAGGCTAAGTATTTCTATATGTCCCAGGCTGAAGTAGCTAAAAATATTTCCACTAGACGTGCTCTTGTACTTCCATAACATTACTGGATAATTTCCTTTATTAGGAAATATGTATACAGCTTTAAAGACAGTTTCAGCTAAGTGAAACCACTATAATGTAAATTATCTGTAACACAAGGAAATCCATACTTTTCCCCAAAGTTTCATTGAAAAAGCTGGATGCATGTAGAAGTGGTGACTGAATGAGGAACATGATGGTTTAGATCTTTCCATTGGGTATGGAAAATACTGTACCTTGAACAATAAAGATTAAATTGAAAGAAAATAAACACACACAATTGAGAGAGAGCTATGGAAATGACTAAATTTTCAGCTTACTACCCAAACAAAAATAATACACTTCAGACCTATCCAATTATGTGTTTCAGTTTTCTCAGACAAAATGAAATACTGAAATACTGAAATAAAAAATACCCTCAGTAATATTTTGTTTTAAAAGCAGTTTACAATTGGTTTAAATTTTAATAAAACTTCCTAGAAATGAAAAAAAATTAGTTGGCTTTTCTAAATTTTAGAAGGGATTTTCTTCTCCCACGTAATTCATATTTTCATTATACTGTATGAATAAGTGTCTTTTAGCTGAAATTATTTTTTATTAGTAATTGTATTGAAGAGAAGTCAAAAGCATAGGGGAAGAAAAAAAGATCTGCTACAACAGGTTTTTAGGGGTTTGGACCATATAAAAGGAGGATAATGTCAGATCTAGAGTTATTTCTCTTAGCAGTGACAGGGAAAGATCATGTAGCTATTTCTGCCCCCAGTTGCGCGTAGTACAGCATTGTAATTACCTGACTGTGTACTTAACCTTTTTTCTTCTAAAATATGTGCTCCCTTACGCTAAATAGATAGTAGAAACTTCTACAGAAAATTCCTTTTCCTTTTCAGTATCCTCTTCTCTATGGTAAACAAACATATGCTGTTTTCCAAAATAGTCCCATATTTGTTGGCTTCTGGGCATATTTCAAGTTCCAATGAAAGGAAGTGCTAATGACGATAGCATTGGTAGAAATAGACTCTCTTCACAAATTGCCACTTTTAATTAAATGAATTATATATTTTTTTTTAATACTACGTGAGATTTCAACCTCAGTTGGGAAAAGAGTAAATAATAGTAATAATAATAATCCCCGCCCAACCAACAAACTAAATGCATGGCACTTGGACTAGTAAAATTGGTATCGTTTATTAAGGGTTAGTCTGGTATTATTTTTTCCCACCTGAAGTGAAACAGACAAAGTTCCTGATGATCCACAGGAGTAGAAGAGAACAGGTAGATGGAACTACATACAAAACTTGAAAAATATGGGCACTGTTTTTCATTGTTCAAGGTAATACAGGCATTAGGTTTTGTGCTAAAAAGGAATAATTCTGACTGAAAAGATAGTATAGGAGTAAAACTCACAAAAATGTTGCTACTTCTCATTTACTTCAATCAAAACCAGAAATTACATCCATAACTAAAGTTAGCTATTATTGCAAAAGCAATTTCAGGAGTTACAGTATGTTACAGCTTAAGCAAACTTCATTTAAAGCCTGTATTTATTTATTCATATGTATTTATTTACTGGGATGAAAACTGTACTGGAAATCTGTGATATCGTGTTCTAAGCGCTGGCACAGGTTGCCCTGAGAGGTTGTGGAGCCTCCACCCTTATTCAAAAACCATTGGGACATGGTCCTGAGCAGGACCTGGCATGCTCCCGGTCACCCTGCTTGAGCAAGATGGTTGAACAAAATGACCTCCAGAAAGCCCTTCAATTCTCAACCATTCTGTGATTTTGAGCATATTAGGGCCTAAAATGTAATGGTTCTGAAGTTCAGAGTGTTTTGGTTTTATGGCTTTTAGTTACTAAAACTCCTTTCCCTTGGTAATTCACCTAGGTGTGATTCATTCAGTTAATTCATTTTCAAAACCCGAACTGTTAATTCAGCTTATTTTAAAAGTACTTTGTCTTAATGTCATCACAAACCCTCAGTACTACTGAACTGTGATTGATGGTCATATACATGCTGTTGTTCTGCGGTATGATCATAATACATTTATCATACAATTATGAGCAGAACACAGTATTGTGGTCAATGACACAGTGTCAAAACTATGACAAAAAATATTTTGTAAAAAAATGCCTCAAAAAAACTTTCTGTGAGAAAGTCTCTGCAGCAGAAAAAGCAGTGCTGTAGATTGAAGTTCTATCTTCAGGTAACAAGGGTAGCCTAGTCATTCAGTTTTGCACATTCACATGGGCTCCTGAGGTGTTTATAAACCTGCCCAGCCAAAACATTCACTATCAGGTTGAAATCTGGTTGCCTTAAATGTGGCCATTTCCAGTTCTTCAAGCTTACCTCTCAGCTTCTGCATTGTAGGAAGGAAAAATAGTATTTAATATAGTGGTTTTGCACTGAAGTAGAGGGTAATAGGAGGATAAACTCTTACCATAATAGATGCTACTTTTGAATCTGTTGTAGTGATATATAGACTGTATGTTCACCAGTACAGTGATTATTCTCATCTTTTTTTTTTCCCCCACCATGGAGACGATCACATGCTAGAAGCATGTAGTGCCTTTCCCAAGGAAAAAGCTCACATCAGAACCACAGGTTAAATCAGTGACTGAAAACCTCTCAATGACATTGCCTAAATTCCAAGTTTATATGAGGTATACTTTTTTAAATATACTTCAAAATGTTAATAACTACAGAAGCACACTTAACTACTTTTGTAAATTTGGTAATTAAACTATATAAAATCAATGTTATCTTTCTTCACAATATTTTAAGCTGATCTCTAAATTGTTTAAATTGGAATTAAAAAGGTAAAGGGTAGTCTTTGAGGAGTAATCATATTTAAAGGAATTTAATTAACAGAAAAAATAACACCTTTCTCTAAAAATGTTTTTAAAATGATTGCTAAGAGCTTGACCTTTTGTTTTGCATGTGATTTTCTCTCAAGTCAATGAGGAATAATGACCACTGGTATATAAAGTGAGAAATGTGACATTTTGTTTGCATGTGAATTTTTCAAGCATTTTCTTTATTGTCTAGAAATGTTAATAATTACAGAGAACTAAACCCTTTAGAAATTATAATTTTTAGCATAGTAATAAAAATATGTAATTAAACCACCCCAAAAGCAAAAGTGGCCTTGTACAGGTGTACTAGGAGACAATTATGTCTCATGTTAAAGAAGAAAAGTCTTCTGTAAAAGGCTAGGGACAAAAAAATGCCAGCAGGAATCATTCTATACTTCATAAATAAAGTAGTTTTATAATGCCAAGAAAACATGGAACTGTTAATATGCCACTGTTTTGATTCTCTAGAATTTCATTTCTTTATTTTTCAATATATAAAATAATTCATAAGTTTCAGTTAGATATCATGAACCCAAAACATGAATATTTTTGATCTACTGATTTGTGCTTCTTTCAGTGAAGCCTCCTAGTTAGCCAGGAGAGCACAAGAGAACTTGAAGTACCATTTATATCACTGCAGAACTTTTTCTATTACATTGTTTGCAGCTCTAGAGACATATTACTACAGTGCAGACACAGAAGCACTTTCCCTAAATGTCTTATCTAAACTATTTCAAAGCTACAGTCTCACTGAAATCAAAGGTATTAGATACCCCTTCCTGTGACATATCATTCCTTCACCTATACTTTTTCAGTTAATGCTAACAAAAGGGGAACTTCTAAATGCATTCAGCCAAATAATGTGCCATTTGGAAAGCAAATGTTTGCTTTTAATTTGTTAGGACATGCTGATGTAAAAATGAGAGATGAAAAAAGTCAATTACAGGCCCTCTGAGCACAATAGTTGAGAAATATTTGCACACATTTCCCAAATATGTAGTTAGGTATTCACATGTAGTCAGTGTGAAGATGGCTCTGAATTGCTGTCACTGTGTTGAATATTAGCACTTTATACATAAAATCTTAAGTATATCTGTAGCCATTGGACCAGTGTTCACAGCACCATTTGGTAGAGAGTTTAGAGACCAATTTAGTGATTTTCCTATTTTTCTCTGAGGAATATGACCATACTTCACTAAAGGAAGGTTTGTTTACAAAATAAACAATTTTCTTTTTTTTTTTTTATTAAATTAATCTGCAATTCACTGTGAAAAAACTTTGACTGTGACAAAGATACAAACTTATTTCTAATTTGAGTCACTGCATGCCCATTTGGTAGGAAATTGGCTACATCTCATTGAACTTTTTCCTAAGAAGTTATTTCTCTCAATCTCAAAAAAGTACTGCTCAAATAATGATTCAAAGGAGATAAGAAAAAAAGTCCTGGCTTTCTTCCATGCTCAGAGTCGACCTAATGACAAGATTTGAAACTGGACGTAAATTAGTCCGTAAGTTAAATTGAAAGGATATTTAGGAATTTCTTCCGTTTCCTAGAGCTGGAGCTCACCTGCTGGAATCATCTTATTAAATTACTTATAATCAGTTTTTTGTCATTGCATGGGACTTCTGACATTGACATCAGTTCCTTTACTTCAGTTTTTCTTCCTCAGTTTAAGGTTGTTCTTTTCCTTATTTGTCCCTCTCTCGCCCCAAAGGCTGCTTCAAAATGCCAGTCATAGAATCATGGAATCATAGAATTGTTGAGGTTGGAAAGGACCT
>RSEF01000031.1:55356329-55391746 GCA_003993805.1 Himantopus leucocephalus
CCATGGCAGAGGGGTTGGAACTAGGTGATCTTCAAGGTCCCTTACAACCCAAATCATTCTGTGATTCTATGATTCTAATGTAAAGAAAGATGTCTATGTTATTAATACCCATTACTGAACTCAAACAGTGTTTCCGATATTTTCTCCTGTCAGAAAAATGAATATTTCAATGGAAGCATATAAAACACAGCATTAAAATGTGTTAAAAAGATTGCAAATTTAAACTGCTATATGTAAGACATGTATGTGAAGCACATTCTGTGGGTTTATTCAGACCACTTAGCTATTGAATATCAATGGCAAAGTTTCCGTGGTATCTTTAGCAATAGCTGTCACTCTCTAACACAAAAATTATTATAAAACTCTATTTGTGCTCAATTTAACATTCTCATAATAAAATCAAAATCAGCATAGAATTCCTTTGATTACTTAGCCATTTTCTTGAAAATAAACTTTGTAGATGATTTTGTCTGCTGTAAACTAGCCATCCTTGTAAGCAAAGAGAAAAGAGAAGGGAACATATGGCAAAATGGCAAAAGCAATCTGGAGGAGAGATGGATGGTTTTTGAAAGAGCCAGATGCCTAATCTTGTAAGCCTAATTTTTCCCCTCCTTCTTTCACTATAGTTGTCTTAGGTTGCCATATTAAAGCACACCTACTATTTTTCACTAAATATCATACCTAAGTAATTGCACCTAAGAACATATGATCAGCTTCACCAGGAGCCTGCCTCTCCAAATTTAATTTTAAGAGCAAATCTCGTTGGACATCAGGTTTATTTTGTTGTAACTCACTGAGCTGTAACAAAAACAGACCTCTAGAAAACTTAACGCTTGTGTGAGAATGGAGCTTGCTCTTCATCTTTCAATGGATGTAATAAAGCCCACTAACAGGTGCATACAGACGAGTATGAGAAAGACACTGTGTGTATCTGTACTGTGATTTTGTACAGCAGAGAGAAAGTACAAGGAAACATCCCATAATCTTTAATTTCCTTAGACTTTGGAATTTCACACTTCTCAAAATGACAGAAATTAAGTAAACTTACAAATTTACAATATAATTGATAAATTTCTGGTCAGTGGCACACAGTATGGTAGGTGACCTCTTTCAGGTGCGCACACAGGGCACTCACACGTTTCTCTGCGCGTGCGCACCTTCCTGTCTCTTCACATTTTCCAACTGCAACTCAGACCTAAGACACTTTCCCAGAGAAAACGCTTTCAAAGCGCAGTAGATGCTGCAAACCAGCATTTTCAGCAGAGGCAGTTTCATCACAAAATTCCAAACTAATGCTCGTAAACAGCCTCATAATTGTTCGCGGCATGTCAACGAGCAAAGGCTCTGATAATTTTATTTTGGCAGCAAACAATAGTGAGGAATTAAGTTCATAAAACTTGACTTAATTGTGGATAAAACCCTGGCATACAATTCTGCTGCATTTCAGAAGCCAATTAAAGTGTTTACAGATTAGTCAACATCTATCCATCCAATTCACATCATCAGTATGCAGTCTGCAATGGAAATGTTAAATAGAAATAAACAAATGCTTGTAATTTATAGTTGTAGAAAGTTGTCATCTGCTTCTCTCAGCTTAGTGGTCTGTCAAGATTTCTCTTCTAAACTATCATATTCAAGAAAGTTTATGTATTTCCTTAGAATTTGTCTAGTCAAATATTTCTGTAAACATTATATTCTTGCAAAGGCTGGAATGTCATTAGACATAACATTCTCACACTGGACCCATATTTACAATTCAAGTTAGGTCTTTTTAAAATCTTTTTTGAGGTCCTAAAGTGATCTAGTAACAAACCTTTTTGCCTGATCAATAATGAACAGCATTCAAAAGGTCAGCTAGGCCTTTCTCTTCATAACAAAAAAGCAACAACTTGTTCAGCAAAATTCATAGCCCAGAAATATAAAATCACTAATAGGAAGGAAATTGTCTGGAAAAAACCACTAACTTTGCCATTTAACTGTAGTATTTGCTAGCACAAGATAAATTCTTAAGAATACTACATGGTTCATAAAAGGATATTTTTAAAGTTGATTCAAATAAATTCTATTATAAAAAAAATAATTTACTATTATTTAAATTTAAAATTACAAATTTTAAATAAATTTTTTTTTAGTTGTGTCAGGTATTAGAACAGTTACGTTCAACAGTTATTGGTTTATATATTTAGGGGGAATTACATTATTTCATTTCAGGACATAAATCAATTACTAATGGCAAATTTCTCTAATGATCGTACCATGATGTCTAATTTTCAGTCTTGGAGACAGGACACTAGTTTATCAGAATATGCTTGGTTTGGTCTGGGATACCTTATCATGGTCCTGAGGCAATATCCTGTGAAAGGCAAATTATGGCGAAATAAAAACAGAAAAGCGGTTTTGCTCATGTTTTGTGGAAAAGTATTTTTTGCTCCATAAGACAATAATAAAAATAATTGGGTTTAAGTTGCTTGACATACACTTTAACCTCTAGCAATATTTTAAAACACAAGGAAAATCCAAACCTACAGTGTAGACTTCAGGTTTTGTTTTTATGAAGGTAAAAGTTGTTCTGCCCTAGGAACATCTTATAATCAAAGCAATGTGAGGTTTCATGAAAAGGTTTAGCTTACATTTTCACTTTGTATTGAACTAAAACCCACACTTGTATGCCATATGCTACTGTGTGTAGCAACAAAAAATAAAATAAAATATGGAAACTGCATAAAAAAGCAAAACATCAGCTATTAATCAAGGTATATGTGTGTGGAAAAGAGTGAATATTCCATAGATTGACTTCTAAAGAAAACTAAAAGGGCACGCCCCCTCTTTTTATGAACACATATTTCCACAGGAGTAGCGACTACACTCAGAGAAGTGACATGGTAGCGGACAACTTCATCTTCTCTATGCAAAGATACCACGGCTGTGAGAGAGACACTTGGGTGTCCTGGGTGCCCTCTTCTCCCACTTCAACCATGCCTCAGGTCCAGTACCAATAACAGCATGAGTTTTTAACTTTTCATATTCACTGTTATAGAAAAATGACACTTCCTGGGAGCTGGAAAGAAGGAGAGTGCATCAGGATAGCCAGAGCAAAACCGGCAGGCTGAAGGGCTCACGGGGAAGGTGGGAGTTGAGGTTTTGCCTGTCTGACAACAGAAACCCAGCTGTTTCCTCTGCAGGGAATGACAATTGGTCACCTGTTGGCTTGATCCACTTTCTACAAATAAACAGGTTATTCATTAGGTCCAGTGGAAAACTGGATCGAGTTTAAAAATAAAGCTGATAGATTACTTGGAGAACCAAAACAAATGGGGCTCAGGTTCGGGCCAGCCTTCCCGTACGGCCCAGGAAATCTACCTTGCCACATCAACATTTCAATTCTCTATTAGTTCCTAAAAATAATGGTGATACTTCCAGCATTTGCATTCTGAGACCTCTAGGGCAAAGGTTCTGTTTTACTCTGGAATTGTGAAGCATCCTGTATATGAAGGCTCCTTCCTGCCTGGGGGCAGGAAAAAGAAAAGAAAAGCAGTGGAGAGCAGAGGTTGTTTTTGTGGGACTTAATAAACAGCATTTGCAGGCTGTCTAGATTGAACTTCTCTTGGCATATCTGGGAACCCTGTTGGGACCTCGTAATTTGTTTCTGCTGACTAACCGATGCAAGTGCGGCTTGTTAACTTCACCCTGGATATTAAGAAGATAAGTAGTCTTACTTCAGCAAAGAGAAGCAGTAGAAAGAGAAACAAGAAAGAAACCACTGGTAGTTTACAAAGTATAATAATTTAAAGGGGTCAATATATGGATTTGTGCACATAAATGAAGCAGTAGCCACCTCTCAAATTGCTCCTTTGAAGGAATAACACAATAGGATGATGACATAAAAAGCCCACAGGGCACTTGTCTTCTATTTGGCTATAATTTACAATTTAGGAAAAAAGTGTACTAAAATGCAAAATACACTGAAATAGTTCTAACCTTGAATAATACCAAAAAAGAAGATCACAAGCAAACCTCTGAATTGGTGATGATAAAGTAATATTGATCTAAACAAGACTATTTAAAAATAAAAAACAGACAATGGATAATTCAAGAGTTCGATATACTTTGAAAAATAACCTTTGAATCAGATCTATCTGTTGGATGTTTTTTTTCTCTTCTTCCAGCTTTTGAACACATTCTCAGGCTTTTCATATCAAACAAAGAAATAACCAAAGCCACAAAATACTTTGAAACATTTTTTCAGGAGCACAATACAATGTCCATATCTGCAAGAGAAATGGAGAAAAACTGGTAACAAATAGTCATGTCTAGGGGAAAGGCAGACACTTATAATATTTGCTGTGGATCTCCCAAAACTGCAGAAACCTTCAGAGCTAAAGTGACTTTGATATATCTGCATGTCTTGGAAATACTAACATGAAGATTTAAAAAACCAGATAATTAATTCATATAACCACATTTTTCTATGGTAGGGGAGAAAAAAGTCATTAACACCTTATAGTAGAAAAGACAATATTATCTCATACAGAAAATTGAACTTCCAAGACAATTTTTAGTCATCTAAAGTTTTTATTTGAATAATCGCAAAAAAATTACTCTGCATCTGCAGATAATTTGTAAATTAGTGTTTATTACCAGGAAAAAAAATTTATTTTTTTCCTTCAATGATGAGAAGATTAAAGTCTGTCCTGTGACAGACTTCTGGTTTGGCTTCTTGAAATTCTAAATTCAGAATTTATTTCCTGTGAGTTTTCTAATCATTTCATTTAGAATATTCTGCTAAAAAATATTCTATTCAAAAGATGCTCATAAAACCATTCAGTAAAAAAAAAAATCCCAGAAAGTACAGAAAGGAGTATTTCCTTGCAAGTATTTAGGGAAAAAAATTATTCTGGTAGGTATGTGATTACAGACACTATGATATTTCTATTATCCCGAAATAATTGTGAATCAAAGCAAAATGCAGCCGTTAAGAACTGTTGAAAATCGTTGCACCATAACTATTACTACTTTGCATATTTACCTTTCTCTAGTTACACACAGAAATAACACATGAGCACACTATGTTTTCTGCAGCTTTGGGTCATGATTAGTAGATCGATTAACTATGGATGAAAGTAGAAATCACAACCCGCTGTTAAATATGAAAGATGCATTTCATAAGCAGTGTTACACTTGTGCGGTCAATATCAAAATAACCAAGATATTGGGTAGTGAAATGTCATTATTGCTCAGCTTCATGTTTTATTGTTGCTTAGATGGCTATGGTACGATGACTATATGCCAGGATAAATCACTAGCAGAAACAAAAATGATGCAAAAGCTTTAGGTCTGACTGAAGGGTGAGAAAAAAGAACTGTGTGTAAACTTTTAGAATGGGAAATGAAAAAAATAGATTTCATATTAATGAGTCATAGTTCATTTTTGAAAGACATCAAAATATTCTGTGCTGTTCTTTATTAGTTGCAATAAGCTGTAAAACGTTATTTATAAGACAGTTTTTATTTATAATTGACTGCAGGATATATATTTCAGGCAAAAGTGTAGGATGACATACTAAAATAATAGCGGGGAGGGGAGTGGTTAAGCTGCCCTGTTTTAAATGTTGCTTAGTATAGATATTTTATTTATATATGACGGTACAATCTCCTCATGGCAATTTTCTGATGTAGTAGTTCTGTCAACTCTTAGCAAAAAGAAAGGGATAGATTCAATGAAATGAGTGCAAGAGTGGTTTTATAACCTTCAGGTAGTGGCAGCCACAGGCTTCTGCTCCTTGGAGGTGTTCCTTTCCTGTTCTGCATGCACAACCATCTTCAGGGAAGGAATCTGACAACACGGTGTTCCTTAAAAACAGATAAAGCTATCATTAAGTCATAAGAAGGCAATTCTAACCCTTCCCTGGAGAGCCTTAGTGTGAAGAAGGATTATTTTGGCTGGTGAGGTGGAATAGTAACAGACATGATATCTTAAAGACTATAAAAATTACCAGAATCTTCTGTGTTAACCATGTTTTTCTGTGCATTTCCTGTGATTATTCACTAGCTGCTCTCAATGCAGATCCAAAATCAATTTTTGATTTTCCAGCACCTGGAAGAATTAAACTGAAAATGTGTGTTCTAGCTTGTAATTTTATCATCGAAAAAGAACATTAAGTTTCTCTCTTTCACTTAACACGTATCTTGATGTCATGTCTGTTCATCACTTGCCAGATATTCAGGCATGTGTATGAATACATCAGCATATGATTAAACACAGGTAGAAAGAAGAAATACTTGACAGAGGTCTGCTTTGTCTGTGGAGATAAAGTACGACTTTCAGTTCAGCTTCTGTTAAAAGTGTTTGTCTTTCTACTGGTAATAATTGGTCAGATTGGAATCTACTGAAGGAATCGTAATGTGTAAAACTTTCTCGCTTTGTCTTTCCTTCTAAAATTTGTGGCCTGTCCTGGCTTTATCTCCATAGGTAGCTGTCCTGTTAGATATGACAGTTCCTTTTATGCAGACTCCATTGCAATCAATTGTATTTTACCATCTCAAAGCCTAGTTTATCAACCATTCAAATACAATGTGTACAATTATAACCTTAATTTTGTATTATATTAATCTATTTGAAGATTAGGTTGTATCTGTGGAGATTCATGTCAACAGATTCTACCCTCCCATCAATTCAAATTAAGATTCATTTGCTGACTTTACTAAAATTTTGTTGGTACAAAAGAGAGGTATGATACTTATTAATGGTTCCCTCATTTGNAAAAAAAAAAAAAAAAGAAAAAACATAGTTCTGATACTATGTTATATCAGACACCTGGTATAAATCTCTTCTGATAAGGTATGAGATGATTATTCAGGAAAAAAAGCTGAAGATTTTATGTTACTTAAAAACTGTATAGATCAAGATGCTAGTGATGAAATCTAAGCAATATGAGGCTTAACCCTCTAAATCACTTCTTTATTTAGTATGACTACACACCATTTTTCAGGCGAATATGAGCTAGCAGTACCTTATATTCCAGTTCACGGGAACTCAAATGGGTTCTGAAGGTAAACTGATCCTCAGCAGAACCTGCATAACCATAGTAAGCATTGTGATGAACTTGACTCCACTCATTCTACCAAAATCTGGCACCTGGCTGTTTTGGTCTAGGCTTGCTTGCACCTACTCAAAATAGTGAGCTCACATTTACTTGTTGTCTATTGTCATGTTTTGTTGTGACTCATAAAGTTCCTCAGCAAACTTCTTCTATATCAGTCTGCATCGTCTAATCTGTGAGTGTCCACGCTGCCTGCAGTCAAGGTGGAGCAGTAAAAAAATGTGCCAACTCCTATTCTTAATGGCTTCAGACTTCAGTTTGTTGAAATTTTCTTCACCCTAATTCTATCTGATTTTAATTTTTATCATTATTACTATTACTTTTCATAATTTGAATGCTTCTGATAAAACATTTACAAGGAAAATCACCCTTTCTCTTAATTTGTAAAATTACTTCAGTTATTTTAGTGAAGAATTTCAAGATTTCCATGCCTGGAGCACGTACTGAAAGTGGGAAGAGAGATTTATAATTCACTACCTAAATCCATTCCTACTTGATCTAGAATAATTCATTCATTGAAGATGGTAAATACTTAAAAGACATACCTCTTTGACAAATTCTCCTGTAATCCAAATTTAGAGTCAGTTAGTCTAAACTGAACATTTTCTACCGTGATTTTCCTTTCTACAGAGTTACAGATGTTAGGGAATTTTACATTTCACGTACATACGCTTCCTATATGAACATAGCAGCCACCTGACAGAGCTGAGCTGGAAAAAAACAGGCAGGATTCTTCAAGGATTTAGCGTGAGAGTGCAGAAAAACTTGAGGGAATGAGAACGGAAAGAAACTTCTGAAGCACTGGGCTATTAAAAATCACTAAGCCTGAGGATGCACATGAAATTTTGTTTAGGCTAATGAATTTGAGCATGTTTAAACTGTTTATCAGACTTGATTAGTATAAATTGTCAAAAACTCAGCATTTTCTTGAAATCCTATGCCATCAAAGTGGCTGCCATAAGTCCTCTTTAGGTGTACATGACACACAATCCTACATCATGCCATATTTAAGAATAAGGACAGAACTACAGCAGTTTGGGCTTTTTCAAATTATGACTGTTAGTGCAACTGAAACAGCATTTTTGCACATTTTCTGCATGTAATCACTTTTGTTATTTCATCTAACAGTTACTCATATTTCATTTGTACCTCTTTGCAGAGATGCAAGCTACAATGTACTTGGCACTTTATACTTGTAATGAAAAAGTACAATAATAGCATATTCCTTATCTCAACAAGGTTGCTCTCAAAATGCCTGGCAACAAACAATGGATTGAAAAACAAATAGGGAGTATGGCATGAAGCATAAAACTACAATGAAGTGATTATGATAAAATAACTCTTGTGGAAGGACCTGGAACAGAACTCCTGAATTGTGTTTATTTTGTTAAACTCACAAGCATCATTTCAACACACTACTATTATAATGTATTTTGGCCATGAGAACATTTCATGTTTCATGATGTTTTGGCTAACACCAGAAAGGAGACAATTAATTTTATTGTGTAATGAAACAATCCAGCAAATAATATATACATTATAATGGATGAACTGGCATCCAATGCAAAGAAATACTCTGATTAATATTCTACCCTGAAGTAAAATAATTTCAGCACTGCATTACTTCTCTTTTTTCATGAACTATGAATCTGTGACTGTTTCTTACTGCTGTAAATGGATTTTTTAATAATAAAAAATTTTTCTTTCCAAGTGGTGTAATCAGAGGGAAGAAAAAAGAAGTAATATATTGAAGAAGAGGAAAGTAATGTTGGAGCAGATAATTTAAATTTAAATTCCAAACTAATATGATATACCAAAAACAGTGATTATGGTGATGAAAAGAATGAGACAAAGGATTAAGGGAAAGTTAGTTTGAGGTAAAGTTAAGCTTTATTTTCATACCTGTTATGAAAATAGATGTTGGAAAATGTGTCCTTCCTGATTTTAGGAGCTGATTTCAGATGTCACCTGAGAATCATCTTTGTATGTAATATTATAAAGTTACTGGTCCATAGTAAGGTCTGTGGATTCATACCCTAACGTGTTTGTTTCAAAAGATGTCTTAAGAATGTAGCCTTGGATGTATGGAAAAAAAATAAAAATAAAAATAAACAAGCAAACAAACCAAAAACATCAGCAAGGAATGCTTACTTTAGACGTAAATCCAAGAGACAGATAGGATGGTATTTGCAAAAATTCAGATCATTCTCACAGCACACAAAATAAAAGGAGGATGACTGTGCACTGTTTCTGCTTGTTCTTTGATCACCTGCAGGAAACGATATTTCATCCAAAAGTATTTAGTGAAACCTATAGTATTGCTGTTTGGGGAAAGTACAAGGACACTGTCCTACCTGAAAAGTCACATATACTAAAATGTTTTCTTTCTCCACCATTGACTGAATTGTTCAGTAGCGCAGGTTTAAAGGGGGACATAGTTGGCTTATAGGTTGGTGCAAGGAACAAGCCCTTAAAAATAAGAAGTATGGCTTTGAACCTGCAAGCTCAGATAAGGGGATTCAGATGTTGACCTTTCCACCAGGCTGCGATTGCTTCTCCCTCATAAGTTTTAAAGGAAACTGCAAATATTTCTATATTCTTTGCATACTCACAAATGATGGAATACCACCTCAAGTCCTGTAACAGGGAGAGATTTCTAGTGCCTAATGTCTCCTGCTGAGGAGAGCTGGGCAATGTTCAGTTTAAGCGATATGCTTAAGGCTTTGTGTATGTGAGCTGGTGAGAGTTATCTGAGGATACAAACCCAAACATCATGTTCTTCTAAAAAAAAATCTACTTACATATTCTTATTAAAAACGTTATTTATGAAGAAGATACTGCTATTATGATTAATTTCTATTTCATGCAGTTTTTACTTACTTTATCATGCTAACCTGTTGCTAGTGTACGCAGCCATCCACACTGAAGTATATCCACAAATGAGGGATACTGACAACGGCTTCTTTGCAGCCAGAGGTTTAAATAAGTTTTTTAGTTGACTAACATGTAACTGAGTGCTAAATTTTAAGGAAACTTTTCCTTAGCTGGTAGGATTATTTAAAACCCAAAATCTACAAAGCATTGATTATAAAACTAATACAAATGGGAGTGCTGCTGTGCTTAAGTTAAGCATGTGTGTAAGCACTTTGACAGATTGGGTTGTAATCAAGAAAACAGTGAAAAGCACCATCTGTTCAGTGACATTTCACGAGACAGTGAAAAAATTCTGAAGTCTAATCTTCGGTGCAGATGAAAAAGAGATCTGTCCAGAGTAACAAGCTATCACAAAATTAATTTACCAACAGAAACAAGCAATTCTTCCACAGTCTCAATCTCTTCAGCTTCCTCACGTTAATTTTGTAGATTATAAGAAAAATAAGTTATAATGCATCCCTGCTACAGGCACAAAGCTCAGTGATGATAAGAAAGAAGTGCAATTTTATTTTTCCCATTCTGTGTTAATAGTGGTGAAGGAAATCAAATATCTCATTTTATGTCTAATTTACGAGAGTCAGCTCCAATCATTATTACTTTGTCTATAGTGAGAATGACATCATGGTAAGTTGTTGCTTTTTCTGACTAGTCAACCATGTTTGTGAGAAACATCCATCCCACATGCAATCAGGTCTTCTTAGGGATGAAATTTACCTCACAAATTAAATGACTGAGAGTTGAAAAAACGTAGGTATACATCCACATGCTGTCAGACATTGCTGTGGAGCAAAATTAAATAAATAAAACTACCAGATTGGATTAATGAATTATATTAAAAACACCAATACCTGAAACTGAAAAATGAATATGAGATCTGCTCCCACTCTCATCATGCACTAAACAAGGAAGACAGCAAACAATAAATATTATTCAGTAGTCAGATGAAAAATACTCCAAGTCAATAAAGATTGATTGACATGCTCAGGTTCAAAATCTTCCTTTGTTGGTTAGCCTCTGGCCCAAACACTTTGTGTTTCTGCAAAAGTGAAATCTTTCGGCAGCCACAGAAGCAGAAACATACCAGCTGGAACTTGGCAGACAGTTAATTCCTGTGACTCACTGTGTCTGGCACCGGGTGTCAAATGCAGAGGGGGGAAAAAAAGAAAAGGGAGTTTTTTGTGGCATTTCTAACCAACCAGGCTCTCTCATAAGCCTTGTGTCATTCAAGATGTCAGCATAATATATCACTAATATAATGAAATATGCACTGAAGTGTACAGATCTTTATGACATATTATTCCCTACCTTAATGCACTGAATACCATGCTATCAGCTAGGGTAATTTTTCTGTTTCTATATATGCTTGGTCATCAAAGAGATAGCTGTACTTAACAGATCAGCTGGTGTAACTGAGATCCAGGGTTAATGATATTAATAAGATGAATGGGAGAACAGGAGAATTCACGCCTTGCAGTGATTCTTCTGACTGTCTGCTTGCTCAGGCAAATGCCAATGAGTCCTTTCCTTCTTCCATTCATAACACAAAGGTTGTCTTCACGACTATGACTTCAGTGGCTATGAGCTGGGATACCCTCGCTGAAATCAGCAATGGTAGGATTTACAACACTGAGTGATTTGTTCTTAGTTTTAAATGAAGGACTAGATTTTGAAATATAGGATCTCACATTTCATGAAAGCAAGGCTCAATCTTCTCCTGTCTCTCGGCAAAATATAAGGTATCTCTACTGAGCCCCAACTGAGGATCCCCTCAAACCATTAATACTACACTTGCTTCATTACATTTACCCACCTAACGAGCAATATTAATCTGGAGGTTGAACAGCTGATATGAAAATAATCCACAGAGCATCTTCATTTGCTAGCATATCAGTGATCCTTCACAAATTATATAGCCATAGCTAGCTCATCCAAAACTAGGCAGAAAGAAGGAAAATGATGATGGATAAAATATCTTTGCAAAATGATGTACCTCACCTGCAATTATTAGAGCAGATCTTTAGCAGTTATAAGCTAGCAAGACACCTAAATTCAGTGCAGCTCTATCGCTATTGACTCTGCTATTACAGATTTGTTACACTTGACTGGTGGAACAAAGTGTCAGGATAAGACCACTTAAGGCTAATTATTTTGCAGCAGCACTGATTTAATGGTTCCCAGTTTCCCACATTTTTCACCTTCTACTGCTGAGACTGGATTTCAGGAGTTTGGAGTGGGAGAGTTCACAGTGGCTTCCCACACCCACAAGGATTTTGGCTGGTGTACCAGCCCTCAGAAGTCAATTTATATAGCAGCAAGTGTGTTACTGTCTTAAACTGTGCAGGTGGCCTGGCTCAGCACAAGACAGACTCTCTTTAATTGAATGGTGCACTCCTGAACAACAACCATGTCCCTGTCTTGCCCACTTCAGCTAAAGAGGTCAAATAGTTTCTCCGTTATTGCTTAGAGAACTGCCATTAGACTTGCTAACAAGCTAGGTGTCAAGGATATTTGAATAGAGTGTCCAACTCATCAGGTCAGTAATAAATGTGTGACTAAGTCAAATCAAATTGAAAATAAAAAGTTTTTTAGAATATCAACTATTTGCTAACTTGACCAACATCATTATGTCTCATCAGCTGCGACGCTCAGCTGGTTGAAAAATGTTGCAAAGTATACGTAGCCCAAAGAAACATATTTAATAATATATTAATAACATTTTTTCCCCATCTGGGTACCTCTAAACCAATAGAGAAGGTGAGAACTTTGGACACTGCCCTGAGATATTTCTGGTTTTCTAAATTGTAAACGTAATATAAATTCTTCCAAGATTATAGCAGACGTTTTACACTCACATGTTTAGATTTCAAAAAGATTAATCTCACTGTGTTCATTTTGTAGAGTTACTGTATTTTCCCTGTTTTAATTTACCTCTCTGACCCAAATATCTCAAATACATGATCCCAGAATAACCCCACACTCTATATTATAATGGCAGAATATCTTTTTTGTGATTATTACTGCTATAGCAGTGGCTAATTACTGACAATTTTATCTTCCCCATAATAAAATTAAATTTGCTCATATGCATATGGCTTTGCTACAGCTTCCAAAAAGTAGCACTATTCTTCCATAAAGTTGGTGATCTCATGCAGCATATTAGCATCTTCTTCTTATATTACGATTGAATGTCAGTAAGACATTCAATTATCTATAAGAATTCAGTATTTTAAAACTTTATGGATAAGTTAAAGCTTTCATATGTGACAATGGGAATGAAACATCTTGCTCTTTTATGAAGTCCCTGGTAAGAAACCAAAATCATAAAGTATTAGTAACTTTTGAATCATGTTAGTGCTAAAGTTGGCACATCTAAGTGTGTTATATCATCAAATATGAAAAAATGCACGTTTTTTACTACTTTCACTCCCGTATAAAGAGGATATAAAATCAATTGTGTTAGTGATGTGCACTAAAATCACACTAGTTATCAACACATGTGTCTATGTATATTTCTAACAATAAGACACCCTTTTCCATTCGTTGTGATAGTGAGGACGCAAAAAACTTTGCTTTATACAAAATGTGCAAAAAGCAGTCCTTCATTCAGCATAGAGCCTCTATGAGTTGAGAATTTATCTCCCTCAAAAGGATGAAGAACAGATGGGAATGCCACCACATGATACTCTGCACTAAGCTACAGCAGAGGTCAGTCACACCTGACGCCCTACGCGTGTGGATGTGCAGACCCTTTCCTTTCCCTGGAGTTTCCATTATGAGACAACTAGAAGGAACCATTGCAGGCTACAGCCTTTTAGAATTATGCTGTATTGCCCTTCTCGCCCTCAAAATCCTTACTAATAGCTTTGCCCTATTTAACAATGCTATAGTTATCCCTGCACCTCGTGAGCTTGAAAACACCGAGACCTTGGAACCCACATACCATAGTTGGCTATAGAGTGAATATTTTCACAAATTCAGACACTACGGTCTTCTAAAAGTATAGTTATCCAAAGCATTAGAAAAGACCTTACCAAAAAGTAAAATTACGGAAAGATAAATTAATCCTGTGTCGCTCAAACCAGGACAAACAAGATGCCAAAGGTACCTCAGCGTCGGGAGGACTGCATATGCTCTTCTCAGACAGCACGGACAGGGCATTAACTGGTATATGTGAACTATGGCTTGCTTTATAGTGGTGCTTTTTAGTCTGCCTTTGGCTGTTTATGAAAATATTCACAAATCCTTCAGGTTTTATGAATTATGTCATATATTATTGTCTGCCTGACGGCTTACACTAAAAGTACAATATTCAGTATTTACCATTCATCTCCAGATTAAAATGTTATAATCATCTAGTCCTGGGATACAAACAGTGTCACATGAGGTAGCAAATCTGCAGTTAACAATTCCAGACAGCTTATGTTTGAAATGAGCACTTTAAGGACAACTTATAAGGCTGTACACTTTATAGTGCTGAATAGATGTAGATTAAATAGATCCAAAATAGTTTATGAATTACCTTTTATATCTAACAGCATTACAAAAATTGCTGTTTTAAGGCCATGAGTGATACTACATATAGTTCATACTAGTATCTTAAAGAGCAAGATGGGTGCCCGAAGTACCTACGCTGGTTTGTGGGGAGAAAGAGTTTCTTTCCACTGCCACCAAGTGCATCACTTCCAAAAATGACACACAGAGAGTCATCCTGAGAAATACTGCTGGGAATGACAAATGGAATGGGACTGGGCACAAGTATGTGTGAACTGCAGCTGGGGTTAGGGGTGAGCAATTTTGGGATGGCTGCAGGCATGGAATGTGTATAACAAAAGCAGGGGATACCTGTGTCCATCAGAAGTGGTGACATTGGCTTTCAGTCCCACCAAACAGCCTCTGAGCTGATAGCAGTGTCACCCTGGGTGAGGAGCATCTTCCTGCCAGTGGGAATATGGGGACAGGGAGCAATTGCTTGCAGGGGAAGAACCCCCCATCGTCAGCCCTGGGATAAGCACTAGACAGACCATACCTTGTCCATAGTGAGCACCAGGAAGAGCTGACCTTGTGTATGTCCTCTGGAAGCATCATTAATAATTTGACTATTTACGAAGTTGCTCAGAGTCCCTATTTTTATGAAGTAACACTGTTGCAGTATTTTAGAATTTATTTATTTATTTTATCTCTTCAGAGAAGAAATCGCTGTGTTGTGCTTACCAAATGGAAATGGCTATCAGGAATTCAGGATTTATGTCTGGCTCCTCTGTTAATGTTGTGATATGAAGATTACATACATACCCAAAGTGCCCCATGTGTTTTGGGTTTATTTAGAATTTCAGTTAGGAAATGTAGGAAATAGATATCCCACAGTCTAAATAATGAATCTCTGCTTCTTCAAAGTTTATAATACGCCCTTTTTTCCCTTAAGTTCAATTTGAACTGTAGGTGGGAAAAAAAATCTCTTTACTCAGAAAATCCTGAAACTTGATTAACAAATATATATATGTGCATTTCATTTCAATTATTTTGTATTTGAATAAGATAATGCTTAAACCATGTAGCTTCCAAAACGAAGATGACAATGTCTGTAACTAATTACAAAAATCCTTCCATTTTTTCTTTTTCCTCTGTAAAAACATGATTTGCATTTATAACTTATTGGTGTATTATTTAATTCCTTAACCCTTTACACAAACTGACTTCTACATTGCATACATTCTTATGTTCTTAAACATATACTCACAACCTGTACAAATTGTGTAGTTCATCAACTTAATTGAAGTTATTTATGCCCAGTTCACACCGTAGTTCAAAATTCAAGTGAAAGGCACAAGTTCCAATAAATGGTAAGGAAAGGCTAAAGATAGCAAACTGTCTGCTTCCCCCAACCAGGGAAGCTACAGTGCTGGTTCAGGACCATTATAGCACCAAGAGCAAGGAGCAATCATGAGGTTAAATATCCTCACAGGGGATCTCAAAAGGGTTTGCGTAAGAATATTTTTTGAGAAAATATGTTATGAAGGATGCTGATACTGATATTTAGATATATAATATAACATAAAGAAAGAAGTTATAATTCCTGCTTCTTTTATATGCCTCTTCTGACCTTTGTTCCTTAACTAAAGCACTTGAATACTATTGCTCATGATTTAGGTCTGACTGACTGGTTATAAAGCAACAGGAGTGTGTTATCATGCAGAATAAGTTCCCCAGAATATGAAAAACTAATATTTTCCACTTTGTTTTCCATAAATCTCATAAATGTCTCACAAGGAGCTGCAATAACACAGAATCATATGCACAAACTTTAAGTATCCATGAATTTGTTTAACTTTTCTAAGCATGGTAAGCATTGACTATGAAATAATTTTAGCATAAAGTAAATATTAATAAGCTATTGAAATTATTATTGAAAATAAGTACCTTATCAGGGAGAGATTTTAGCAAACGGTATTCCAAAGCTCTTATTCCTCAAACATGTCTCCAAAAATCAATGTTTTTTAATTAACATTCTATACTAATCTATTGAATTTATATTAATTGTGTAGAGAAAAAAGAACTGTAATAAAAAGAAATGCTTTCATACATAGATATAGATATATTTATAGATGGCTGTCTATTCATATATAGATATATATATGTACGTGTGGGTATAAAATGAAATGCAAAACCAGAGAAGCTTTCTGAAATATACAAAGTTTAATATTGTATTTCTTGTAAATATTCACCACTGTTAAGAACTGATCTGCTATCTTCTTTTCCTCCTTTCTTAAAGAGATATAAAATGAGTGAGACCACTCTTCCTGAAATCTAGACAAGCTCTTTCAAAATTGCGACTTGAACTTTTGCATGAGTCTCCAGACATCTTAGTGAGATAAGGACAGAATTCTACAAATTTTAACAAACACCTCCATCCTTTCATCAGCTGTCTAGGATTTCATCTTAAGAATAACAACTTTTTGATCATTGATTAAATAAAGATAAAGAATTAATTGAACATGAAAGAAATAAAATTTATACCTTGGTGAAATTTCCCACAGATCTGGAACCCTTATTTTCCTATGGGTCTTTTCAAAAAGGTAATTGTACAGCTCCCATAGAAGGGACTAGTAAAAATACATTATCTTCATAATGAAATGTAATTTATTTGAAAAAGCTTGATCCAGTTCATGTTTAGCTTGTTAAGGGATATAAAGAGCTCAGATTTCTGTAGATATATTCCTTAAATAATGACCTTCTCTTGTCATTTTTACAGCTCTGTGCTAAGGGCTAGAATTAGTGGCTAATTTTACATCTGCTCAGATAAAGGGACAGAGAAAAATTTGTTAACAGTAACTAAGGACATTTCATACAATAAAGTGCCTTTTCAAAATAATACTCAGATTGCCTAAGCAATTCTACCCCATTATTTCTGTAAGTTAAGACATGGGTAAACGGGTGACATCTCTTTTTACCGAATGGAGTAAAAATCATTTAGGTGCTAGATGGGATGTTGGTAGCTTACAGCTTTCTAGAGTCTCGGCTGGCACAGATATGGAGAGTAAAGTAATTTAATATTCTGACAGATGTGAAGGTTGTCTTAACAGAATCACAGAATCATAGAATGGTTCAGGTTGGGAGGGACCTTAAAGATTATCTAGTTCTAACCCTCCTGCCGTGGACAGGGACACCTTCTGCTAGACCAAGTTAATAGATTTGTCTTCTAGACCATTGCAAAAATACATCCTGAAAAACAGTAGTTTTTTACAAAATATGAGCAAGATGAAAATGCAAGGTGTCAGGGAGCAGCAGGGGCAAGCTGCTTGGTGAAGGAGGGCAAGGCCAGCATCACGGCAAGGGTGGGAGTACCTTTTTGGCAATATACAGTTTTATCAGATGAGAAACAATAGGCCGAAAGATTTTTCCTTTCAGTGGTCACTTTACCTCCTTACTTAACAGTCTTGGACTTTGTAGCTTTCCTACCATTTACATATATATATGATATATAAAAGTACATACTGTGTTTTTTATATATATATGATTTATATAATTATATACTATATATATAATACTTTCTTAATTAACAGTTCTGGACTTTGTAGTTTTCCTGCCATTTTTATATATATACATAGATATAAAATTTATTTCCCAGGAGGAGGTAGGTCGGCCAGGTGGCAGTCACCACTTGGCTGCCTCAAACCAGGATCCCAGGACTGGAAAGCCCTGCATGGCTGTCCTTGTCCCTTCAACTAGTTAGTGTCTTAAAAAAGTCCTTTCCACTACAGAAATTGTCTTCAAGTGTAAGTTTGAAGAACTTGATACATAAGAAAACTTTAAAAATGCCTCTGACTGCAAGGTGGTTTAGCATTATCTCAGCTACTTTTAAACTAACTGACTTATGCACTCGTAGTAGTAGCTATGGTGCAACAGAGTTTAGTGCTATGTTACAGTAATTATTCCTAATAAGAATTAGACACATGCGTTTTCACACATTAGGAAAACATTATCCCAATATTTTCAGTTTTCACATATGTTTTTGTAGGTAGAAATAAATACCACTAATTTAATTTATACGTACAGTCTAATTTCCCTTTCTGCCTTCCTTGCTGAATATCTTTTCCCCAAAACTGCTAGAACTAGATTCATGAAATCATATTTCACTGCTATAAAATAAAAAGTTCAGTGGAAAGAAATTAAATTGCTGATCAGCACACCTGTAAATAAGAATGGGTTTGAAACGCAAAAGACTTGCAAGTTATAGTAAATTATATGGCAGGATATATAGTCTTGAACCTCACAGCTCTGGAATAATAACTCCCTCCGTCTTTCCAGTAGTATCTCAGTGTCATTGTTCTGTCTAATCTCTATTTCACGAGGTATAAAGTTTTCATTCTGTTTGTTCTAGTATATGACAAGCACCAAGGTGAATGCTAGTCTACCAGAAATTCAGTACACAGAGGGTTTTTCTAGGTATGTGGCAATACCTGAATCAGTAGGACAGCGCAAGGTGTCTTACAAATTAATATACAGCCACGTTTAAAATTACACAGGAGTTATGTATAGAGGTGCATTTTCAAGTGATACAATTAGAAATTACCATGCTTACCTATCAGGAAGGATACTTATATATGTGCATATGGGTGTGTGTTTTGTTTGTCTGTAGAGATTTGACAGCATTGTTTCACAAAATGCTTAAATGTTGCTACTGCTTTCATTTATTGATTTTGTCACTTTTACCCACACCTAAGAGTGTGCCACTCCATCACTTGGCTTCAGTGTAGTTGAACTTGAGACCTTGAGGCATTTCCCAACTCTAGATGCGCACCCAAATTTCATGGTGGTATCTGTGTGTCCACCTGCTCAGAGCAGGAAACCTCTGCAGAAGCAAGAAGTTCACCGGGATATGCCCACTGCTCTGGATAATGTGGACACTAGAAGGTATTTTATTTGAAATTTTTTAAATATGCATTTTTACAGAATATTTACAAAAAGGTTTGGCACAGTGAAGTTGCACGAAGCTAAAAGTCAGTAGAAAGGCACAGCATGGAACGGGTTCAACTTGAGTCCAACTCATGCTTAAGTTGTTAACTTCTATGAAAATAGCTTTAGAGCTGCTTTTACTGATGATTTTGGTAATGTCACAATAAGAAAGTTGAAAATCCACTTTCTAAGCCGGAGAGGGAACAGAAGTAAAACAACTGTAATGTCAACAAAAAAATCTCTGTGGAGTTAATGGCTTTTTAGAAATATGTGTTCTAAATAATATGAAAGGAATATCTCCAAAAACTCTTAAGGTGGACATATGTTTAAACCTGCAGGTTTACATGGTGCCCTAGATGACCTAGATAGCAAATGAAAATTGAAAAACTAACATGGACTGCAACAAGCATGGTAAAGTTTTTTTGTATAAGTCCTTGTAGACAGACAACCAGGCTGAAGAGTATATAATTAGAAATATCTTGAATCTTATTATTAAAGGGCTGCAGGGATTAGAAATGCCCCACACTAGAGATAAGTTCAACAGAAATATGTACATAAAATGATCAAAGAAATACTCACACTTAGAAAAATTTGTGAAATATTTCAGATCTTTTGAGATACCTCTAGAATCTCTCAAGATCAGAAGTATTGTTTGGGGATTTTTATTTATTTCTTAAACTAACCTAAGCTTCAAAAGACTTGAACTTCTAAGTAAGATGGCCAGATTTTGAAAGGGTGTAGGAGTGTCTGGAGTATTGAGCAAGATGAACACATCTAGATAGGAGACTCCCAGTTTCCAGATTTACAGCATCTTTGTGCTGTAAGAGAATCAATATATATGCTTGATATTATTAAAAATATTTATTCATGTTTTTCCAACTAATACTTTAAACTTACGATCTGCCTGCAAGAAAATATAGTGAGAGCTGTATACACTGGACAATTCTGAGATACAAATAGTTATGCCTGGAATCTTAAAAAACATTGCAATGACTCCCCACTCCGCCAAAAATTGCCCTTCTTATTTTCTTCAGAGGTCTACTGTTTTGTAATGTTCAATTACTACACATTTCTGGTTTTAATCTTAACTTCTCTGTGATATCTTCTTTTTGGTTACCCCTACTGCGTTTTTGTAGCAATATTTTTTCCTATTATTTACTTCATGCTGCAATGTATTACATTTCTTCTTTTTTTATGATAATAATAATTCTCTACTTCCCAAGGGTATTTTGAGGCTAAAATCATTAATATGTATGAGGGCTTCAAACTATAGTGATAAGCACCACTGAGGCTGTATGTATGCGTGTGTGTATATATCTCCACAGAAACACACATCTATACACATATATTTAAATTGCTGTATTTCTTGCTAACTGGTGTATATAACTATGACATGAATATGTAAATACTTTGTATTTCCTCTGCATTGTTTTCTCCCACTGCTTGATCAAGGAGATGCATCTGTTATTCTGTTGGCTGTACTACATTCGTTACTGTTATTAATAGGCTGCATTGCTGAAGGCTACGTCTATGCAGAAATGAGAGCGCTCCGTAGCGTGGCTCGTACTCTTCATTCCCGAGACATTCCACTGGCACCAGGGCCAGAACTCGTCATGGCTCTTCTCCAGTCTGCCCAACAACCCACACGGTTTTTGGTTTGGGGGTCGGGTTTTTTTCCATATTCACAAAGGTGTGAGGTTCCAGTGCATGTCTAGGGCTTGTTTCAGTATGGGAAGTGCTGGACTGGTTGTTAGACCAAGAGTTAGGGGCCCCATAGCCCATAAATTTTTGTGTAGCCTATATGTCTCAGATGAGTTTGGACCCTGTTTTCCTAAACATTATAAAAATACAGAAGTGAAAAGACATTTACAGTCTAAATAGCAGGCACAAAATGTGAAATGTGTCTGAAGTTATACTTTCTCCTCCATACACCTGACTCTCTAGGTTTTTGACAGTGAAATTCTTTAGATATTAACTTTATATATTCATTGTATTTTAGGTACAACTTCCTACTGTTTAGACCTTCAGGCATTGCCCAGGATATAGTGGGCATGCAGGGCGTATTTTAGCCTTGTGTTTGAGTTGAAGTGTATCCTGTGCTTGCAGAGGTCTGTACCTGCCTGAAGTTCAGATGCCTGAGGCTCTGCTGATTGTCACATCTGCCCGAAGCCACCACCTAGTGGCTGACAGGCAAGAAGATCTTGGAGTTCAGACCAGCCTAGACCTCACATCCTCTGGACATTCTAGGCCTGACTTAAAAACTGATTTCTAGCCCAAAACTACAGAAACCTCGAGCACTTTGAGCAGAGAAGCACCTGCTGCTGTCTAGGTCTTGTTGGGATTTGCACAACAGAGATCCTCAGCTCACCATGGCTGCATCCAGCAGGTGGTGCAGGGATTTCCAGTAAACCCAGCGTTGTGTGCTCGGTGCTCTCACTGGTTGTCAAGCTGGTTTCAGATCTGTAATTCGTCAGACAGACAGGCAGAAAAAGACTTTTGCAGATATCTGCCAGTCTCTGACACAGCTCTATGGTTTTCCTTGCAGAAACAGAGCCTAAGGAGTCTGAATGACAACCTAGTTAACTAAAACAAACTTATTCATTGTATCTGTCCCCACACACCTCATCCTTGTTTCCTCCATGTAGTTTAGTATATATGTAAATTTAGAATTGTGACACTTATTTAGAACTTTAATAGACAATAATTGTAAAGCTATGTTTTAAGCAGAGAACTGCACACATTTTAATCCTTGTTTTATAGCACTATAATTTATTATAATGGTTGAAAAGAACAGTGTGTATGACAACATTACCAAGAATATTTTAATTACATGTCAGAAATGTACCATTTACTTTCAATCATCTGAAAAGTAATGTACTCAGAAATGCTTTGCAAGGTAAGACTCTTCTCCTATGTTTTTTTTTTAAGTATAGTTAAAAATTGAGGGCTGTTTATCTATCAACTTGCTTTAAACGTTACACGTTATACATACAATACATAAATTCAAGACAGTACATTAGCTGTCAAATGCAATGAAAACTTTGAATGTGAGATTTTGATGCTAAAAGTCTGTATTAGCATAAAAAGTAGTCTATTTATTAATAATTCAAAGGGACAGATGGACCACACTGGCTTTTGTGGCTCACCTGAGGATCCACAGTCTAATCTAAATTCCCACCCAAGCAAGAAGCGAGTCAGTTGACACATTAAACCTGGTGATGCTGTGCGCCTCTTGAAGTTTTGCAGTGACCTTTACGAATGAACAAAGATCAGAGAAGCTGCTAGGAGAGCAGCTGCACTTTTTAGAGAAAGATTTTCATGACAGTGTATATGAAACCATGTTAAAGCTGAGGACCAGAGAATCCATCCAATGACAGACAAAAATAGATTAATTTCCATTTGCGAACTTACTACTTTTTCAGTTCTCGACTCATTAGCAGTTGAAAATATCTTACCCTATTGCATTCTTTGTGGGTGAACTAGATATCCGTATCTCTAGCTAAAGTAATAGCAGAAATGATACATTTAGAGAATAAAGCTTGCTTCTGAATAAGCAGTATTTGTCTCCTGAAGAAAAACTGGAGCTTTGATGAGGTTATTTTTTTCTGAGATCTCTTGAGATCATTATTTGTGCTTCTAGAAACTTTATGCAGCAAAATTGTACTTAAGCTCTAACCTAGTCTTTTCATAGATATCTTACTACATGTCATTTAAAAGAAGATGCTTTACAAAGTATTATGTTTTCAGAAAAATGTACTCAACTTAGAAGGCAGCAAAGTATAACTGATGGTAGCTATAAGATAAAGGCACAGTATTTCATATGACTAAATTCTGAAAGTGAATATTTGAAGCAAATGTGGTCATATGAAACTTAGTCACATGGTTGAAGCTTTAGGGGTTTTCCAGGTAGTGTCACCAAACTATGACAGTCACTGTCACTGAACAAAACACACCTGAAGCAACCCTTGCCCCCTGCGATGACTATAGCACAGAAATCTGGAAAGGAGGATTGGGCAAACGTCTATTGCAAGAACGAACTGTTGTTCCAGAACAACTGTCCGGATCACTGAGCCTGGTCTAAAAGTGCAGCAGTCAACCATATCACATGTTTTATTCCTCGATTTATCAAGCTGCAACTTAAAGATAGGCAGGGTTTTTGTAACTCTTTTGTCTATATGGGGGATCCTGAGATGTAGGATCACATTTGTTGTTCTTGCTAGAATTCACAGGCTTTTTTCTGTTCCTAATAACCCTTCATTCCATAGGAAAAAACACTTTGTTAGCCTCCAAGTACAAGATCTATATAAGCATTTTACTTTCTATTACTAAATGTCATCCCATTTTATTTCTCCCTTTCCAAAAGCATTCAATTCTTCCTGTATAATTTTGTAATACTTCCTGCATGAACAGTTCTTCCCAATTTCGTGCCGCTACACAGTTTAGCTATAAAAACTCCAGTTTGTGTGCCAAAGTCTAAATGAAAAACGTAAATGATGTCCAGTAGTTAGAGTCCTTATGAAATTTACTATAATGTCCTTCAGACACACTCTCTTTTCAACACACTTCATTTCAACACTGTGTGCCAACACAACTGCCTTAATTTCTACCCTAATTCATAATTTTTGTACTAACAGTTCTTTTACTCATCACTATTTTAACAAGTAATTACCCAAGTGGTTTATATATATCTCAGAATTTTAATTTTCTCATAAAAGCATAACTGCCCTCAATATTTATTCTCTGATATTATTGAAATAATTAGATCAAAACTGGCAAATTAGAAGCAGATTCGTACATCCCCAATAGAAACTCTCTCACAATTCTACCTTGAAGAGTTTTGACCCAAAACATTAAGGTTTCCATTAAATTTACTTAACTCATCCATGTATAGTGTATATGATCATCTTTACCTGAATGTGTTATACACATATTTCAAGCCTAACTGACATTTCAGTACTTTTCTGTTATCTTTTCTCATGCCTTCTACCAGGAACAAAAACACTTTCATTTTGTTTTCCAGTCTCACACAAATATCCCATTTGTTTCTCTGGTATCATGCAGTCCGTTAGGCTGATTAGTCCCTTAGGTCTCTTAGCTATTTACCTGCCCCCTCTTCTCATCAATAACATCTTTCTCTTTATTGGCCACTTCTGAGGGTTGAGGGAGGGTTAATGGAAGAGAATTATTGATACCCATCACCTCACAGTCTACTCCATCTCTTGATCTCTTGATGTGGCGGACCCAACAGCTCCCAGGGCAGCACATCAGCATGTCTCCAGCTCTGTCTCCAGCTCCATGTCCTCCTCATGTCTCAGCGAGGGAGTCAGGGGGCATCTGACACTGACTGCCAGAACACAGGGTCTCACCTTTAGCAGCCAGGGGATTCCCATTTTCTTGTCACATGGGGGCTATTTCTGCTGTAGATTATTCTCAGTCTTATTTCTTTCCCTCATTATATCGATATTAGCCTGATACTCCTGTTGTTTTAGGAGACAAGGATGTGAACCTGGTCTTACTCAAGCCAATACTTCCCTTATAGGTCTATGATTATTTCTTTCATTAGTGGTGCAGGACAGAAAGGCAGGAAGGGGAAGTGGACTTCATCTATTGCTCTGACAAGTGCACAGAGTCAACACCTTNAAAAAAAAAAAAAAAAACAAACTACATAAAAGAACATCAAGATTAAAGCCTATATATAATTGCAAAAGTGTTAGTGTTATTTAAAGTGTGAAATTCATCAAAACAACTCCTTTAATAAACACAAATAATTGCACATTTGTTCAAAGTTACACAGAAACTGCATAGCTGTATGTGCTGGAAGATTTGGTCTGCTTGTGTGTTTTTTGTTTTTTGGTTTTTTAATTTTTAATTTTAGCAGAATTCCTTTTCGGACTGTCTATTTTCATTCCAGAGTCAGGCAGGCACTACTGTCTAGGAACACTCCTGCTACCAAAGTGGATGTCTGAAATCTGAGTTTAAAGTCAAAAGTAATAATCTGGTCGGGACCTGTAAGCAGCAAGTTTATTTTAGGGCTAGGTTACCAAATTACAAGTACAGGATTATTTCTGCATTTTTCATGACAGCAAGTGCCTGTGTTATATTTAGAAAGAAACTTTGTACACCTAGAGAAGAGAATTAGTGACCTTTGGGGTTGGACAAACCAAACTCTAGACTCTAACTTTTAACTCTTGTTAAAGAAAATAAGACGTTTCAAATTCAAATTTTGAATTCTTCTACAATAGGTGACCTTGAAAACTGTGGAAAAAAAAGAAACAAATTCCACTTTTGTAGTGTTCCAAAGAGTGAGAAATAATGGTGTGTAAGGAAAGAGAAGGCATTTTCCTGATCATAAAAAAATGAAATTGACTATCAAATATGCAGTCTTTTCAACTGAATTTGAGTAAAGTTTCTTGCTGTTTATTTTTTTCATTGCTGATTTGAAATTTAGGTTTGGCAAGGCAATTTAAGCCACCTGCAACTGGCAGGATTTGGGTGTTGGTATTTAGTGACTGACTTAGAACTTTGGATGTTATTTTAGCATAATTTCTATTGTGCATAATAAAACAGAGCCAGAAAAAATCTCCAGTTGCTTCCTCTGCAGTATATGTTCGCACAAATCCAATGCTGCACATAGGTGGAACTGACAGAAAGAATTTCAGTCCATACAAACACAAGTGGCCTTTCTAAGTAATAAGTTTTGATTTTTTATTTTTAAAAATTTGAATTCAACTATTTTAAAAGCATGCATTTTATTTTTGAAGGATTTTAGAAGTGCTTGAAAACTTGGAAATTAAAGAAACGCTTCTTTTGGTTGGTCATGTCTTTTCTGGTTTGATAAGACAAAATCTGTTTGGATTTATAGATTCTCTAGTTTTAGATGAGAAAATAAGCCACCACATTTTAGTTACTGATGCCCTTATAGTTATGGACAAACTCTACCTTATGGAATATTTCCCTAGAATTTATGGCTTATATGAGGCATAAGTTTCTCCAGAGTTCCATGAAGTAGCTGAAAAATTTCAAATACACCACAATTTTGAGTAACAGTTTTTCCAAATTCTTTCCCAAAAAAACCAGATATACTAGCTAATATGATTTTTTTTCCTCACTTTACTTAATATGTAAAAGATTTTCATTTTCTGACTCAATGCTCTAAAGTAAGTAACATAATGGAAACTAAATAAGCTCATTCTTTAAGAAGCTCTAACAAGTCCCTCTGCATGCAAGCAATGAAACCCCAATGTCTGCAACTTTCTGCATTTAAGCTGCAGGTCAGCAGAAAGTGGTGTTATGTGGGGAAGAGTGAAAATAAGTAGAAAGATTTTCGGCAGCATATGGACTTACAACTGACTACGCGTGCCTTGTTTGCATTATAAGGATAGTGACAAACCTTTGCTAAAAATCAAGGGAGACATAATTCACTAAATCTTTCATTCTTGTGGTCACATTGCTTATGTTATTAATTTTTATTTCTTAAAATTCACGCTAAAATGGGCCCCACTGCTCCTAAAAAAGAAATAGGAACAATAAACACAAGTTGGTATTAACTAAATAAGAAATTCACACTTTACAGTAGAGGACAATGTTTTAGTTTAGTATTGAGGGGGAGACTATAAGAAAGGGATTTAAATATATGATGGAATTGGATAGCCTGACTGCAGATTTTTTTTTATCAACACTTGCATAAGAATATGTACTAGAAGGTATAATGTGAATTACTGATACGTATCAATAAGTTCCAGTCTAAATGAACCTTAAAAAAGAAAACACTAATATCTCATAGCAGTTCAATTGCAACATAAGTCTAGATCATTGAGTGGAAACAGGGAAACAGTAAGACAGAGAAATGTAAGGACATACAGAAAAACCAGAACTGTGTTGTCACCACATTAAAAATTGATTAATACTAATGGGAGAGCAGCCATATTAAGTGCAATCAAAAGCTTCCCTGAGCTTGTAGACTGTATCTAGCAGGGGTCAACTTTAGATGCCTCAAGAAGATTGTGCAAATAGACAAAACAGTCTTAAATTGAAAACGGTAGCTTTAGAATAAATATTAGGATGAAATTTTTCACTATGAGGGTGGCGAGACACTGGAACAAGTTGCCCAGGGAAGTTGTAGATGCCCCATCCCTGTAGGTGTTCAAGGCCAGTTTGTACAGGGCTTTGAGCAACCTGGTCTGGTGGGAGGTGTCCCTGCCCATGGCAGGAGGGCTGGAACTAGATGATCTTTAAGGTCCCTTCCAACCCAAACCGTTCTATGATTCTATGAAATTTTTCTGTCTCCAAAAGTGTTAGTTTCATTAACAACTGAGCCAGAAGAAGAAACCCTGCATCCAGCTGCAGATCTTCTAGGGTTAGGAAAAAGAGCAGTAAAAATGATAATAAAGGTAAAAAGGCAGAAAAATACAACAGAGAACTCAAGAGCTGATTAAACAGAACACAAAACAGATCAGTATTAATCAATGAAGGATATACAAGTCAGTGTGATACGCATTTTCAAACCAGGAGAACTAGTGGTACATATGTATATAAGTTGTATGTATGAATTGGACAGGTGAACGTTAAGTTCAAATAAAAGGGTATTACTTTAATGTTACAAAAATTGATTAACCTGTGCCCAATTCTATGCCATAACTCAGAATGGGACTTTAACATATAAAGAAGTATATGGATAATTAAGACTTCAATAAAATATACATGGTAAACCACTGCAGTTTCTCTTCTAGGCTAGCACAAAGTAAAAGTGCTAAAGATCTACGCTGTATTATATGTAAGAAAGCATTACCATGGTCCTACCACATAATTCAAAGTGTAGTCCCATCAAATTCATACAGATTCTGCAAGATATATGATCCAATACCAATGTGTGGCATAACATTTTTTACAGTTTATTTTAATTAGTCAAATGAAAAGATATTTACATTTTAACTATGTTTAAGAATGTAAACAGCAATTATTATATATAAATTCCAATTAAATACGGTATATGGCAGGATCTAAGAAATTTATATGATATAATAAAGCAGGCAATATCAAAATTTCTATCAGCAGTTAACTTCTGATTTTCAGTAGACTCTAATAAAATGTAGAAAGGAAGGTGATAGTTATTTCCATGGGCTTTGAAATCTTGCTATTTTAATTCACTATTTTGCTTTAAAAATACTATTTTGCTAGTTCCTAGTGCAAAATTATGATGACCTATAATACATGTCTTTTCTACTTTATCAGTACTAATGGGTCAACAACAAAAGAACACGCAGCACACATTTGGTGTAATAATCTACACAGGAAAATTCAGGTTTTTTTCTTGTGACTGTGCATCTCCATGTGTTTGGCTGCAATGTATACACCTGCATGCGTATTTCTGATATAGGAAAATGGTTTCAAGTATATTCAGATTCCTTTGGGCTCTCAAATGATCAAAGTGTGACTGCTTCCTAATCTTAAGTTTTCAGGACAGTATTATTCCCCCCAAAAGCCAAGAAACTGTCAATGTGATGGAAGAAGAAAACATAAACCTTCAGAGACATGATTTGAATGTAACACTTAAATTTAGGTGAATATTCTTTTTGCAGTTGAAATATTTCAACTCTGTCTAAAAGATATTATGTCACAGGGAATAAATCTTTTCAGTTAGGGGAGAAAAGGAACATATCAGAATAAATTTGTACTATTGTAATGAATACTTTCAAGAAAGATGCCTCCACTACTTATTAAAAATGCTAGCAGAATAAAACCTGTCTATAGCGTGGCCTCAGGAAGAGCCTGAAACAATTTGCACCACTACATTAAATATATCACCCACTGGAATTTAATCTGAGAGGTTATTCCTGCTTTTACCGATTCATGTTGTACTGCTCTAATTTTGGAGATATATAACTATAGTCAATGTTGTTTTGAACAGGCTAAAACGCAAGCTGTTCTATGATTATGGCATATTTACCCTCCTGGCAGAATGAGATATTAAAAAAGGTAGCAACTTCAGCAGCAAGATTTCTTATTTACTACTCTAGCAGTTTTGCAGATTTTGGCAAAATTCATAACCAGGTTGAGTCTTTACCATGGCTTGAGCTAATCTTACGAGGCACTGTAAAGCCAGACAGATCTTTGTAATCATTAATTAAAATAAATATCAGTTTACAAGCTACCCTTGTTTGCCCCATAAGATTCTGTCTGTAATAATTTTCTAAACAGCTCTGCATCACTTATTGACTGTTCAGCATCTTTAGCTCATCTCTCAGTTCATGATGCAAAGGCAGATTCTTGCACCTCTAGGCTTGAGGTATACCATCATGAGGGACCTTGCTGAAAGGTGAGGGTTTTTTCACTCTGATTCAAAAAGAACCTAAAGTATATGCCCATTTTGCAGTTTAGTGTGAGGTTATTCATTGACGACAGTGAAAGTACTAAAGAGCTTTGATTTAGGCAGACATTTCACTATACAATGGGATATAAAAAAAGCTGCTACAGTGTTCAGTGAAGCTGGTGAAGTCCTTATTAGCATCAGAGTTACTCTTAAATGGTTATCACATTCAGATCATAGCAGAAGCTTGTATTTTTTACAAATGCTTATAATTCTGCAAGTCTCTCTATACAGATTTTAAAAATATTGACTACAAATACATACCTTTTTCCCCATAAGTCAGACTTTTCCTGCTTTGCTAAAATCTCGAAAATGAACTTACTTTCAGAATAAGTAGTAAGTACATATAGTATTTGTTTTGTTCCTTTTCTTTTTTCAAATAAAAATATTCTCATTAAAGAAATAAAATATCCCACTATTATCAATTTAAAGCTAAGGAAATGTAAAAATTTTGCATATTTTCAATGAGACTGAAAAGGGAGAGGCTTTGATAGCTGCGTACTATCAAAAAGGATTCCACAAAATTGAAAAAGTAGGGTTTTCTGTGTTATACATGTGTAGCCATGTGTTCTCCCATCAATAGGATTGCCTACTGTTTGACGCCCGATTAAGATCACATGGAAGAAAGGCTGCACACCCTCTGCTCCACAAGAACAGCTATACAGCTGACCTTACCCAAAAACTTGGACACCGCTCTGGCAGAATAAGACAGGAGATGAGGAACTGAATGATGTTTCCCTTCATCGCTTGCATCCCATCAGGATTTTCAGTTCAGAGGTAATGGAGCTCTACAACCCGTACATGAGATTGTTCATCTCAAGTTATCAAGTAAGTTGCAGAAACTTCCCCTTTTCTGAAAAAGCTTCTAAATTACAGGAAGGGTTTGCAAACTCTTCAAATGAGTTTCAGTTATTAGGAATTATGGAGTGGAAAAAATGAGCTTTCTGAAAGTATGCTATTCATTAAAAAAGAAATTTAGTAAAAAGTAATTCAGAAAGACTGCATTATTAGCAATTCTTGAGGTATTTGAGTTCAGAAACCAGTCACTTTCACATAGGCTTCTCTGATTTTCTTGTCACACCCCCTGATCACTACTTATTTTTGATAGCTCAAACATTCAGCTCTGCGTAGCCAGGAAGAGGCTGTTCAGGCTGCCTTCTACCATGCTTCCCATAGCAACGTGAACTACAGTGGGACACAATCAGACCTTTTATGTTTATGTGTTTCTCATTACTCCAACATGGAGCAGCATCTGACGTGTGGGTACTGCAGGAGCTGTGGGGTTTGAACCTTTCGCAGAGAAAAGTGTCTGCCCAGGTGGTGGTGGAGCGCTCGAACCTTTCAGCCGCTGCATAGAAAGATGCTGATCTTTTTGCCAGCCCTGGGAAAAGGGTTGGATCTTCCTCTCTGTTCTAAAATAAAAGAACATTTAAGAAAACTTTCAAGCTTGCACATCTCAAATAGCAAGACTGACTTAAATTTTGGAGACAGCTGGGATTGAAGACGCTGTAATCCCTCTCCTCAGCACATTTTACTGGTTGTCTAGGGCAGTTCTATTTTGCAGTCTATTTTTTGTGATATCGGCTTTGAAGTGTCTAACTCCCCTGTATATTGTGGAGGCAATACTTCTGAATCCTTATCGTGAAATTCCATTGAGGACCTGATTATTGATCAGTGTGTTTAATATCATAAGTTGTGATAGGAGCCGAAAGCTAAGGCAGCACTCCCAAATCCCATGATAGTACCCAAACCACTTTCCCTTTATCTGACTTATACATTACAAAGCTTTTATTTGCCCCAATCACAAACACGGTAATGAAAAATAACAAGGAACATGAACTGACATGCACATGCAGAAAGATCAGTGATTCTCCCTTGACTTCTGTAGGGTACAGAGCATCGGTAAAGGAACAAAACTGTTAAGATATATGTCATGGTATACACCTAGGAGTATCATCGTGAATGGCCTTGCTTGAGTTTTTTGTCCTCATATTACGAATAAATTACACGGGGGAGCATGTGCAAGGGAGCAGATCCATCAGCCCGCCTGAAGCTCTCCCTGTCAAAGCAGTAGCTCTGCGGAGTTGCCATGATTCATCAACACTGTTAGCACATTCTTTCATCTCCCTGCATCTCTCTTAAACATGCAGAAGGCAGGTGATAACCCCATCCTTTGTGCACAGGAAAATATTTAAATCTCATGTCTTATGAATATATCTCGTGTATATAGCTTTGTCTCTGACATCACCTGATGTATAAATTTTGTTCCATGCAGTTCAGGAGGAAGTAGCCTAACCTTCCACTGCTGCTTTGTGCTGCATAACCTCATTCTCTCTTGAGGTGACTTTTCCCCTCATACTGTGAAAAAGAAATTAAACGTATAATCTTTCAGAGCAATACAGCAAAAGGACTATGTTTTACCATAATACAATGAAACTTTCATTTACCAGAAAGCTGTGACTGCACATTTTTCCATGGTATGCAGTGGGTTAGATCTGTATGGTGATGCAGATGACTGGGTCGGTGTTGATATTGATTTCTTATCTGAGAATCAGGCCTATGACTTAAAAAAAATTAGACATTTCAATGAAAATTGGTGTATGTTGAAGAACGTTGCCTGATTCTACACACATGCCCTTCCCAAATCAGGTGGACTGTCTCCTCTTTGATTTAATTCCTCTAGTTTGCAAGGAATGTTTTTCTTATAAATGATTTTGGAGAGTTGGAACTTTAAAACACAACTGCAATACCCTTCTTTTTTCTATGGCTATCGTTCTTGTCACCCCCCTGTTTCCATGCAGATATATAAAATCATAGTTTTGGCTCTCAGATACTGCAGTAATAGTAGCTATGTAGGTAATTAAAATAGGTGTTTCATTTTTCCATGAATATGTTGCCACTGGAACAAAGAGCACTAAATTCAACTTGATTTCTGAACTAAATTTTGCTGCATAAAAGTTGCCTACATTTACATATACACTTCCAGATGATAAAATAGCATTGAAAACCATGTATCATGACACACTGTGATTACTAAAGCAGGCTTTAATATTCCTGTTGATAATAATCCCCAGATCTCTCACAGTCCTAGTTAATTTCCCTTGTTTACTGCATGCAGAACAGCTTTGCTTCAGTCTTTGTCCTAATAGCAAAATAGGCATTTTGATTCACACAGTTCTTGGAAGTTTGGAAGCCAATGCCCTTTTCCAAAATGCCATGTGCACCACAACCCTGAATCTCAACTGAAAGCTAATTTTACTGTCCAGATGAATAAAAGCAGACTCAACAGAGAAAGGTATTTCAGACAATTACTTTAGAATCTGTGTACAACTCAAAATTAGTTATAAAAAAACAAATGCAATCATATACATGTGGATAAAAGGAACGTGCCCAGGGTCATACAAGAGAAACAATGTCATAGAAAGCAGTGGCTCTGAAAGGAATCAGATCATGGTAAGCAACATAAAAAGGTCCTTCCAGTTTTTTGCTGGTAGAAGTTGATATCACCTGTAGTTAATAAATAGTAACAGAGAAGAAATTTTATCTCTTTTCACGGGGAACAGAGTGTTTCCTTCTGTACATTCTGATGTGTATGAATTTCGGTTTTAAAAAAATGAAAAGCTGGGCTGAGAACACATCACAAAGATTGTTGAAGGCACTGGAGCTAGACCTGTCAAACTGTCCTGCCTAAAGCAGTCCAACACTTTCACTCGCTTTCCTCTTTGGCCTGGAGTACTTTCACTTTTGCAACTATTCTAGGAGAGGAATTTTGGCACAGAGGCAATAGTTTGATTACAAGTATTACTTCATGTTTTCATTAAAAGGTTGGGGTTTTTTTCTGGTTTTGACTATCTGATACCTGTTCCAAATCTCTCAGTCTGAACCTTAAATGCTCACCAGTGCAAGGAACATTGATTTATGAGTCCGTGATAATCTATTGACAGTCTTCATTGGCCCAAAATATAACCTTTAAAGTTTCTTGTAAACATTGTTATAGATGTGGATGTTCTAGGATTTGCGCTCAAAGATTTCATAAAACGGCTGTAGTCTCCCCAGTGTTCAAAGAAGATACTCTATGAAGGAGTGTTAAGAAGAACATGCATGCATGAAAGTGCTTGAAAAAAGACATGGCAATTTTTGTTCTTTTGGGAGAAGCTACTTGTAGGTCCAGTAGCGTACAAAACAGACAGAAAAATGGGCAAGAAGCTCTGCTTTTATGAACTTTATAAAGGAATCCACAGACTTTGGTCTTTTCAGGAGCCTGGTTGACAAAGTCCCTTGGGAAGCAGTCCTCAAGGGCAAAGGAGTCCAGGAAGGCTGGATGTTTTTCAAGAATGAAGTCTTAAAGGTGCAGGAGGAGGCCATCCCCATGTACTGAAAAATGAGCCATTGGGGAAACAGACCAGCCTGGCTGAACAAAGAGCTGTGGTTGCAACTCAGGGCAAAAAGGAGAATTTATGGCCTTTGGAAGAAAGGGCAGGCCACTCATGAGAACTACAAAGATGTAGTGAGGCTATGCAGGGAGAAAATTAGAAGGGCCAAAGCCCAACTAGAATTTAACCTGACTACTGCAGTTAACAAATTAAGTTTCTATAAATACATTAACAATAAAAAGAGGACTAAGCATAAACTCTGTCCTTTAGTAGACAGGGGTGGAAACATAGTGACCAAGGATGAGGAAAAAGCTGAGGTACTTAATGCATTCTTTCCCTCAGTCTTTAACAGTAAGACCAGTTGCTCCCTGAATACCCAACCCCCTGAGCTAGTAGACAGGGGTGGGGAGCAGAATGAAGCCCCCATACTCCACGAGGAAATGGTGAGGGACCTACTACAGCACCTAGACACATGCAAGTCTATGAGGCCAGATGGGATCCACACCAGGGTACTGAAGGAGCTAGCAGAGGTTCTCATCAAGCTACTTTCCATCCTTTATCAGCAGTCCTGGCTAACTGGGGAGGTCCCTTTGACTGGAGGTTAACAAATGTGACAACCATCTACAAGAAGGGCCAGAAGGAAGATCCAGGGAACTACAGGCCTGTCAGTCTGACCCTGGTGCCTGGGAACGTTATGGAGAAGATCATCCTGAGTGCTATTATGCAGGCACAGTCAGTGTGGGTTTATGAAAGGCAGGTCCTGCTTGACGAACTTTATCTCCTTCTATGACAAGGTGACCCACTTAGCAGATGAGAGAAAAGCTGCGGATATTATTTACTTGGACTTCAGTAAAGCCTTTGGCACCATTTCCCACAGCATTCTCCTGGAGAAACTGGCTGCTCATGGCTTGAATGGACGTACTCTTCGCTGGGTAAAAAACTGGGTGGCCAGGTCCAGAGAGTGGTGGTGGATGGATTTAAATCCATTTGCTGGCCGGTCACAATTGGTGTTCCCCAGGGCTCGATACTGAGGCCGGTTCTCTTTAATATCTTCGTTAATGACTTGGATAAGGGGATCGAGTGCACCCTCAGTAAGTTTGTAGACAACACCAAGTTTGGTGGGAGTGTTGACCTGCTTGAGAGTAGCATGGTTCTACAGAGGGATCTGGACAGGCTGGACCAATGGGCCGAG
>RSEF01000031.1:55391846-55456260 GCA_003993805.1 Himantopus leucocephalus
GAGGTTGGCATGGGCCCACTTCTCCAGCCTGTCCAGGTCTCTCCGGATGGCACCCCTCCCCTCCAGCATGTCTACCTTGCCATATAGCCTGGTATCATTGGCAAACTTGCTGACGGTGCACTTGATCCCACTGTCCATGTCACCAACAAAGATGTTAAACAGCACCAGTCCCAGTACCAACCCCTGAGAAACACCAGTTGTAACTCGTCTTCACTTGGACATTGAGTTAACCACAACTCTTTGAGTGCGACTATCCAGCCAGTTCTTTATCTACCAAGTGGTCCATCTGCTGAATCCATGTCCCTTCAATTTAGAGACCGGGATATCATGTGGGACAATGTCAAATGCTTTGCACAAGTTCAGGTAGATGACATCAGTTGCTCTTCCCTTGTCCACTACTGCTGTAACCCCCTCGTAGAAGGCCACCAAATTTGTCAGGCATGACTTGCCCTTGGTGAAGCTATGTTGGCTGCTACCAATCACCTCCTTTTTTCCCATGTGCCTTAGCAGAGCTTCCAGGAGGATCTGCTCCATGATCTTTCCAAGCATGGAGGTGAGACTGACTAGCCTGTAGTTCCCTGGGTCTTCCTTTTTTCCCTTTTTGAAAATAGATGCGGTTTGATACATCCCAGGCTGTGGTTTGCCCTCCTGGCTGCCAGGGCATGTGGCCAGCTGCTATTGAGCCAACCAGCACCCCTTCTGCAGGGCAGTTCTCCAGCCACTCCTCTCCCAGTTTATACTTGTGCCCAGTGTTACTCCATCCCAGGTGCAGAATATGGCATTTTGACTTGTTAAACTTTATCCCATTAATCATAGCCCAATGCTCCGATCTGTCTAGATCACTCTGCAAGGTCTCTTGTTCCTCAAGAGAGTCAACAGCACCTCACAGTCTGGTATCATCAGCAAACTTGTTAATGGTGCATTCAACTCGGGCATCCAGATTGTTGATAAATATGTTGAACAGAACCAGCCCTAGAATTGAACCCTGAGGAACACCGCTGGTGCCTGGTCACCAGCCAGATGTAGTCCCATTCACTCCAACCCTTTGAGCTCTACCCTTCAGCCACTTCTTCACCCAGCGCACCATGAACCCACTCATACCACAGCTGGACAACTTGCACAGAAGGATTCTGTGAGGGACAGTATAAAAAACCTTACTAAAATCATAAGAAAATATATATATTTTAATGAAGAAATTCATGTAAGTTAAAGGCAATTGAAGAAGAATTCAGAAATTATACAAATTTTATTTTGACTCCTAGGTATTATAACTACTGTTTTTGTTTATTTTTCCAAAGCTAGTTACTCATCCACGTGAAAATAATTTCTTCTTTTTTTGGAATCTAAAGTTTACTGGTGATTTCTTAAAAAAAAAGAATGAAACAGAAATTTTAGTCAATATTGTTTTTCAGGCTTGCTTCACCATTAGTCCATGTGAATGGTAGTCCACAGGTAGCTAGTACTGTTAAGCAGATGGAGTACGCAAAAATTGTAAGACTAAATGGGCAAACGCTGACAGCTCTTGCAACTCACTGAGCCATTTAAGATGAGCAATGAGTCAGAGCTGGAATCCCACTGAGAAAGATCAATGGTGAATGCATTATCATAGTTATTTCCAATGACAGGAATAATAATGCAGTATTTATTTCTGGCACAAGGTTGTTTCAAGCATCATTTTTTCCCCTCTCATGATTTGGGTTGTACCTCATTCTAGTGCAAAATAGAGATATCTCACTGTGTTTAATACTATGATTCCACTCAATCTAGCTACTAAATACATTTTTTTCACATTATGTTGGTTAATTAAACTTTCTGTGAAGATTGTGGTAATTGAGTGTAAGGCTCCCATTAACGGGAGTAAGACTGCCAGGCAGTTATGTAGCCTTCTACAGTTTAGCACTTCGCTCTGTGTAATAAAGGGGAATAAACAAACAACTAGCCTGTGGCTTTATGTCAGCTGAAACACAGAAAAAACAGATATGAGAAAAGAAATCAAAAACATTTCTTCTAACCTAGGAAAGAGACTAGATGGAGGCTACAAGGACAGTAAAGCTAGGAAAAATTCGAATGTGCCCTGAAGGGACAAATTTTTGCTCACTTTAGCCTCTGTGGTCTTTAATCTGTTGACTTTTACTAAATTCTTTAGATCCTAAACCTCTTTGACACATTGCCACTTTTTGCCTTTTCCCCACTAAGCCATCAATATCCCATGCCAAAATGTAAATCGGCATCTATTTTCTTATTTTCTGTGTTGTAAAACTGCTTCAAGAATATTAACTAAGAACGTGTAAGGAATGAAGTCAAAATCATAACTAGAATTAAAGCTGAAGGCTTTCTAGCTTCTGGTTCTGTGATTCTGTACATATTTATGATCACCTAAAATACAGCATCCCTCATATAAATATCTGGAAGTGCACTTTACCATTTAAAGTTAACACTTTAAGTTTGGAAAAAGTACTCAACACCACCTAATTTTTAAAACCCTAATGGATTTTTTATATACATTTTTCAGTAAATTTTGAAACACAACTTTGCTTTGACATGTTTATTGTTAATTGTCTTGGTGTGTTTATCATTGTCAACCCCTTCTCACATGGCTGAAATTTCTTTTGCAACTTATTTGTTGATTCCTTAAGAAGTGTTTTCACTTCCCATAAATGGGGGGATATTTTCATAGATTAATATATATTAAATAACATATAAAATATTACTTAGGAGAAAGCTCTGTTTATACTACTACTTCATCCATCGTGTTCTAAGCTGTGATTGGAGAGGAATTTCAAAGACAACTAAAGTAGGATAAAGAGCAACATTTATTTAATTGCTTCTCAGTTTGTTTTCTCAAGCCACTTGCCTCCAGCCTTTTATGCTTTTCTCCTGATTCTTTCAGATAGAATCTTCTTGTTTTAGCAAACCTAAACAATAAAACGACTGTGAGACTGCTCTTCCTTACATTTGAATTTGGGCATTCTTAGCACTGCTTTTATCAAAACTGTCAGAACATGTTTGCCATCACATTTTTTTAAGCTTCAGTCAGATTAGAAACTCTCCCTCTGCCACTGTTACTTACAAATTTGTGGATGAGGGCAGGAACTGGAAAGGGGATTGCTCATTCCCAATTTATTCTATTAATTCTGGACTATGTTCAGCCAGATGGGCAGAGATCAACATTCAGGGTAATGGAGAACAACAGTATATTATTAGTTGAGAGTGCACCTTGGAAATCACAAAGACTTAGATCTTTCTTAGATCCAACAGGTAACGGGAAAAGAAATGAGCATGTTTTCACAGAAAGTACAATGTGGATTTCCAGGTTCTAGTAAGCCAGTTCTGTCCTCCAGTCATCAACTGCTGCAAAAAGAAAACTTATTCCTGAAGTTTTCTTGAAAATGTGCTAAGTGCTTTACAAGCACATTAAGAAAAAAAATCTAAATTTTTTATTTTCTAATGAATTAACTCTTGTGATTTTATAATTTTTCAAGGAAAATACATGTCTTCTGAAGGCATAATAGTTATAAATAGAAAATCTTCCTTTAATTTTAGTGAGCTGAAATGGTGGTATCACCAAACAATCTTATATTTTTCAATGAGTCACATTCCAATTTTATATAATTCATATCTGGATATTCCAAGTATCACATACATCTACTGAAGCATAGACAGTAGGTAGGCTTTCCACGCCCCTGAATGTTTTTCATAAAGCGATATATTTTAGACATAATAAGAATGTATTCTTTATATATTTATAAAGACGTAAGTTCCCTGAGAATACTCTGAATCGGAGGGTAAGAGTTGTGAATTGTCACAGGAGGGACATGACGCAGCATGTGGCTAGCAGTTAGATAAGTCCAGTAGCCCCTGCTTCACACATAACAGTCATGAACTTCTGTTTTGTTGAAAAAAAAAGAGATGCTGAAAAAGCTCATGACTACCAGAAGCTACTGCTTTGTCCCAGACGGCATCACCCACAGGAGGTAAAACTCCCAAGTGATTCACCTCAGTAACCTTCCTCTGGGTGCTGGCTTTCCACCTCAAGCTCCCTGGCCAGAAACATGAGGTATTTGCCTAATCTTGCATGTCCCAGAAAGTTATTGAACTCTTTCAGAAAGCAATTACTTTCAGAAAATGTTAATATTATTGGTTTTCTTAACCTACACCTTATAAACAGTCAAATATTAACATCTATAGGAGCACACAGAAGGTCCAATAAACCTTCATACCTTACTTTTTGAAAATAGGAATACTTTGATGTTTGCCTGTTGGCCAAATACTCTGTGTTATTTGAGAAGGAGATATACTTCTTCCTGAGGCAAATCCAGCTGCCTGTTCTGCACTGAATTAAGCCATGAACTTCAGAGCAAAGCAATAAGCTTGTAAATGTGTTAAATAAAGCTCAGAATCTACTCAGATATTCCCTCTGACTACTACACTGTGTCAAGTAAAGAGATTGTGTAGGTTCAGCTGAATCTATTAACAGGCACTCTTACAGGCAAGAAGTACTTGTTTGTGTGACTTACTAACATTTTGAATAGCAACCATGATTCCCTTGTATCTATCAGGTATGAATTATCCCTTTAACTCTGCCACTCAAAACCTTCTTTTAATATATTGTTCTTGTTTGTGTTGTTCAGACTGGCTTCCATGTTCCCATGCACTCTGCCAGACTGGTTTTCTTAACCAAATGCAAACAAAACAAGTGGTTCAAATAGCATTTGTGAAATGATGTGTCTGCTTAACTCTTTGAATATATTACCAGGTATAAGTATCACATGGCCAAGACCTAGTGTCTGCATTTAGGCATGTTCTTCACTTTTTTCTGCCTCAACACTGGGCTTACCATCACACAACCCTGAACAAACTCAGGGGCTCCTCCGCTGTTCCTTGTTACTTCACCCAGAAGCATTGCCTTTTGTCCTTGCCCTAGCAATAGTCTATTCCTTCATATGTGAATAACAATACAAAAATCCACAGTTTTTCTAGAATCAAAATGTTAAACATTTTGAGAACCATACACTTAAACGAGTGACCCTGTATTATGTTCAATAATAACAGTGAACTGACCTACCACTACCATCAAGTCTGAGAAACACACATAGTACCTAAGAAGGTTCACCAAAACTAGTACATGAACCTGGTACGTCTTTTGTCTCAAATCTAGAGGCAATTAAGTTTCTGAGGGACCACAAGCATTTTTAATATCAGGGCGTTGAACCAAACACGATCGTCAATCTTTTTTATATACTCTTTAACAATTCATTTGCAATAGTTCAAAGCATTTGTTAATTAATTTGGTGACTTCTGAATAATCTCATTGAATGAATATCAACATCAAAAAAATAAACCCTGGAACCCAATTATGGCAAGTAATTAAAAAGATGCATGAAGATTGCAGTCCTGATGTGCTTGTTATGCCAAATAACACAGGATTTTCTAATCTGCAGCCATTATTCTGGCACTTTGCAGCTACGCTTATTGGCTATATATTTGAGAAATACATATATATGTATTTAAATAAATATTTACAGGAAACAAAACAGAAGTATAGAAAGGTGTTTGATGCACTGAATTATGTTTATTATGAGTATTATAATATGTTATATACGTATATTTTATTACTCTTTAATATTACAGTCTTTTGAATTATGTCAATATTTTTAGGTTCCCTAGCAGCTGTGGTCTGTTCCACTCATTTGTCCAACAGCCCAATTATTTCTATGATAGTATGATAGATGACAATATTTCAGAATTTTCTCAATGAAGAAAAGGAAATCACATTAAAACCCTATATAACTACTAAAGAAAAAATTAATTAAATACGTATCTTTTATTGCAGATATTTTCCCTTACTGAAGACCAGGCCACCGTCTTCTTCAAAATAATAAAGCTGCCTTCTGGCCGTAGGGAGACAGTATGAATGATTTTAATCTTTTTTACTTCGAACAATGTAAAAGAAGTTCATGAAATTAAAATAAGACCTGAAAATCTAATATAAGACAGTAAAGATATCATTTTTTATTATTTCTTTTTGCTCCTCTTGAAAGTACTAGAGCCTTTGAAATAAATCAACATCAATGGCATGTTGTACCGCTGCAGCTTGATTGGTCATTAAAAAGCAAAGAATCACAAGTGAAAGGGAGGACACTTCTTTTATTTAGAAAACACATTTCAAACATAATAAACTTTGAACTAATCAGCTGAAACAATAAGAAAAATCAATAATTTTCTCAGTATCTTTCAGGTAAAAAAAAATAAAAGACGGCATTCTTTGCCCCTCACACACACGCTACCTGAGACCATTTAAAGAAGAACTACACTTACTTTGTACTTAATTCCTTAGAGAGACTTCTTAAATATTGCAGCTTACTTCTGAAGTAATTCTGCAAAGTGACCAAGTGCCCCCAGTTTTAATGGACTGTATCAGCCTCACAGGGATTGTTACTGGAACATTAACTTGTCCCTTTTAAAGCTACGAACTGAAAAAGCACAGTATTTGCTGACTTTCCCAAAGATGACAATCTAAAGAATCTTTTCCCATAACCGAAATCCCAGCATGCAATTGACACAAGAAAACTGTAGAGTTTCCTGTAGCATCCTTTTCTGGATGCTAAAAGTGAAGCCAAACAGCTGTTCCTTCACAATCTGTGTATGCTGAAGATGCTGAAATTGTATTTATAGCCATTAATAGTTCTTCACTAGCAGCTCAGAACAATGAAACTTGATGGCTTGAGTTTGTTCATTTTCAGCTACCATGAAAAATCATAAGGAACTCATTTAGGTTAGCTTGTGAAGTACCAAGTGCTTTTTGCCAGATATCAAATACTCTCGAACTCCATAAAGCAAACAGAAATGTCTGAATAAAGATTCATATAGCATAACTCAAAAGACCATTTAAAGAGTAACTGGTAACTTAACAATCATGAAGAAATTTGAATTTGACACAGAATCCTTTACAAGAAATAGCATGAGCTCTCCAAATTAGCATTCTGAAAACAGAACAAAGAAAATATTTTACAGAGAAATGTAAAACAATCATTTTATAACCTCTCACTTATTTTTTTATTGACTAATTATTGACTAATTGTTTAACTTAAATGAACTTCCCACACACTACATCAAATGTCGCATGTACTAGTTACTACACTGTAAAAGAAAATAACATGACATCATTTTACCCACAGCCACAATGAGAGGTTTGGCAGGAAACTTTCTGCCACACTGAAAAAAGTAGGTCAGGGAAACAGAAGTTCAAAAGGAAAATATTGGAGAGAGAGTATTGATGGGAAGAATTGTTCTGGCAGCATACCGAAATTATGATTTTTTATAGTCACTAAGCAAAATCAAAGTCAGTAAATGAAGTAAATTTCTCTCATTTCCTACAGGATAAATGTATGAATTATGACAGACTAATGACGTAGACTACAAAGCTGGTGAGGGGTCTGCAGGACAAGTCTTATGAGGAGTGGCTGAGGGAACTGGGGCTGTTTAGCCTGGAGAAGAGGAGGCTGAGGGGAGACCTTACCGCTCTCTACAGCTCCCTGAAAGGAGGGTGTAGCCAGGTAGGGATCAGTCTCTTCTCCCAAGTACCAAGGGATAGGACAAGATGGAACAGCATCAAGTTGCACCGGGGAGGTTTAGGATGGATATGAGGAAAAATTTCTTCACCAAAAGTTTTATCAAACATTGGAACAGGCTGCCTAGGGAAATAGTTGAATCACCATCCCTGGAGGTATTTAAAAGATGTGTTGATGTGGTGCTCAGGAATATGGTTTAGTGGTGGATTTGGCAGTGCTAGGTTAACAGTTGCACTTGATGATCTGAAAGGTCTTTTCCAACCCAAATGATTTGATGATTCTATCTCCACATGAATGATCCAAAAGGTTTTTAGCCAACATATCACTCCTCAACAATGCTGTAGAATGTGGTATATATGTGTACAGTGTCTCACTATCCCATTAAAAAATCAAGATGATCTAAGCAAGGGGTAATCTCAAGCATTTCATAAGTAGGCATACTTACGAGGTTTTAGAGCAATTAAGCTTTATGTACATCAAAAAGAGAAAAACTGATGTTCTATGCTCATAATATGCTGGAGTTATAAAAGTCCTTCATATTAAATAAGCCACAAGAAATTAAAGTCAATCAGAACCTGATAACATTCAGTTGTGTCATTTGGATGTTTGTTTCAGCATCAGTTAAGGTGAGAATGCTAGATAAATGGGATAGAAAAGAAATAAAAAGACATTTTTGCAGTCCGAGGTTGCTACTACAATATGCAGACAAAACACATTGTTATACCACTCCAGACTGAACTAATGTTTAGTGAAAATACACAACGAAGAGATACTTAGAGTAAATGGTAGACAGGAGTAAGCTGGGAGACTGAAAAAAAAAGGGAAGGGAAAAGCAGGAAACTCTGCTCATGCACAAATCCATTGTGGAGGAAAGGATATTTCTGATATTGTTAGTTATAAGAAAAAAAGTTAAAAGGAGTATGGAGAAAGCTGGAGATCATGGAGACAGATAGCATAAGAATAAGCAATCCTGACAAATATTCAGAAGGAATGTTTTTTCACACGCTGAATATGGAAAAGGTTTAGAATTCTTTTAAAAGGGAAAAAAACCCCAACCAAATGAAATGTTCAGAAATGCAAAAGAGAGTCTTGCCTGGATGAAAACGTGTGGAGAACAGTTTGAATGGGTCCCATATTCAGGCCAGTAAATCAGACAGAAGGTGATCAAGCAGTTGATGAGAGATTGTTGTATGACCTCAGGTTTGACGTCAAGACTCTACCAATAAAGATCTGCCAGCATCCATCATCCAACTACGCTATGTATAGAGCTCTGAGGGACTGTGACAAAAGCTGCAATACAATTTCAGCTCATCAGTAGTATTTGAGTAGAAAGTTTATACGGGGAATCTCTTTCTCCTTTCCCAATTAAACTGTTGCTAACTTTTTCCATTTTGCATCAACGTTCATTTTCAGCCTGTTAATTGCCAGCTCAATACTTTCAGTTGCTCTTTAATAAACTAATTCATAAGTATGGTAACAAAGATCTATGCCTCTATTATACATTATGAGCGAAAACTTCTTAAATGACAGCTATTAAGCCAAGGAATTTGGTAAAAAATATAATTTTCGAGATATCAGTGGCTAATTTCTTCTGATATTAATATGTGGTCTGTTACCCTTTTGATAATTGTGAGATTTTAGTATCATTTTAACTTTCATGATGACTCTCAAGCTAAATAAAAGTCTACATACTAATCATATTAAAAGTATTCAGACAAGTTCTAATTTTCATATGCCTAAGCTAAAAAAGTCAGTGGCCCAAAGCATGACATCTTATTCCATGTGAGCACAATATATAAACAAGCCAATAAAAAAATTAATTCATCTTAATTTTTCAGCAGGGCAAAGCCTCTGTTCTGTGTCAGGAATCCCAGACAGTCAAGGTAGGAGAGAGAAAATATTAAGTAACGTGTTTGTAAATGTATATTTTCATGTTTGTCTCCAGCTTTAAATTTTTTTAATGGGTTTAATTCCTGTTTTGCACTGAGCAAAAGAAAAAAAAAATGCAGAGAAAAACCAGACTGTGATAAAACTGAAAGTATCAATTTTAAGCAAATATATACTTAACATAAGCTGTCTTTCTGAAACCATATAAAAGACACATATTGGAATTAGGATATTTCATCCCTTTTATTATTTCTCTTTTATTATGTCTATAGAACTTGGACAGAAAAATGTACATTGAGGTTAACATTAAAAAGACAAGTTTAAAAATAGCCCTTTTTTAATAAAAGTTATTCCACTACCCACTTTTGATTCTCCAGTGTAGTGTACAGAAGTGCTGTTTGTTTTACCCTCTGTAGAAAGCTTCCCATTTTTAAGTTTCAAATCTTTCTCACTTGGCGGCGACCTCTACTCCCGTTAGTTTCTCTCTGGTTGTTTTTTACAGCCAAGTTATTCCTTCAAATTGCCTCTCATCTTCTAGTTTAATCATGGGCAGTTTACACAAAGCAGCACCCAACAAAGTTATAAAACAAATGTCCAGAGGGAGAGTTTGTTTACCCATTGAATGAAGTTCTGATTTAGTAACTAAATTCCACAGCAGTAAAATGTTTTACTTAGTACGCAATCATCATCTGGCCATACCATTTCAGGTCTTTTACAGCCTACCACTTGAATAGAAAGAAGCAATCCTGTCAGACAGTATATGCACCAAAACCACAAGGAAAAAAATGAGGTGAAAAACAGAGGGATTCCCTTCACAGACTGGGGATGTAATTGAACTTCAAATAATTAACTTATTTTAAAATACTTAGTTTCTGCTAAATAGTTTGAAAGTAAAAAAAAAAAATATAGTTAACTAATAAAAATTGAGATTCTGATTTTTTTTTATTTTGTCGAGTTAGAGAATCAAAAGAAGCCATTACATTCACACCAGTTTATTTCTAAAATATTCGTATGTTAACAAATCCATCTTTCTGAAGAAAATTCTTGTCATCTGATATTGGCAATACACCTTTTATGAAGAGTTAACATTATTTACCAGCAAAAAGCAAATGGAGACCAAGTAAGCTTGGTATATGCACAGAAAAAAAGGAAGTGGTTCTTTCTCTGGATACTATATTGGATACATAAAGAATATTTAAATAACAATTCCCTTTTGTAGGTTTCATAGACTTATTTTTATTACTTCTTATCACACAGAATTCTGTGACTGCCCTCTGACCCTACTTATTCTACTAATATTGAAAAGTACAATTTTCCATTAGTAAACTTAAAGTCAGGAAAAAGGACTTCTGAATATTTTTTATGAATATTAATGTGAAATTTTTTGACTCATTTTTAAAGTGAATACATGCTGTGCCTATGGATTCTGCAAATTCAGATGTACTCCCTGCTAAAGCAGCAGTGGTGCCCTGATCAAAATCGCTGCATAAAAAATAAAATTAGGTCATAATTCTATGTAAAAATGAGTTGTAAAAATGTTTTGATTCTTTTTTTTCTATTTCATGAAAGCCAAAAAGTTTAGTTAAACTAATCACACAATAGTACAAGTTAAATTCTGTACGTTGTCACTATTGATTAAAAGCACAGGTGGTTATGTTTAACTACAGTGGTATAAAGATTTATACAAAAAGCATGCATACAAATAAGCAGAATCTGGCCCCAAAATTACTGCATGGATTGAACACTAGACACAGTCCTGTGTGTTAATCTTCTCTGTTTCTTACAACTTGTGAAACTGTCTAAATATATTTGTCTAAAAATTACAATACTGCTGATATAACAATCTATATCTAACCTGATCACCGTGGGGCACACGCCTTTATAGTACTTCATATGAATAAACTTACTCTTCAACATCACAAAATCAAAATTCTTGATCTCTGATAGTGAAGACTAGTCCCTGGGCTTTCCCAATTCTGGAAATTAATTGCATTAGCTCATAGGTAAAACACAATTTTAAGTCAACCTATTTTCATCTTTTCAATCACGTTTGATGTTGGGGTCCAAAAAAATTAAAAAGAGAAAAAGAACTACATCTCTTCTCCCTCATACCTGGACCAGACACATTTTCTGACTTGTAGGTCATTCTCTTTCATCACAGCATTAGAGAGAAACAGATATTACACGCAGTTGTATACTAGGAAAAACTGCTTCATTATGAGGGATGTCAGCTTTTGAATGTTTTGTGCAGAGAATCTCTGGAATCTCTATCCCTGAAGACACGCAAAACCCAACAGGATGAGTCTCCAAGCAATCTGCTCTAACAGCACCTGCTTTGAGAAGAGGCTGAGCTACAGGACCTCCAGTCCCTTCCAATCCAAATTAGTACATCATTCCATGCTTACACTTTTGTTTTATTTATTTGGGGGTATTTTTGGTGTCTTTGACATCTTTGATATACAATCTCACAAGTTCCCTGAAACTTGTATAACTCATTTGAACCCATTATTTTCTCATACCAGGTTTACTCAGATATTGATATTAAGGACTTTATTTTCCAATAGAAGTTCTTAGTGATGTCAATGGTATCATAAAAGAAAATTATGGGCAATAATTAATGAAAGTTAGGGTTTCGGTAACAGCTCAGATCAATCATTTGGAAAGGCACTACCTCAAGATTTCTTTGTGATAGAAATAGAATACACACTTAACTTCTATACCTTCTGTGGAAGAAACTAATTTGACATTTGGCATTTTTGCTAAAAGCTTTTCTAGACTTGGAAATTACAATGAAACTTCAGATACTTTTTGGAAGAGAATAACAGCATTAAATTAGAAAAGCAAGCTATAAATAGCCTTGAGAAATCTGTATGCGACAGAATCTATAGTAAGGACAGAGAAAGACCAGACACAGGGAACTTAAATAATACAATACATACAAAATATAATGAGTTTGATACCAATTTCATCTATTCCAAAGGATATAATGAAAACATAATTTGAAAAAGATCAACAGGATCAACCATAATTTCCATTTCAGTCTAATAATTTCAGAAGAAAACTGAGGGTGTTTAAAGTGTACACAATACATTATGTTCATTTCTAATACACTAACTTTTAAAGAACTAATATATTATCAAATTCATTGATCAATATTGTTTCTGTAAGCAAAGAGATACAGAACAAGGCAAAATACCCAAATAACAAACATCAGATAATTGTTATATACTATTGTCAATATCTATTTTATCTTTCTCTGTCCTTACTATTATTTTTCAAATGTTAAAAAACTATGTCAAAATAATAATAATTAAATATAAGGCATTTTGAAATTTGTTTTTTCATTCTTTTAGGCAGCCTTGAATTATTTTTTCTTTCTACCTGTCAGCTTTCTGAATTAAGCACAAGAGAATTTTTATGACATGGAAATTTAATCTGGCAACAAACCCAGCAGAAACAACATGTTGGCTCTGATTGTTTTTTAAATAAAAATTCTGTATCACTGACTCTTGCTTGCTTGTTTTTGTCCTACACGGTTTTCCTAGCTTAAAAAATACCCTTTCTAAAAAAAGTTTAGAATCTTTTGTTGTAATGCTGAAGCAGATGAGAACAGAAAATTTTAATCTTCAGTAAAAACATTTTACATGCCTCTTATATTGATATAAATCAGTCTAATTTGCTATGACAGTGACAGAACTTTAGTTTTGTTTGAAGTTGCCAAACTTTTCTAAGATATCAAGTCACTGAATTGCTTTTGTAAGCAAAGGCTGAAGAGAGTCCAGGTAACTCTGTGCCCTGGAGCAGACACATATGTGAGTTTTGCAGTTAGAATATTCAGAAAGTAATGGGGAGTAAAAAGCAGTGACGACTTATAAATAAGCATTCCACGTGTTTAAAAATGCAAAATCAATGATTATCTATGATAACCAGAATTTCTGTCTATGCTAAGGATTCTTTGGCTAGCTTTGGTGAATTTCCCATTATTCTGAAGACCCTTCTAAGATTGTAGACCTTGAAAAATTAGTTCGTCCAGTTCCCTCCTACCCATGTGTCTATGGCTTACTGAAAATGGCTGACCTGTTGTTTGATGTTCTTGAAAGAGAATTTCATTTTTTCTGGGACACTGGCTGCAATAACATCATTTTTTCAATTTTCCAGGGTAGAAAACCAGAATGTACTGAGAAATAACTGCAAAAATCACTGATGCTTTATTTTAGTACTCACACTAAAACACACACACACACTTTTTTTTTCCTTTCAAATCTTTCAGTGAGCAAAAAATGGCTACTTTCTCGGTATTTAGATTTTAATGAAAAGTCTGTCCACAAGAGAAACAAACACAAAAGACCTTACATCAGCACATCAGAAACACTTTTTACAGCCCCATGCCAGGATCTAGGGAGGCAGAGTAAGACTGCCTACGTATAGTCACTTAGAGCCATTTGAAATGACATAGTTTACCAAGAGAGGGCTGCCCCCTGCCATGGGGGAGCTGGTGGTTATGCCACCGGATGCCTCAAAGAGCTACGCTTCTTTGGAGAGGCAGCTGGAGGTTCAGTAGGATACCTTAGAACACCTAAAATGACACTGGACACCTGTGGTTAGGTAAGTGACTTCTGGCCTTAACTAAGAGAGCTCAAATCTTGACTAAAGTCAAGAAAGCTCAATGAGACATACAAGAAAACTAATCAGAAAAAAGTGAGAACTCTTCTGATTTTTTGCTAAGTCAGAGATACGGTATTTTATGCCTGCCAAGGAGTTATCACGTAACTTCATATACAGAACACAAGGAAGGCAAAACATATTGCGAAATCCAGAGAAGCTTCTGATACATACCTGCTGCTTCCACTCATAAAAATAATATTCAAAGCTATCATGGTTTTATCAGACTTCCTAAGCAGGATTCAAAATTGTTGTCTCAGATAGAGCAATATAATTTTTCCACTCACAGAAGTGCTTTACCGTATTTATTCTTAATAACATCTCTGAGTGTTAAAGCCTTATGATAGAGATGTTCTGCACTGCAAGGGACTACAAAAAAAAATTCATCCTGATAAGTGAGTGGGATGGAAAAGCATTTTTAGAAATAATTTGCCTCTTGTTTTTATTGGCCCTGATGATCAGGCTTTTGACAGCTCATTTTACTCTCCATGAATTACCCTGGTATGCTTATTATTCTGTTCTACATATATATGTTTATTTCTCGTGGTACGTATCTCAAATTTCCCTTTACTAGTACCACTGTAAAAAACTGACAAATAAGATTTAAAAATTTACCTATCCTAGTCCTTAAAAGATCTACTATCTCCTACACTGATTTCTTTCCACTTATGCAACTCATACATTTCTTCTCATTCAAGATAACCCATAGTGAAATTTTCTTTACAGTTATGCCTGCTTTACAAGACCCATCTAAATCATAAATGTACAAATAGACTCACTGATATTTCATGTTTTTTTCTGTTCAAAATTCATGCAACCAGGGAGAGTAAAAAAAGTCTTCCTGAAATCTTGCATGGAAAAGTGTACCCTGCGACTGTCTGCTCACAGGGCTTGGCTGCTGTCTAAGGGTTCTAAGACAATTAAACACAAAATACTTCTGAGGCCATAGATACCTCCAATGAGTTACCTGAGTTAAGCAGCTGTTGGTTAATGAGTTGTGACTCCTTCATAATGTTGTAATTCTTATTTGATAGAAAAATAATTGAGGATTTATTTAACCTGCACCTGTAATTAGCAGTGTTTTGTTTCTCAGTGGGTTTTTTTTGTCAGCTGAAGACTTTTGTCTGCCCTACTTACCTGAAATGAAATTTCTCACAAGGGATGGGATTTGTTTTAATAAAGGAACAAATACAGTTGACTAAAAGATTGAGTTTCTTTCCAATAAAATCAGTATGTTAATTATTATATAATACTAATTTAGCGTAAATATTACTGACAATAAAAAATTAAGAGTAAAAATACTCTGAAACTTCCAATGAAATTAAAAAAATTAATTATCTCAATTTAAATCATGAGTTCTAAATGAAAATGATCTACTTACAAGTGCATGTTTCCAATCAAAGATTTTCCTTTTCCTGTGGAAAATTTTAATTTCATTAGGTGAAATTTGATGAGGAAAAATGTTGGATTTTTTAAACTGTCTTGGCTCAGAATATTTCTCCAAGGCATTTAGATAAAAAGAAATCCATATCTTTCAGGGTAACCAGACTTGAATTGCATTCTTATTTGTTACATGAATCTATCCAAATCTATTTTCCAGCACTTCTAAAAAAAACTGTAAAAGAAAAAACTAAAACACTTGACAATTTTCAACAAATAAACTACATAATCTGTAAGTTAATATGTAAAATTCAACTGAAATGTGAAAATGTCTAATCCGTTATATTCTAAAAGAGTTGTTGCAGCATTTAATAAGATAACAGTGTCAGGCAAGAGATTATAGATGTACATGATTGAACTGTATGTATTTCCTGGTGTTCAGATAAAGATATATAACTAAAGGGGAAAATAGACTTTATTTGTTGCAGGAAAATAGGGGTTTTAGGAGGATTGAGGAGATATCCATCATTGGCAGGCTCGAAGAGTAAGGTCATCTCGGACATACAGAAGGAGATACAAATGGATGAACAAATGCAGGCAGAACTGAGACAGAAAAGGTGAAAAGCAAGTGACTGGACATTAGATGTGTCTATGTGGTACAGCATGAAGGTGAAGAAATGAATTTCATGCACCTTTGAAAGCTTCCTCTGTATTCTGCCTTGAAACCAAGTAAGCCCAATATACTAGCAGTTACACAGAATCATCTTTAAAATTAATGGAGGAATAAACAGATAAGCAACTTAAGAAACATGTTAGCTATGAGAATGTTTTCTTCTTATTTGTGAGACAGTATTTATGCACAGATTTGTGCTGGCTGTAGCTCCAGGAAGAGACAAGTTCCTATAAACTTGGAGGCTGTGGATTAAAAAAAAATTCACATGTGAAAAGACTGGTAAGTCTTATTAACGTAAAGATAGCACTTCTCTTTCAGCAGTTGTTTAGACTGTAAGAACCATTTCATGTGTACCTTCTTCTTCCATTCTCCCCTGCACACCTGATATTGACTGTTCTACAAGAGAAAATATAGGATAAGAAGGATCTTGTGGCTTAAGGAGCTGTGCATCTTAAAATATAGAAGTACTTGAATCCTCCAGGCAAAAGATGTTTTTAAGGAGTGCACATTCTAAAAGCTTTTAAACTGTTTCTATAGTTCAAAGCTCCCTGGATTATGCTTTAGCTATCATATTCTTACTTAGCTTCAGTTGTAAAACTCCGTTTGTCTTCCTTACACATTTCTAAATTTCCATTACCCTGTGAAGAATAATTAAATCACAAAGTAAGCAAAGCTGATTCAGTGGTGAATGAAAAGCCAATGCTACAATACAGTATTAAAAATTGAAAAAGAACAGTTTAGCTACACCATCTAATTTACTTAGGTATCACTTTAAGGCATCAACACCATTTATCACTGTTACAGAATCACAGAATGGTCAGGGTTGGAAGGGACCTCTGGAGATCATCCAGTCCAACCCCCCTGCCAGAGCAGGGTCACCTACAGCAGCTTTCACAGGACAGCGTCCATGTGGGTTTTGAAAGTCTCCAGAGTGGGAAACTCCACCACCTCTCTGGGAAGCCTGTGCCAGTGCTCTGCCACCCTCAGAGGAAAGAAGCTCTTCCTCATGTTTAGATGGAACTTCCTGTGTTCAAGTTCGTGCCCATCACCTCTCATCCTATCACTGGGCACCACTGAAAAAAGACTGGTCCTGTCCTCCTGGCACCCTCCCTTTAAGTATTTATAAGCCTTGATAGGATCCCCCTCAGTATTCTCTTCTCCAGACTAAAAAAACCCAAGTCCCTCAGCCTTTCCTCATAAGAAAGAGGTTCCAGTCCCCTAATTATCGTCGTACATCATCATGCTGTAGTCTGGCATGTGTGCACCATCACTAGAAACAGAAGTGTTTATGGAAAACAAATTAGGAACTTAAAGGAAATTCAAGGTACATATTGACATGAATCAGTAAATACAAAGAATATCTGCAATCAGCCATCAGGTCCTTGTTTAGAATTAAACCAGTACAGATACGAGGTTCTAGGTAAGGAACCATGCTCATTAATGAAATTACATAAGATGTGGTGATACCAGGAATTTTTAAAGTAAAACGAAGTTCAGTCACTTTTCTGAAGGGCTTTGAAAAGATAAGTCCAATATGTGTATGAAGCTACAATTTTAAGAGGACTAATGAAGAGTTAGTAAGGGCAATAAAAGACGGTGAAGGCATTTCTATCAGAAGGCAGATAATTGACAAAAGGTTTACATTTTTACAATAGCATCTTTTAAATATTTGAAGTATGTTTTTCTTGTTTTCTTCCAGGAACAAGCACATTTCTATATGAGTGAAGTCTGTAACCTTCTATTAGCTTTTCATCACCTTAACAGATGGTTGAAATTAGGAGATAGATTTCATGTGTTCTAAGTAGTCATTATGAGAAAGCACATGAACCTGTCATTAATGACTCTGAAATTACTGCAGTTGGTTGTAAACAACACTTTATATGGAGGTAGAAAGAGAAGACTCAAAGTTTACCTCCAAACTCTTCCATGAAACTCATACTATTCTCCCCTCCTACCCTTTTCTGACATTACAAGATAGATCCAGAGCTTTGGAGAGATAAATCTCTATTCATTATTCTATGATCATAGAACTTCATTAAAAGAGATAATAATATTTCACTGTCATGTTTTAGATAAGGAATACCAAGATAATTCAACCACCATATTCCCAAAAAGAGTTGGATTGGTTGTTACATGCAAGCATACAGATAAAGCTGCTGGCAACATAAACTTCTCGATTTTGCAGATATACAGATTGCAAGAGGAATTGTTCAAAGTCAGAAAAAATCAATGAGAGAGGAACTTTGGTTGCAAGTTTAACGTGCTAGCCATCTTTGTTATCGTATACACAGACAAGAAACGAACAGTACAGAGACAGAACAGAAGGCAACATACAACTTTCAGACAGTGCTTCAAAATTACTATGAATATTCATTTTTTTGTATTAGAAACACAAAACAAGTATTTCCATATAATTTTTTTGTGATTTGAATGGTCAAACCTGAGGTTTGAACACGCCAGCAAGACTGTCAACTTCAAAATTAGGGGTTTGGAACAACTGGCTAAAACTATTTAGCAGTTCTATAACTGCTACAGTTTACTAAATATGGAACAGTATAAGGGAACCATTTCATAATCAGTGCAAAGATTTTATTTGATTGCTCTCTCCCTACAATAATTTGCAATAAAACTGAATATATTTAGTTGAACTTGAATATTTTTATTCTTTGCATTTTTTTTGTTAGTATAAAAAATACATATGGAAGCAATATAAAAACAGTATTATGGATTTAAAATAACAAAATTAATCAATCTTATCTATTAATTTTAAATTCACTTGCTTTGGTTGGTTAAAGATAACCCTATAGTTTCCTTCAGCAGTCTTTTTTCAACCTAATATCACCACCTGTTACTATTTAAGCTGTATAGGTATGAAGTAAAGCCCTTTCTTTCTAGCCCCTCAGAAAAGTATTTGCAAACTATTGAAATGCAAATGGTGGTAAACATTGAAGGATCATACTAATAATATTACTGAAAAGAGGTACACATTTTTAACTATTTTTTGAGGTTTTGTACTTCTAGAAGAACATGTCTGCTAGTTGCAGAAAAAAAAAAATAAACATTTGTTATTTTGTGCAGAAGATCATGTATAACCAAGCAAACTCAGCTATTTTCCATCAAGATCACTGGAGCAAATGTAGACACTCTGTCTTGCTGAAATCATTAATTCTCTCTCATTTAAGATAAATTTCTAGCTACTCGTCATCAAATGATAATTTTCCTTACCTTCAATGGTGAAGAAGATGTCACACTATATTAATGATCCAGCAAACTACTGCCATATCCATAAACTCATTTGCCTGTTAGATTATCATATACAGCAAGCTCAGTCGGTTGTTTGGGGTTTTTTGTATTTTTGAAACAATATCCAGCCAAGACACACCTCAGCATGAGACAAACCGAAAATATTATTTGATGGAACTATCTATTGATAATTTCAAAACGGATTATCTTTTCCTTGGAAGTCCAGCAGTATCTCTAGATTTACTTGTACCCTTATTTACATAATTACTAGAATTTCATTTTGCACTTCATTAACAACCATAGCCAATCCTAATATTCTAAATGAGCAAAAGCTCTTCACATTTCCTTTAATCACAAACACTCATTATAATTTTTTCTGGGTGATGAGGTATATCTGAAAATCAACATAGTTCCAATATGTCTAATTTACATCCAACAGAGTTCTAAATTCTCCCTAACCATGTTTCTGCAAATGTACGAACAGCAGAAGAAATTAATATAAGAATTTCAAATGCATTTCAAAAGAAACTGTCTCACCGAAAATCATCACTGAACTCTTCTCTCAGTTCCTTTTGCAATGTGTAAGCATATAGCCATGCTTTTTTTTCCTGTGCATTGAGATCTCAGAATATTCTGTGTCAAAACATGTTTTTACAGCATTTACTTTACAGAGACAGTAAGTAGGTTTCTGTTCTACCACCTTTCATTATTCAAATTCTCTCTTTTTAAACTCTCAGGTTTTACTTTACTTTTGTTTGGTGGGGTTTTTTTCTGCCCTCATTGCTTGGAACAGACCACATTGACATGGTCAATTATATCTCCATATGTGACTAATGTTCAAATTTCAACTCTTTATGCCAATGGAAAACACGCTGGACTCCGCTGCCCGAAGAATTCTCAAAAGCGAGAAGTAGAAAATATCTCTGCCAGTGAGCTGCCATGCAGGTCAATTAGGCAGGTCACCTGAAGAACATAGGTCTGGCTCTTATCATTTAGACAAGATGAACTTTCAAATTCAGGAATATTTGTATTAAACAAATCATAGCTGTGGAACATTCATTGTGATCTGTGTTTAGGCACTGCAAGAAAAAACAAGCCTGTTGCTGCAATGTGAAAAAGAAAACAAATGGAAAACTATTTAAATTTTAATACAAATTTAGTGTAAGTTGGAAAGACCAGAAATTGAAAAAAACCTTAAAGGTAAAAATATTTAGGACCATCTAGCAAAGCACATGAGAAAAGGCAATATGATTTCTTTCATGGTTTAGTTCCAGTAAAATGAACTCACCTTAAGTGTACTTCCTGAACAAACTACTTTCCAAGAGCAGAAGGTGCATTTATTATTGACATATTAAAGACACAAAGGAAAGAAAGAAACTGAGGTTTGTGTTTATTTATAAATAATATATTATTGTTGTCACATATTGACTCACGAGTCGATCTCTGTAAAGGATGAATTGGGTCATTTAATCACTATATTTTTATTTAGGCTTCTTACAGAAAGGGAGAATTATTTGTAAAACGGAAGTTGGCCATCCAAACAAGTATTTCATATCCTGGTGGGGTAAATATACAGTCTTTTCTTTGATAGTAGAGACAAATACACTTAAGACAGAAAACAGTGAACAAAGAAAATTAATGAAACTAAATGTAATACTTTCATGTTACTAGATAGCAACTTAGAGTGCAAGAAACCACATACATATGAATCCATCACATCCATCCACCACAGCAATTTTATAAAATTTCACCTCACATTTAACAATCAGTTTCACATTTCATACATGGAGAGTTCGTTTCTTGCATGCACTTTTGTTTTCAACCAGTTCGCTGATGTAAATTATTAGTTCACAAAAATCTTGGTGTTTTGTGTATCCATGCTACATGTTTAACTTAAAGGCCACTTAGGTTCCACAAAAAAACTTGACCATATTTTATCTGCAGTTGCCTTTTGCTATTCGAAGAAGGCATTTTAAAAACCTGAGATATCATGTTTCTAACAAGCAGCTACTATACATACAGAAAATTGGAAATTCTCAAATTCTCTGCAATTCTTTTTGACTATATGCTGGGTGTACAAATCCTCAAGTACATAAAAATGCCATTTTTTTGTATTTTATTTTCACATCATATTTTTGTCAGAGCAGAGAAAGCCATTATTTTACATTACATCATGCAAAAAGCTTCTTTAGAGCCTTTGTTGTCCTTTGTATAATATACAGATCATCCAGTCAATTTCTGACCTTAACACAGATCTTGCCTTGACTTGTCTTTTTATTAACAAGCTAAATGATCAGGCTTTGCACTTTTAGCGTGAAATGCTCAAGTATGGCTGTCAGAAGTCACTTATCTGTTATATTAAGTCTTAGTAATTACAGGGCATTTAGGGCAATTTAAAGATCAGACGGTTGCAAATATTTTGTGGTTATATAAAATATTTTATGGAAGAACTATGAACAAAAAAGGTGACTCTGGAAGTATTGTAATGTTGTGAATTGAGGAGTACATTGTATAATAGCCAACTCTGCCTATACGAAACTTTCTCTTTTTAGATCCACATTTGTTTTTAAACTGCTTTTCTTTGAAGCACTGAAAAACTTTACAACTTCACTGTTGTAAAATGGATTGAGGCATTTGTAAAAGTTCTGGACCTAATTAAATACATATTAGAAAACTCTGCCGAAGCCACCGGAACAATTTCAAGACATATTAAGTTGAAACACTGCTGTTGGAAACCATCTAGAGTCATCTATAATGCTAGGAGCCAGAACTGTGAGCAGGTAGCTCTCAAAGACCAGCAGAGCAAAATATTTTGCGACAGGAAATCTCTCCTAATATCCTGAAGCCAGACTAAATGATGTGGAAGATTGAGGATGAGGGACGTGGAGCCGAGCACTTCCAGCTTCGCTTCAATAATGACATATCTTGCATTTGGCTGCAATCCTGCAGATGTTACCCGCACATGTGTCACAGCACACGCTGCCCTCAGCCAGCCATGGGCAGGCAGCAGTCTCTGCAGTCCACTACATCATCAGTCTGTGTATTTTATTTCATTTCATGCTTTTTAATTACTTCTAGGTTTGTCTCAAAGTCCTGCCATATGACAGAACTTTAAGTGAAATCTGTAACATTTACTCTCTCTTTTCTGTGTTAATTTTCCCTTTTTTCCCCTGTATTTTAAAAAGCAGTTTACACCAATCCTCTGTCTAGGTGTGTACATTTTCCCTTATTTTCCTAGCATGTTCTGACACTTTTCTTCAAACTCTGGATTTGACCTGGGGACACCATACATCACCTTCAATCCTGTTCATTGCCTGTTCCGATTGCCAAGCCCACGTAGATGAATGGCAGTCGTCCTAGGAATGACATGCAGCAATTCATCAAATGGATTTGCCCATTAGGCACATCCAGGCAATCCAGTGACAAAACCATATAATCTCGTCTTCCTGTCCCCTGCTATACCAAGTGTAACAAATACTGCACAGAAATGGTGTGTATCACCATTTAATATGGAAAACAATGAAGTATTTACCGTCTGTGCCATTTTTTCATGAGTCTTGATCTAATTTCTTTTTAAAGGATCTCATTCCACCCCGCTCGTTATGATTATTTTAATGAAAACAAAAAAGTAGCCTCTAAAATATTCCTTCTTCAAATAACAACTAACCAAGCTAGTTCACTTCTAGAAGTAGATAAAATCACTAAATCCCTTAAAAAGGTATGCAAAATAAGAAAATTACTGTTTCCTATTCAGTAGGTGAATGCTACCAAGCTGAGATATCTTTTTTATTGTGATCACTATGCAGCAGAGGGAAGTTTTATGAAAATCAATGTTCCTGTAAAACTTTGGTTTTTTAAGTCTTGAAATATTAATCTCACAGTAATGCAATTTAGGCGAGGAAGATACAACCTGTAAAAAAGGACAAAATAAAATGAATTTGAAAACAATTTTGCTCAATTTTATGCTGTATGGAACATATAGGTAGTGTTACCTTCTTCCCTATAGCCCATTCAGGAAGTGACTGGGAGGTTATGATGCTGAAGTTTTGGTTAAACATGGACCTTTCTCTGTGCTTGAAGCAAAAGACGTGGAAAGAGAGTGCATTGGTGCCTAAGGATAATTTTCAATTCCTCTCCAAAAGACTAGAAGTAGTTACGTTTTTTTCTTGCTGTGGGACACTTCTTTTTCAGATGAGTACAATGGCATCCATTAATATGATCCAGAATTCAGGGGGAAAAAACCCCAAAGTTATCTGCAGAATAGTCATGGAAAGTATGTATAGTTGTAGGGGAATAAGTGTCAGAAAAAGATTCAGAAATTCAGTTTTGAAAATGGAAGACAGACCAAGACTGAGAGGGTAAATTTATGACATTAAGTTCTTAAGGGGGTGGTTGGAGGTGGAAGAACAGCCAATGAACGAAAACTTTTCAGCAGCAAGAGGCTATATTTTCATCAGTAAGCTAATTCAAATTATATTGATCCAACACTTATCTTTAGCCACAAAAGCCTGCAAACAATATTCTGAGTTCCCCTGCTCTTCTAATCATATAATAGTCTTCATCCTGGGATCAAAAAAAAAGCCTTATTAAAGAATGCAGTTAAAAATAAGATCTCTTAATGGATATAAGGGATATATTTAGTTAAAAAAAAACTACATACAGGTATAGGTCAGCTCCAGATTTGTTTACTGTAACAGAAACACAGGAACGCAAGGAGAAGCAATTGATATTTTCCAGCAAGTTTGTCTAACGTGTAAAGCTACTCACATAGTAAGATTGTCACATAGTGCCATTTTCCTGCCATTACCTATTTTCTATGTTAAATACTTAAAAGCAAAATTTTATTTACATATTCCTATTCCCACATTTCTTTTTGTTCTTTCAGCAACCTATCACAACATATTTGCTCCTGTTTAATGACATTCAAATACATTTTCCAAGTGACTTATGGTAAATACAGGTATGGCTTCATTCACCTGCTTGTTCTCTAGGCCAGGCCACCACAAATAGATAAGAACTCCAGGCATTTCATTTAAGTTAAAACAGTATAAATATCATTTACCAGCTTTTCATATCAACTATATTCTTAACAGCGTAAGTTACTAAATATCAAATTCTATGAAATGTAAGAATCAGTTATCTGTTATGGCATGCCCACTAGAAACTTCAAGCACACCTTTCTCAGCCTGTGTTTCATTGATTAAAGCACATCTATTTCAGCTCATACTTCAAGTGACGCCAAAACTTGTCCCCTCTCCAAGCTTAAAGTTATTCTGAAAGAAAAACAGATTCAAAACCTTCTGTTGAAACTGTTACATATTTCACCAAGGTATTAGAGCTTGCTTTGCCTTTACTAACAGAAAGCAAATACAAACATCATCCTGCAGCTTTGTGATGTGAAAGGGGAAAATCTTAGCCCCCAGCTCCTGGTTGAATGGGCTGTTGAAGTATGTTATCACTTTCTTCCATCTCAAGAATGCCTTTAAAGCGAAGAATGACATCTTTCAAAAATAAGACATGACTACTGTCCATCATGTGAAGGAAAAACCTTAAGAACCTGTGAGAGTATTGAGTTATGAATCCGGAACAAAAGTTAGTGCAATTTTCAGGCTAGAAGCAAGCACTTGAATTCCAATGAAAGAATCAATTTTAGCAATGCCTCACTGCCTCCAGAGCTTCCCTTTGGGTAGTGGTCTCTGTCTGTGGTCACGCTGTCTGCGGGTGATGGTTTGGCTTGCTTCTATATGTATACTATTCTAAGGCACCGTATGGAAAGCCTTGCAAACTGGAAACTAATACCTACAGTATACAAATTTCCAGATGCAATGATACCATATATTACAATAATTGTTTGTACTGTTCTTTTTCAACATTTCCTATGATTTCTGCATTTTCCTGAATTTGTCATGACAGAGGAATCCTAATTCTTCTGAAGTTAGAAGATTTTGTAATCCTTCAATAAAGTTAGAATTTCCCGTCAAAGATTTAGCCCCCGGTTATAAAAACAAAACTAAATTTAAAAAAAATCTAATACCTGCTCAGTGTAAGTTATGTCTCCTCTGGAAAATCTTAAAGATGTCTACAGAGACAGTTAGCAGACAAAATAGCAGTTCAATGTTGCCTTTCTTACCAGCATCATTCACTTTTTGGTTATCCACCTAATAAGAAAAAAAAAAAACCTACTGATATGCATCCTCTGGACTCTGTGAAATCATTTGTCCCAGTTTAATTGCAGGATTAACTGTGTCATTTGTGACATGGATTTTTCTCTGTAAGACAGGGCTGAAAGTTCATTTGAGCTCCAGTTGAACGTACGCTTTGATACTGGTTTCATATGGAAGCAGAGGAGAACCCAAGTCATACACATAATCTTACATTTGAGACCAAGGCAACACAAAACCATGCCACTCAGACAGGAAACAGTGTATTACTTCGGGTGTGTGAACTTGCATGTATTGCTTTCCAGTCAGAGGTTATGTACAAGTAGTGGACGATTAAAAGACAGCAATGTTGACAAGTGTTGACAAGCTGGATTCCTGATGGCTCAAGTCATCTCTGGTTTGGGATCTCAGTACATACAAGGATGGGCATTAGATAAAAAACAATCTTCACTTCACTAGGGAGGTATGACAGTACTGGAAGAGGTTATGAGAGAGCTTGCAAAGTTTCCATCCTTGAAGATTTTCAAGGCTTAGCAAGAAAAATCCTCACCAGACCTGATCCAGTGCCAACAATATACCCGCTGTGAGTGGTCTGTTGGACTAGGTGACCTCCACAGGTTCCTTCCAAGAAACATTTTTATAATTCCATTATCTTTGTACTGTGCTTCGCAGTACCACATGTTCATAGCAGTGACCCATTTGGCTTTACCAATGCTCACCTCAAAGTGTGCAATAAGTTCAATATTCTTCAGCTTTCTGAAAAAATATTTAATTCTCTTTCTTTAACCATAGTGTGTCTTTTAAACATTAGTCACACTCACCTATGAATAATTATGCCTTTTGATCATGCTTTGTTAAAGTGAGTGACCACATAATCTATAAAAATCTACTAGTACCACCACATCTCTAACTACATGGTGTAGAAAAAAACCCAAGGGAACTATGATAAATATGTTTATAGAACCCAAAAGTTTTAAAGTATAAAACTACTGGTAAACAATAAATAAAAAAAAAATCAGAACCACAGACAATATTTATTAAACTGAAAAGTTAGAATCTTTTAAAATTATTAAGGAAGTGAGCAATAGTAACAGATATATTTCATTTAGTTTGAAGATCAAACCAACTCAGAAAAATAGAAAACTAAATAATCTTTTTCCAAAAGTACATATTGGAAGCTATCACAAAAAAAAAAGTTTAATATATGTTAACAGTAACAGTCAGGTAGTTCATCATTATTATTACTTAAGAAATGAACAGAACAGATTCAGCAGCAGTCATGCTATGATGAACACATAAGAACAGTTTGCTACATTTTAATTAACCTTTCAATAACACAGACATTTAGTTTATTGAACTTTTACTGAAATCAACAGTAGCCTTAAAACATACTTTAAAGAGAAAATAGTGGCCCAGGAGCTATATACACATCCCCCTAAGTATCCGCTTGGCTGGCAGTCTGGAAAATGTCAGCTTCAAAGGATTAGAGCTTTATTTGAGAATCCTAATTTAAAGTGTTACTATGAGATGTAATGGCATCGCTGGTCATGCCATGAAATAAAGTGGAAAGATGTCGCCAACCTTTATTGACAACTCCATGAAATGTAAGGTTAGGGCAACCATTGTGATTTTGCTGCAGAGCTCTTTATCCCCTTGGCTCCCACTTGACTTGGCTTAAAGGGACAGCACGTTTCTAGCACAGTGAGACATTTTGGGTCACTCTGGAGCATTTCAGTTTAAGAGTATGTTATATTGCTTGGCACAAAAATTCTCAGGACTTCATTCAATATTTGCAGAATAGATGCTTCCTGGCAACATCAGCAATTATTTTTACTTTAATACCATCTAAAAGAGAAGACAAAGTGCAGCATTCAGATCTAATAACAGTCTGAGGCAAAATGTGGGCACCTGAGTCCAAACCAGTGGTCCTGAAATGACTGCAGTTACTGTAAACATTTAAGAGATCCGAGCTTTTACTATGAACAGCCCAACATCTAGTTCATAAGTAAGTTATCACACCAGAAATAGACACTACCCTTCACAAAGGAGAATAATTGGACTGTAAGTCTGAAAAAGGCTGGAACCCTCTGCCTCGCATTATAAATTGATAATAGTGATAGAGGTGTATATGCAAATGATTAAATTCTCATCCCCCATTTTGACTAGATTACTCTTTTCCTTCTTCATTCTGTAGGCCACAATGGAGAAAATAACAGGTTTAGTTCTGACTTATTTGGTCTCCAATGGATTCACTGGGGAATACCAGGATTACAATTCATTGTCAAGGGTTACAATTTAAAAGAGTGACAAAATATTAAAATAAATGCAAACTTTCACAGAAAATTCACATGCTGAAACCTGTGAAACTCATAGACAATGTGAAAAGAGAACAGCACAAGTCAACAGCAAATCATTATAATGTGTGATACCATTGCGTCTGGAATCCCTCATTATGAATCAGAACTCCCATGTGCAAAACACTTGAGAGAATTAACATGCACGTATTGGGCCAAATACTCTGCTCATATAAAATGCTATGCTCCATTGACTTTGATGTTATGTTGATTTATATCAGCCATGAACTTCTTATCATGTAGTAAAACTGTTTTCAGGTAATTGAGTCATCTGATTGTTTCTTATTCCTTCTTTTAGAAAACTTTTCCTTAAGAATCTGAAAGGTTCAAAGTCATTGAATCAGCTCAGTTAGGAATTAAATTATAAATGCAGCACATAACACTTAACAGTAAAGCACATAATGATAACCAAAGCTTAATGTATTGCAGTCCTAAGGGGCAACAGAAGCTATTTTATTCTATACTACTCCTTGCTCAGATTGAGCAGTGCATTTCAGTGTATATTATCTTTTCATTACACTCATTAAAATGAATGAAAAGAACCTGAGATACATTTTGTATCTATATTATTTGAGAAATGCCATCAACCATAATTTATAAGACCTAGTTAAGAGTTTGCCTTTATTTTGAAAGTTAGAGTTTCGAAAGACCTTCACAGAGCTAAAGTTTGACAAAACTACCGTCTAAGTAGTTCTCTGTTATTTTATAAAATATAGGACAGAGAAGTAGCCAGGAATTGCTCTAGGGGGAATGTAAAAGAGCTTTAAAGCTCTCAGAGTTCAAAGGTAATAAAATAACTCCATGACATCCTTGCTTTTCTGAAATGCTGGCCCCTTGTCAATGCCACTAGTTATTTTTCCTATAGTCCCCAACATTTAAGCTATGTCTTCAACTAGAAGACACTTTATCTTCTAGACTTCCATTCATCCCTAGAGAAAATTTCAAATAGGCTTAACCAAATGAGTTTATGGAAGATGCGGTTCACAAGGCAGAGCAGATGAAGGGCCAAGCAGGGACTTTTTCTGAAACACTAAAACACAGAAGGAGGGGACATGCACATTTATCCTCTGGCAAAGCAAAGTTGGCATCATCCAGATGAAGGACACTCATAGCAGGTTTCCTTTGAAACACAGCAACACAAATCTTTATCTCATTTGTATTGTCATAGCATGCTGAGCGCTTTCTGAAACAGGCTTAGAAAAATGCTCAGCAGCTCTAAAAGTATCCACTAACTTGGTCAGACTTTTACTCTGGAAAAGAGGTTCACATCACACCATGTAACACTGATTACTTGCAGTTAGTGCTGTCATTGTTAACTACTAGTGTTTAGCCAGCACTGCAGTCTGAGAGACCTCTACTCTAGGTTAATCTGAATCATAGAATCATAGAATGGTTTAGGTTGGAAGGGACCTTGAAGATCACCTAGTTCCAACCCCCCTGCCAGGGGCAGGGACAGCTTCCACTAGACCAGGTTGCTCAAAGCCCCATCCACACTGGCCTTAAACACCTCCAGGGATGGGGCCCCAACAACTTCCCTGGGCAATTTGTTTCAGTGCCTCACCACCCTCAGAGTGAAAATTTTTTTCCTAATATCTATTCTAAATCTCCCCTCTTCCAGTTTGAAGCCATTACCCCTTGTCCTAACACTACATGCCCTAGTAAAAAGTCCCTCCCCAGCTTTCTCACAGGCCGCCTTCAGATACTGGAAGGCCACTCTAAGGTCTTCCTGGAGTTTTTTCTTCTCCAGGCTGAACAACTTGAACTCTCTCAGCTTGTTCTTATAGGAGAGGTACTCCAGCCCTCTGATCATCTCAGTGGCCCTCCTCTGGACTGGCTCCAACACATCCCATGTCCTTCTTATGTTGGATGTCCCAGCGCTGCATGCAGTCCTGCAAGTGGGGTCTCACAAGAGCGGAGTAGAGGGGCAGAATCACCTCCCTCAACCTGCTGGCCACACTTCTGATGCAGTCCAGGATACAGGTGGCCTTCTGGGCTGTAATCGCGCATTGCTGGCTCATGTTGATCTTCTCATCAACCAACACCCCCAAGTCCTTCTCATAATCCATTTCTCCACCCAGCCTGTATTTGTGTTTGAGATTGTCACAACCCACATGCAGGACCTTGCACTTGGCCTTGCTGAACTTCATGAGATTGGCACAGGCCCACCTCTTGAGCCTGTCAAGGTCCTTCTGGAAGGCATCCCTTCTCTCCAGCATGTTGACTGTTTCACATGATTATGGTGATCTTGCTTTCTAAATGAATGATCACAGCTGGTTTTGATGACAAAGGTCTTGTTGAACTTGTCAGCACGGAGTGACTCTAGCATGGTATTTTTGGCAAATGTGACAATTACTTCAAGGTGTCAGCACAAAGCTGTGTTCTCTGAACATACAAAGTGACATGGGTTTCGTCTTGTTTTTGGATGGTGAGTTATGAAAGACGTTATGCTGATAAAGAGAACTATAATGAAGATGATTTCTCAATCTGTTTTGTACCTTGTACTTCTGTATTTTCTGTAGAAAAAGATCATTTTAAATATTAAAACAAACAGTGTTTCTTGTGATTATTGGTGACACAGTCACAGAACATATATTGATGTCCATATCCTTATCAATATGTCAGCTTTCCTTCATAAATGAATTGGCTTTAAATTATAATAGTGATTCTTAGATTTTAATAATAGCTTTATATGGCTGGAGTAATCTCAATCCAATGCTCCCTACTGGTTCATATAAATGATCCATTTATTCAAAGCTCCAAGAACTCAAATCTAGCTTATCAGCTGCCACACGCTTTGATAAAGGCAAAACTATGATCAGACGCAGTCCTGCCATTATGAATTGGACAGATGGTGCTAAATAGTCACTGCTTCTTGCAGGGCAGCTTCTGTTTTTCCATACAATGTAAGTTGGGTGTCTTTTCTTGACTATTTGAAAATGTATAACAGCATGAGAATCTTTAAAATAGAATGGTTCTAGGTCTGCAACTTTCTTATTAGTTTCTTTTCCTCTATTAACACTTTTATTTTGGTTTTGGATCTGTACATCTGAGACAACAAAAGTGTGAGGTCCATGCAGGTGAGTAACAAAACTGGACCATTTATCATAATCTTACTGGTAGCACCTTTTAGGCTTTTAAAATACAGAATTGCCAGTGACAGTAGTATGACTCCAATTACTCCTGTGTGAAAAAAAGTTTTTTTAGTTCATGTGATTTTTTTTTCATTAAGCTTTAGTGAAAACTTCAGTTAAGTCGGAGAATTGTACTCTATATGGGCACATGTACATGCAGAGACGAAAAAAAAATAAATGACCAGAACTTCATAGTTGAAATTTCAAGTATAAGATTGCCCCTAGTTACAGAATAATGGAGTATTAAACTTGTGTTAGATTTCATACCTATTATTGACTGTGCTTGCCTATTAACAAGTTGATTCAGGTGCCTGATAGTCTTTTGTCAAAATTTAATATGCTTTTGATTTCATTTTTACACCAGTCATTGATTCCACATCACTCATTATATTGATCACTTTGTACGTATTTACATCCTTTGTGAAACAATTTTGTTTAATATGATTACACCATAATTTTATAATTTTAATTTAAAAGTTAAAGGGTTTTTAAAAGCATTCTTTGATAAAGCTTTTCTTTGTCCCCAGGATGAAAACTATTATGTGACTAGAAGAGCAAGGGAACTCAGTATATTTTTTGCAGATTTTTGTGGCTAACCATAAATGTTTGAGTCACTGTATTTTGAAATAATTTACTATGAAAATATAGTTTCTTGCTGCTGAAAAATTTTCATTAATTGCCTGTTCTTTTTTTTCCCTCCTTTGAGAACTTAATGTAATAAATTTACCATATCAGTCCTGGTTTGTCTTCCATTTTCAAAATGGAATTTCTGAATCTTTTTCTGAGACTTACTGCCTCCCAGTCACTTCCTGAATGGGCTATAGGTAGGAAGGTAACACTACATATGTGTTCTGTACAGCATAAAATTGAGCAAGCCAGACAATTATTTACAAGAATAAACTCTTGTAAATAATTAACAAGATAAAGATATCATGTTTAATAGTTTTTGTAAGACATTCATGTTTATAACGTTATAATAATAATTATTGCCCTCAGAGTTACGATAGCAGCTTGGATCTTTTTGTATTCTTTCCTGCTAGTTTCCTTGACCCTCTGCCAGCTTGTTAGAGGTAGTTGCCAAGGCTTATTCGTGTATGTTAAATCTGTGCTGGGATGTTACCTCAATATCAACACTCCCAGCAAGACAGCCACAGTTAATTAATTAAAGTCTATTGCCCTTGAAGTCCCAAAATCCAAAGAGAAAGAATTACAGCATCCTGCTCTAGCATACAAGAAAAAAGGAAAAAGATGGTTGCATTTTGAAACACTGGGACACACGTTATTTAGCATCAGATTGCGCAAAAGTTGGCATCTCTACCAAGTCTCATGCAAAGAAGTTTACAGACTTGTAGATTAAAAAGAAATACTGGAAAAGTGCATGTTCTCAAAACAAGCTGTTTAATGTTTGGATGGATATAGTTAGCATAGGTTATGCACTTGTCATGTAAAAAAGAACAGAATCACAGAAATCCGAAGGACATGTCTATGAGCTCCGGTATGTTTGAAGATCTTCTGCCCACACTCAGATCTGACAAGGCACCAGCCAAATCCTGTCTGAGAGCCATATGGCACGCTGCTGTGTCTCAAAGACTAGCACCTGCCTCTTGGCGTCTTTCTCTTTTCCTTTTTCACACAACCTCAGATCTACCTACACCTGTCTGGGTAAACATACTGTTCCATCATCTGGCCATAAACTGAGTCTTATCTCATGTCTGGGAATTCAAGTTTAGCCCTTCTACATAGTTATATATCTTTAATGTGCACCCATAGCAATTAGCCCTCGTGATCTGTAATAGTCCAAAGCTGTGGAACTTTCCTCAAGAACTTTAAAATGTAATTTTGAAGTGATAAATCAAGAAACTGGTGAAAAACCATAGCTCAAAAATAAGCAATGGCATATTAAACTTCAAGCAGAAAAAAAATCTATAAGGTTATGGACTTGGCTCACTACCTAAAAAAAATATTTTTTGAAGATAACTTACCTAATTAAACCACTATACATATGTCTTCATTGTTCAATAAATTACATACTTAATAATTCAAAAATTAAAAAGTACAGCTAGGAAAAAATAAGTAATGATTGGGCCATTAGCCTAACACTGGGATGGCCTGAATTCAATTTGCTGCTTTGAAACAGACTTCCTAGGAAGTGTTATGGAGGTTATAAGGCACAAAAAAATTTAAATCATTTAGGAACCTGGCAAAATCCTATTTTAAGCTACTTTTCTGATTCGTGCTGTAATTAAGCATTCTTTAAAATCCTGTTAGGTACTTGTCTATAACAAAGGTATTAAAATACACTTTGTGTTCAGCATTTATCTGTATTCTTATGGAGGAACTCTCACAGATGTCAGTGATGTATAGACACAGACTTTTTTTGGATCAGCCTATCTGATCTTCTGTTCTTTATCAAAACATAAGAATAAAACCAATTTTTTGCTTTGCTAAGGAGTGGCAGAATTAGGCGCATTTAAAAACGAAAGTTAGTTAGGCACCCATGAAAAGGAAATTTCTCTAGGAAATTCCTAGAGAAGTAGGAATTACTTGAAATATTGAAGGTAAGGACCCAAATGCAAGCTGCATTTGGCCATCATGACGTGACTGCACAGCCTCGGTTGTTGTTAGACTACGGAAGGATTTACAGCTCACAGTCATGGCATGCAAAATGTGAGTGAAAGAGAGTGTCCCTTTCTCCTTTAGGTACTTCATTTGGCACAGATCATTGTTGCTGCCGAGATGAACTCTATGAGTCAATCTTATTCTTCCTGTACGGTTATTTCCTAATGTGCTTGTACACACATGCACCAGGGATAGACCTTACCATATCTATCTGGAATCCAGCCACATATTCTCTGAACAGAGAGCTTATTACTATTTCCCAACTCATTTAACACTTCAGAGAAAGCATTGCTAAAATGTATGTGAATACCAGGAATAGTGTTTCTGAAAGCAATTACCTCATCCTTGTCAGCAAGAGACTTTATTTGCTCACAGCAGATTTAAAGGATATGCCATCTAAATCCTGACACAATTCAAAATATTCTGTGCTCTGGGCTAAACAGATTTAGTGTAACAGCTGGTCAGGATTTTTCATACTTCACAGTTTTTCCAAGGGAAAATTTAGGCTCCTTATTGGAACAGATGTAAATGTTTTGAAGAGGTTGGACTTATCTTCAAAAGAATGAAGCTGTTAACTAAAAATAATAGAGAGCTTAGTGTTTAGGCACTGCAGTGCAAGTTTCCATTCCTGCTTTGATTGGGAAGTATTAGGCTTCTGCATCCTTGCTGAATAGGATAACACTCTATGTTATCAGACATGACAAGCCGACCTGCTCCCCATTACTCCTGCTTATCTTGTCCTATTTGAAGGCTCTCAGAGTAGGGATGTGAATCTGAGTTTTCTGTCGTAAAGACCACTCACCTGTGTGCTGTCATAATCATCCTCATGCACCTGCATCCTTGCCGTAGTCCCAAAGCAGAGTTTGAAATCTGACCATTTTCAGGAGGAGGAAACTCTGAATAGCTATATATATCACACTTTTATGCAAATAGAAACTAAACCCAAACCAAGTATTTAATGGTGTAGGTACTCAACAGATATCCAAGCATACATTCGGGAACTTTGAAAGTAAAAAGAATCAGCCAAACTTTTAATTAATAATCACTTCAGTCATGGAAGGAAAGGTTCTTGAATCTTCTGATTTATATAAATTATTAAATTTTCAAAGAAATAAGAAAAAAAAATCTGTCAAATATTCATCTTCCTCAGCTTCACTGTAAAAGAGCTTAGCTAGGCAACACAGAAAAAAATCAATAAAAAGTGCATTTTAAAATACTTACTGTTATAGAATCAGTATGAATTTAGAATTAGATTTAAAAAGAGAAGCAAAAACTACATCTACTCTTGAATGGAATAATTTTGAGGGACAGACAAAATTTGTTTTCTTCTGCCATACCAAACAGTAGGAAAATATATTTAGAATAATATTTTTTGTTTCAAAGAATGACATGAAAAAATAAACTATACAGCACACATAACAATATAGTACAAAAAAATAGACTTCAACGAAATTATGCATTTTACGTGGAGAAAGTGGGGGAAATACATTTTATTCTCCTCTGTAAAACTAAAAAGAACAGGAACTGTGACGCGGTTGCCAGTTATTCAAACCTCAAGCAAAAAAATCAATTCTTTATAAAAGTCTTGTATGGTAATGAAACGTTCAAGCTAAGCAGCAGCTTTTACCACTTATCCAAAAGTGGAGTTTTGTTTTACACACAAACTGTTTTTCCCAAATGTATGCAGAAGACTACGCTGCTCTAAAGAAGATAAAAGATATAAAGTACTTGCCAGTTAACCTGTCCTCCTTTCAGGCTGATTCAATTATTAACACATATCATACATTATAGTAGATATAAATTTCGCTGAAATCAGGAAATCTTCCAATCAGCTACACATTTAGGATATTTCTCTGGTTCACTAGAGGCAGATGACAGGAACTGTCTTTAAGACTTTTCAATTGTGTAACACCAGCTTAAACTATTAAGGGAAACACTAACTTCTCAGTAGTTAAAATTTCAGTCAACTCTAAAAGCTAAGTTCTGTTTTAGTTGCCATAATATTTTATTTTAATAATTTATGATCCTGAACAATACAGTATTTACACTAGTAGCATTTGTTTCCACAAAGTTTGAATAAATGCATATTTTGGGTAAAGCATTACAAAATGGCTCTGTTCTTAAATGGTTTTTTACATCTAGCTAAAAAAAAAATCCCATTAATTCATTACATGCACAGTCCATGTTTCTTAAATTTGAGTGTGATGATTTGAGGGTACTATTAAAGATCATGAACTTTATACACGTTAGTGTTAGACTAAACTTCATTTTCATAGTCCTAGTATCCTTTTCTTTTTTCTTACTTCATTGTAGATTCAAATTCCCAGAAGACATAGGCTGTAAGTGATATACATCTGAAATAATACTTTTCAGTGAACAGAAGAATCAGCTGCCAGCAAAAAGCTGGCAATAAAGTAATTGGTAATGGGTCTACAATTCCCTAGGAAAGTCCATCCTTGGACAGTCATATAAAGACAGAATTGTCAGATTAGTCATGAGATGAGTCATTCTAATCTATTGCAATTACTTGTATAAAATGAGAATCGAATCAACAATGTTACCAAGCTGCTTTCCCAACTATAACGCTCCATCGCTCTCTTAAAAGACACAGACACCTCAAGGATAGGCTGAACAAATCCAGAAAGTTACCAGAAATTTTGTTCCAGGGAGGGTAGAATGGTGCTTGTGCAGTCCATGATGGCTCTGACTGCACACCCAGGAGGTGGCACGGCCATTGAGATGGTCATGGGCTAATCTCATGTGTATGCTATTAACACAGTTAGCGTTAGTGTTTTCCACACCTTGATGGAAGGTCTCACATCTGTTGGGAACTATTGCCCATAAAATGTAGCAGTTTGTGCAAAACAACTTCTGTCTCATCTCTTGAAAACACCTATTACATCTATGCCTGTTCCAGAGAAATGAAACTTAGGAGAAGGCAATGGTCCCTTTCTGTCCCATTTACATCTGCAGAAAAAATATTTTTAAGTAAGGAGTCAGCATTAAAGAAAAATAATCTTCCAAATAATCTATAGCTCATTAGTAAAGTTGCTGGGGTGTGGCATGAAATTCACAATTCTACTTGGTATGAAAAATGTGCTAGCTGATACAGTGAATGTAAGATTTATGATATCCTTAGGTATTAATTTCCTTCTTACAGTTTTGTAAATAATGGGATACTAGCTTATAGAAAGCAAACAGCTCTGGTATTAAAATTATATTTTAATTAATATTCTTACAGACTATTAATTAAAATATGTTAATAATTAAGCAATTTAAAGGTCAGTCACGTGAAAAACCCAGAAGTGTGCTTGCAGCTCAGAAAGCCAACTGTGTCCTGGGCTGCATCAAAAGCAGCACAGCCAGCAGGGTGAGGGGAGATGATTCTCCCCTCCACTCCACTCTGGTGGAGTACTGTGTCCAGCTCTGGGGTCCTCAGTACAGGAAAGACACGGACCTGTTGGAGGCAGTCCAGAGGAGGCCACAAAGGTGATCTGAGAGCTGGAGCACCTCTCCTATGAGGACAGGCTGAGAGAGTTGGGGTTGTTCAGCCTGGAGAAGACAAGGTTCCGGGAAAACCTTGTTGTGGCCTTTCAGTTCTTAAAGGGGGCTTATAAGAAAGATGGAGAGACTTTTTGCTATGGCCAGTAGCGACAGGACAAGGGGGAATGGTTTTAAACTGGAAAAGGGTAGATTTGGATTTGACAGAAGGAAAAGATTTTTCACAATGAGGGTGGTGAGACACAAACAGGTTGCTCAGAGAAGTGGATGCCCCACTGTTGGAAGCATCCAAGGTCAGGTTGGACAGGTCTTTGAGCAACCTGTTCTAGTGAGAGATGTTCCTGACCATGACAGGCTGGTTGGACTAGATAGTCTTTAAGGTCCCTTGCAATCCAAACTGTTCTGTGATTCTGTGATAAGTTATGATACGTCAGGAAGGAGAATAGTTGAGCGTGGCTGCTCTAGTACATATGTCCTGATGCAGTTTTAAATTACATGGGTACATTACTTTTTTTCAGCAGTGTTCCTGTTGCATGAAATGTACAGAATAAATGGTCTTATGCAATAACTATTTTTTAACATTTCATATTCTCATCATTTTACTTAAAAAATGGTCTCATGACTCACTGTGTGAAATTGAAACCGTGTTTTGAAGGCATGTGGAACTTTGTATGTTCAAAGTACAGGTCTAATTTTTTACATAATTTTGAACGAAGAAGCTCACTAATACTATTACAAACCATGAAGCTCATGATAATTGTGGACAAATGTAACTCAGAAGTGGCAGGACAAAATCCTTTTAAGGTGTTTGAAAGTGAAGCCTTTCTCTCCCTTGGAACCATGAAAAAAAAGTCTTTGCCCTATGTGGCGCAGTCCTATTGGAGTCTTTTGTTCCTAAATCCATGTTTTCTATCCCTGGCAATATTCTTGAAGATCACTGCACACCTGTATTTCTGGGACACTTTCTGGAATGTGTAGAGTTATTAATACTTTGTGGTTTGCTTATACTTTGGAAGTTAATTACTCTGTGATTCAGAATAAACTAAAAAAACATACTAACAAAGATTTTATCAATAAAAAGTCTACAGCTGTTACACCATTGTTTTAAAAGTGGTTTTTTTAGGACTTGGTGTTATAAAAGCTTCATAAAATTTGTTAAAAACAAAAGTCATTATGACACTTAAAATATAGTTGTAAATGTAATAAAATTGTTCTGAATTTTGTATTGAGTCCCTACATTACCACACTACAATGTGTATTTTGTAAAAATTCAGAAAATAATTTATAACTAGAACATATAGATCAATTATTTTGAAAAAGTTATCCATGAGAGTTTTTCAAGTGAAAGTTGATAAAGCTGTCAGCAGCTTTGTTATAATAAAGGGGAAAAGAACATGTCAGAAGACACTCTGAACTAATTTCATAAGTAAGTATTTCAAGTAGATTTTCAGAATTAAGTAGAGGTTTGCATGTAATAACAGAAACTCATTGGAAATTAAACCCATCATTTGAGGTCAAGAAATTTAATAACAAAATAAGAATTTCAAGAAATGAAGCAAAGGTAGAACCTTTTCGAGGTGTATTTTAAGATTCACAGTAATTTCTTCACCTAGACAAGAAGAAAAAAAAAAAAAAAAAAAAAAAAANAGGAGTACATAATTTAAGAAAAGATAAAAAGTTCATAAGCAATTGGCTTCAGTTTAGAAAAAAATAAGGTGTCATTAAGTCTGGAGGAAAGCTAGTAAGGATAATGAAACTTAAAAGTACATACATATAAAAATATAGATATCAAATTACTGCAGTGCAGAAAAATAGTAACATGGATGTAAAGGAAAAGTAATAGAATTTAGTTTATTCAAGAATAACCATTTTTCTCCCTCTCTCCTGCAACAGGGTGGCTGACCTGATTTTCTAAAACAAAGGAATTGAGTAGATTTAATTGCTTGAGGCTTAGAACAACTGATGTGGGACCACATGAAACACCATTAATGAAGCTAGCGGTAGATTAATGTGGGAGGAACTAGTTGTAGAGGTTGAGGAGGACCATGAAGACAAATAGAAAGGAGAAAATTAGAAAGGCAGATTGCTAACATCAACCTCACCAAGTAGTCCGCTTTGGATATATTAGTGATTTATATCACATCAAAATGTGAAGTTGTCATGAAGAAATAGATGTACTTCTAGGGAAATATCTATAACACAGAACCAGATCGATGTCAGAGTTGTCTGAAAATAACTCTGGACGCCAGTGTTCAAGAAGGAAGTTGAAACCAGAAGAGGTTTCATAAAATAAAGGATACGGCCTTGAGCAAAGATCAGTCCAGCTTGGCTGTTTAGTCTAGCAAAACAAAGGTTAAGAAATGTTATGACTGCAGTCTATAAATACTTTGGAGGCCACCTGTAGACCAGAAAAAGAGCTTTTTAAGCCAGACTTTGCTGATATAGGATTAAATGGATGTATACTATTTATGAATATATTTAGACTGGGAATACAAACCAAATTTCTGAAGATCTTTCCAACAGAAGAATGGGGAAATGTATGTGTCAGAAACACTGACAATCTTAAATTTTTCAAGATAAACAGGTCCTTACCAAACACAGCAGTAAACTTAGATCTCCCAAATAAAAAATCTTGGTTGTGAGCTGTTTTCTGAAACAGCTCGTCAGTGTCTGATCAGCCGATCAGCTTAATCAGTGGCTGAACCTAAAGTTATAATCTCTGTTAAGAAACTGCACTTATTATTTAAGGCTTCTTGCCACATTTGTGTAGAAACATGGCTTTTGCATCAGATCCGAATTATGGCTGATCAGCTCAAACAGGTAAATTAAGCCCGAGATATGTGTAAAAATCACATAAGTACCAACTTTGTTAGCTCAGAATCTATTTTTGTTGAGCATCGCCAGAGGCCAGTAATATATAAAGAGTGAGTACCTGTTGTGCTCAATCTGGCCCCACCAACGCACATATTACTTCCACGGTGCTTTAAAATTATAGCTGCTTTATGAAATACTCCTTACCTGCATGTCAAATCCCATGAGTCCCTGTGAGCCCTTTCACTCTCCTCCTTTCCTCCCTGGATCAAAAACCTTTCTACAACACACCACATGAACTCGCTTCTACATGACGGACTGCATGACATGGTGTACCTATATTTAGTTTCCTGCAACATGGCCAAAGCTTCCTCCGCACTGCAGTGATGGAAGGACAAAAACCTCCTGCGTGCATTGCATCTGCTCTGTCCTGCAGCCTTGTATGGCGTTCCCCTTTCTCTCTTCTGCCTTCGCAATGCTGTAGAATTTGTCTTAATAGCCAACTGGATCCGCATAAAGCATATCCTTTCTCTTCTATGTATGCAGAGCTCTTAAAATCACAGGACCTTCAGTATGCTATCACATTACAAGTTACAGTTAAAATAATTTATTCAAGAAATACAACATAAGGTCACCTCAGAAAAAGGGCTACTGTTTTGGCATTAAAAGTTGCTAATTCTTTGGGAACTTATCTTGAACATGTATCATGTTCAATTTAAGTTAAGGAAAACAGAAACTATATTTAAGATTGATAATTTAAAAAGTGAATTAATTATCTAGAGTATAAGACCCTTGAATTTCAATAAGAAGTGCCCACCTTTCACAAGCTCCTTCAAAAATTAGACAATAATATTTTATTTTTTAAATTACTCTGTCTCCTAGGGAAATCACCATTTAGCTGGTTGAAGATATCTTCAATGTCAGAGGTTTTTAAGGATGAAGCATTAGCAACAGCGTGCACTGAAAAGATATTAATAATATCTTTGGCACTTCCATCATGATTTTTAGGAAGTAAGCTTCACCTTCTTCAAGTGTATCTATATATTAAGCTTTATAATAGCAAATAATTCAGTATAGCATTTCTGGTTAAAGCTTAGTAGTAGTAATATTATTGATAAAGTCTTTTACAACAGGATGATATATTATTACATATTCCAGCTATTCCTACTTAAATCTTGTCAAATGTGACCAGAAACTTATAAATGAATCAGCAGGTTCAGAGGAAAATATGTATATTTGTGAAATTTGTTTTTTTTTCTTTCAATGCAATAGGGAAAATCCGAACTCAGTGTTTACTGAAATGGACATTTTTCACCTTCCTTGCAAAAGGAGAGACTGACCATCCTGACCCCTAAGACACCTATGCTAATGATTGCCATGGTTCAGAAGAGACCCAGGAAACACATTGCTTAATACTCCTGGTTTATCAATAAAACTAGGAATAAAAAGGCTTTGTTGTTGCAAAATTGAAGAAAAATCCAACATAAAATAGGATAACACACTGCTTTGGAAATCCATGTTTTTCTTATAAATAGCTTAGTTCTCTGGCACATTAATTAATGTTTGAACAATGTTTCTAAAGCTCCTTATGAATACCAACAAACAGCAAAATTATTTTTACCATCAGAGAAACTAACAATGTTTTTTCTCAGCTGTAGAATTGCCTTGTAGAAGTGAAAGCATTTGGAATAATATGCTTGAACCTTTTGTTATTGTTATTATTATTGTTATAAGGCAGGATGGAAAACCACATACCTCTTAGAAATACATCATCTAAGCTGGTCAGCAAAATATAGGTCAAATCAGTAAATGGGTTTCCACCATTCATTATATCCTTCCAGAGGTTTCTGACAGAAGACAAAATATATTTCACTGTTACCTAGAACTGTCAGTTAATATTACTTCCAAGACTGATTTTATATTAATCGTAAATGGAGGATAGATAGAGTTACATTTCAGTGTGATGTGAAGTCTAAGTGCTTGTGCTGACTGGGATCTTTTGACAATTTTGTATTGTTACTTGAATCGGATGCCCCAAAATTTGAATCTGTCTATCTTTCAATCTATTATTACGGTTCCCATCAAACTGGAAAGGTTTCTCCAGCTGTCAGAGCTTCTAATCAAATGCTGCATAAGAATCACTAAAAGTATCCCAGACATTTTCAAAAGAACAAAAGATGTCTTTATCTCCCTTAAGTCAAACACTGAACAATGCAAATGAAGGTGTAAAACATTGCACAAACCTCCCCAGTTGCACACAAGTGGGAGGGCAATTTCATCTTAATCTCTACCTGACAATCATTTAATGCTCTGAAACAGGATAACTAATAATATTTCTTCCCTAATATTTTAGCCAATGTCCAATAATCATAAAATCATGAATCATAGAATGGTTTAGGTTGGAAGGGACCTTAAAGATCATCTAGTTCCAACCCCGCTGCCATGGGCAGGAACACCTCCCACTAGACCAGGTTGCTCAAAACCCATCCAACCTGGCCTTGAACACCTCCAGGGATGGGGCAGCCACAACTTCCCTTGGAAACCTGTGTCATTGTCTCACCACCCTCACAGCAAAGAATTTCTTCCTAATATCTAATGACTATCTAATGGCAATTGATTTTCCAAAAGAAAAATAAAAACTAAATACAGCTTCAGTAGCAGACTGCCTCGTCACATTGTCCACATTTGGTAGAGCTGTTAATGGAGACTTTTCTCTTGGGTGAGGAAGGTCATAATTTGAAAATTTTCCAATGCAATAATTACTGAAGGCAAATAGGACTTCTCATGGGATAAAGAAAGCAGACAAGGGGGAAGAAGGGAGAGAGGGCAGGGAAGTTTCCCAAAGGTGCGTCTGTATTAGCTTTTCTGAAGTGTCCACTATCCATGTTGTGGCTCATGTGGCAGAGCGATCTTGCAGGGTGTGAATTCCTTGGGTTTGAAACTCCATGAAAATGCCGTACAGAATGTGACCAGTCCACAGAGCAAGACTAGAGCTTGTTAAAATAAACCCGCTAGATGTGCACAGCCAGGACATTTGTTCCTCTGTACCAACCGCTCTGCTCTGCAGGCCTGTTTCCATTAGATCACAGTCTTGCTAATAAGGGCATGGCAAGTATGAACAACTAGAAGATCCGGACTCCAGTCTATCACAGATGTAACCTGAGTCAAATCTTTCAGATAAAGCTGTTTTTCTTTTTTTTGAAATACACCCCAAATACATGCTGGATGGTATAGAAGAAACATAATCAACCACACTGAAGGGCGGGACAGGGGGAAGGAAAGAAACTTAACTATTATTACAGGAACAAACAAGAACAACAAGAAAAAAAGTCCCTGAGAAAAACAGCAGCACTACTTATCTTACAGCACTGTTGGTTTTTTTTTTTTTCAATTGTTTAGAGTTTTTAGTTCTCTCCAAATTGTCAAAACCACTTACCAGGATCCTGTCTTCAAATTCACAACACTTGTCGCATCCCCAGCCCAAATATTAAATTTTAAACACATTAGGCTTCTGTCTGTTGTTGTGTAAGAGAAAATTTTCCAGCTCCATTTGTCACATTTAATAACCATAACCTAGAAAATAGAGAAAATAGGAAGTCGCATCGGAAGGCATCATCCTGATGAGGTTAACCTGAAACAAGTGAGTCAGCAATATACGAAACATAGGCTGATCATACATACCTGGGGAATTAGAGAGCACACAAGCACACAATCAGTGACTGGAAATAAGTACAAACACAGTAGATAAAAAGGGATGATCATGAGAATTTTCTCTATAATCTTTACAACAACATTTCATCCTGTGATTTTACATGAATTTTATTGAAATCAAAGGACTATCTCCACTGAGGTGTAAAGACTTTAGATTCAATGAATAATGTTACTTAGGGTGAGAAGAGTAAGTGAGAAAGATTTTCTCTGTGTATGTGTGCTTTTGTGTGTGTGTGTGTGCACACGTACACATATGTGTGTGCATGTGCATGTTTATGTGGAATCACTAAGGAATTAAAATGGATTCAGAAATAAAATCTTGAAAATGAACTGCCAAAGGACAAAACTCTTTGTCTGCAGAGGTCATAGAAATACTTCTAGGATTAAGCTGTCTCTTTTCCTATAGATATAGCTTAAAATCTATGAAGAAACCCATATTCTTAACACAGTATTGACTCTGGGTTTATTTCAACATGTTGATGGAAAATAATTGCCATAGTCCTTTTTAAAAAATCATGTCCAAAATTTCTTTATATTAGAAAAATATTCTGCATCCTCTAATCCCTTATTTTGGACATATCATAGAATCACAGAATGATTTGGGTTAGAAGGGTCCTTAAAGATCATCTAATCCAACCAGCCTGTCATGAGAAGGGACTTCTCTCACTGGATCAGATTGCTCAAAGACCCATCCAACCCGGCCTTGGACACTTCCAGGGATGGGGCATCTACAGCCTCTATGGACAACCCATTCCAGTGTCTCACCGCCCTCATCATGAAAAATCTATTCCCTATGTTGAATCTAAATCTACTCTTTTTCAGTTTAAAACCATTACCCCTTGTCCTGTCACTACTGGACATGCAGGTGAAAAGTCTCTCTCTGTCTTTGTTACAAGCCCCCTTTATATATGGAAGAGCCACCATAACGTTTCCCCAGAGTATTCTCTTATCCAGGTTGAACAACCCTAATTCTCTCAGCCTGTCTTCACAGGAGAGGTGCTCCAGCCATCTGATCATCTTCATGGCCCTCCTCTGGACTCATTCCAACATGTCCATGTCCTTCTTATGCCTGGGCCCCCAGAGCTGGATGCTGTACTCCAGGTGGGGTCTCACCAGAGCGGAGTAGAAGGGCAGAATTATCTCCCTCGTCCTGCTGCCCGTGCTTATTTTGATGCAGCCCAGGATGCGGTTGGCTTTCTGGGCTGCGTGCACACATTGTCGGCTCAGGTCCCGCTTTTCATCCACCAAGACGCAGAAGTCCTTCTCCCCAGGGCTGCTCTCAATCCTTTCATCCCCCAGCCTGTATTGACCTCGGGGATTGCCCTGACCCATGTGTAGGACCTCGTACTTGGCCTTGTCAAACTTCATGAGGTTTGCTCTAGACCAACTCCTTCAGACTGTCCAGGTCCTTCTGGATGGCATCCCTTCCTTCCAGCCTATCAACCGCACTGCTCAGATTAGCGTCATCTGTAAACTTGCTGAGGGTGGACTCAACTCCACTGTCTACGTCATTGATGAAGATATTGAACAGTAATAGTTTTGAAATCTTCTGCGCTGACAAGAAATGTAACTAGCGTGAAGAACATAGATGGGGCTAGTATCTGGTGACTATATCAAACACTGCTTACTGCTGGATAACTACTGGCTTAAGAATACATGAATTACTAAGTTTTAGTAAATTGAGTAACTGGAAATAGCCCTAAATGTGTTATCACACACATAATTCCTTTTATTCCTATTCATCCCTTTTAAAATGAAAATATTTTTAATTAAATTTCAAACACCAAAGGTTTTTATAGTCTTAGGCTTCCAAATTCTCTTGGCAATCCAGTTTTCAGAAATACAAAATAAAAGTGTTGTAGCTTGGATTATTCATTCCATAAAGGTTTCCTCAGCCTCTCTGAATGTATATTCTTCATATCAATATTTTTTGCACTATTGGCAGACAGAATGCCATTTATGAATGAGGTACTACAGGATAAATAGTAGACATAATGGTACAAATGGATTGACAGGACAAAAACCAGTTGCTGAATATTCAAGAGTATTCATTCAAGTCAGATTACAGAACAGTAACTAATTTTGAGTATGCAGAAGAGATACAGAAGGTTAAAACAGATTTAAGCTTCTTTAAGCTCATTGAAAGGTGTGTTTAAACTACTTGCAGTGAACTAATGAGAATTAAGTACATCAAAAACAATTATAAAAGCCTACTAAAGTTTTGCTTTGATGTCCAAAAATAATCTCCAAGCAAGTAATATCTAAAACACCTTATGAACTGCAGAAGCACATTAGCAGGGGGAGGTGAAACCTTAACACAGTAAATAGTAACGCGCACATTGAATCTAGGAGACTACTATGGAAAAAAAAATACAGAAAAAGATTACTCATCCTCAACGCTGGCTTTCTCCTTTAGTTTCCTTCACCTCCAAATTTACTCTTTTCTGTGCTTCCATTTAATGCCTTGAGAGCTTTATATTATATGAAGGCACCATGGAATCAATTTTTCTGGAATAATAGGACTGGAGACAGACTGTCTGGCTCTGGGTCCATGAGGTACTGTACTAAAAAAATAAAAAAGTCCGGTCAGATTTATTCAAAATGCTCAAGTCCCCTGCAGAATCACTTTACATATGGGACTACACAGAGATCATCTGGGACTCTAGCACTGAGTCATGAGGTATCTGTCTGCATCTTTTCTTTGGCCTACATGCCCAAGTGTCTGTGACAGTCTCTATTATTTCTTCAGACATGTAATAACATAAACCACAGGATCCTAAAGCAGACAGAGATTTTAGAACTTTCTAGTGCTAGAAACGTTGAAATTATGTTTATATCAATAGAAGCCAATAATGAGGAAAATTTGCACATACTGTTTTTCAATATATTATGCAGCACAGGTGAAAAAAGCAGGGCGAGGACAATATGACCACTGCAAAACATCCATTTAAGTAAGGAAAATTTTAGGTAAAATTCCAGTGTAAATTCAGATAGTATTGACTTGTCTACACACTGACTCACAAAGAAAAATATGATGAATAAGGGGCAGGGAGCAGTAGGAGAAAGCATGGTAATTTTGTTTGAAGAAGGCAAAAAAATATGAAAACTAACTTTGAATGCTTAATCTAAGCATGATTAGTTTTACTTAATTAGTTCTTTTTGAGCCTGAAATTTGGAAAGTATCCTATGCCATTACAGCCTAAAGGAAAAAGATGAGATGGAAGATAAGAGCTTCAAGAATGTCTTGCTTAGTCTGTGGCTAACAAAGAGGAGAGAAAAAAAGGAGTGAAAAGTTACTGAGGGAACAGTAGCATTCAGTCTGTAGTCAACAAGCATCTTTCAAGATCTCCACTGGTGAGCAGAGTAATCCTTTGAAATATTTACTATTTTTCAGTGCTGATAATATTCATGTACCCACAGTATGTTCACATACAAGGTCAAACAGAAAAGATATGTAAAACTAATAATATGATTCTTTCTGATGTCTAAGACATACTTTCTTCACAAATAAGGTAATTATTAGAAAAACAAATAACCTGAAGGGATCAAGAGAGACCATCCAGTTCATTCCTCTCAAATCTTAAATACAGATAAGGTTCAAACTGTGGTTTAAATTTTGGGAAAGATGGGTGAGTACTGAGTTCATCTCTTAATGACAAGAGAAGAATTCAAAAATCAGCTTTGAATACTTGCTTGAGAGCCTACTAGATAAAAAGGGGAAGAAAAAAGAAACACAGCATACCTCACCTTTTTTCCTTGAAAGGGTAAACATATTTCATAATTTTATGTAAACATATTTTATGAAGTTTTTCATAACAGAAAAATACCACTTTTATCTTGTAATTTTAGTAAACCTATAGATATGTAGGTATTGTACAATGACCTCTGTTGAGCAGAACAGAATCTCTTAGGAATGTTAATGAAGAAGTCCACGCTAACAAATGCTTGGTGTATAATTGGCACCAACCTCTTTACCATTGTCTGAGCCATACTCATGAAAGTTTAAACTGATAGAAGTGACAGCATTTTGTCTATAAATACTTCTGAAATTTCATGACCTTGCAGAATTTTATATGATGGAATTTTTGAAGAACAAACTTTAACACTTTTGCACAATATTCCAAAATCAGATGGGCAATAACATTTAAAGACAAAATGAGCTGACAGACTCATTTAAGTCACATCAGTAGACTCCCACGTCTTGTGTTTAATGCAATCTGGTTCACATTCTTTAGCTGCCAGAACTTTTCATTTAACAAGTAAATGATTATAATTTAGGGACATCAGCAACATTCCAGTGCAGCCTATGGGTTAATACAGTCTGTTTTAAACAAGTACAAAGCATTGGCACGCTCTCTCTCACCATTTTTATGCTTCAAATTTGTATTTTTGATCCATGGACTACTCTAGAAACTCAGCTGGGAAAGCCCTTTGTACAGATTATGTGAGTGACTGCTGCATTTACTGCTCAGTCAAGCACTAGAATGTACACCCTTAAAACACATTCATCAAAACTGTGATTATTCAATCCACCAAGGTGCGGAAGACAGAGCAAGAAAAATATATGGAAGAGATCTAAATCTGAGCAAATATCATTACAGACTTCTGTATTGGAAAGCAATTTCAGTAGGATAAATTGAAGACAAACCATAGGGTATAACAAACCTCATACGATAAAATGTAAATATTTCATTATTTTGTTTCTGCAAAGAGAATCTTAAAGTCTACATCTAAACAAATTTATTTCTGTGAAATAGACTTCTTGGCGCTCCTTTTACCCTAATTAATTAAAGAAATAAATGCCATTTTTTTTGAGAGGATAAAAGGTATTCTATTGTTTTATGACAATGTGACTATAAGGATTTTTCTATCTAAAATAACTGATTCTGCATGCTTGAATCCACAGAACTTTTTAACTTGTTCTACCTTAAAAGATTTGGCAAACATTAAAAGATTCAGTTTCTAAAGTGTTAAAGATTCAAAGTTTCAGACCACTGGTTAATGAGGAGATGTGCTACTTGTGTTTTTAATCTATGGTGGAAACTAAGTACAGGTAAAAGAGAACAGAAGTTTGAGAAGTAATATGTTTCTCTATATAAAAACATATTTGAAAACTCCGTGACTATGATTGCATTTGTGCATATGGTGTACTCAGCTGTATGGTGTACTCAGCTGTATGGATATCAGAATAATTTCAGCACCAAAATACACTTTTCCTGAATCTTCTTTCAGACAGATTGCTGCTGCTAGAGATACATCAGGAGTATTATTTACATCAAGAATTATGGATTATCCAGTCCAAGTTGTGATTGTCAGGAAATAGCTGCAATTTTAATACTGATTTTAAACTTGTCTTAAATTTTGGTATACTCTATGTTTGAAATATCTAAATCCTACTTTTCAGTACAAAGGAAGAATGATCTTGAAAATTATGTTACGATAAAGCAGCACTCTTCATTAATTTACAAATTTACAAAGATTTAAATCATTTCACAACATTGTCTATAATTAACAGCAGTAAGTTTCAGGAGTCTGTTTTCTCAATTGGGGGGCTACATATGAAGACGAAACACCAAATCTGGGATGGAAAGAAGATAGATATATTTAATTTAACTGTGGTAACAAATTAAAGTGGATTATATTCCTCAAACAGGTTCCTGATTAAAATTTAAATAAAGAGTGGACATGGGCTTTTCAGTATTGTGTAGCTTTCTGTGGAACAAGTCTATTAAAATGAAAAGGTACTCAATGACTTCTTTGCCGAGGTCTTTACTGGCAAGGCTTGTCTTTACTAGCAAGTCTTGCCTTTCATAACTCCAGGCTGCTGAGGCCATTGGATAAACCTGGAGCTAGGAAGACCTACTTCAGACAAGTGGCTCTCAGCTGAGTTAGTCTAATTTGTTAGTCTGCACTTTCTAATACAAATATTTTATCTGCTAAGCCTTTGTCCAAGCAGAGGTATGAAAAACAGACCTAACTTCAGACATAGTTTTCCAGAAATTGATATCTCATTGGACAGTTTAAAAACACAGAAATATACACCTTCAATTTGCATGGGAGTTGGAAACCTATAAGCAATCCTGTGTCTAGACTAAACGTGTTTAATTACTTGAAAACAATGATAAATGAAGTTAAAAATAATAGGTTTAGTCTCAAATACAGGACAGTTAAGAGTGACAACAAAATCTGATGGATTTATACTCTTGTAAGGTGCCTCCTCTCCTTGCTGATTTTCTGCAGCTGTCTACTATATGTCATGATACAGAGAATTGTCAGCCAGCCAAGAGGATGAGCCAATCAGAGAAGGAAAAAATTTTGGTTTTCCACCCACAAAACAGATCACTCACTCAAAGTGAAAGACTGATTCAAAATACTAGAGAGCTATTTAAGATTCATGGTTGTATAACAAAGTGCAGACGTCTCCTTTGTTGAAACAACCATGCCATAGGAAAAATTAATCCATTGGGAACTGTAAACCAGCACCTCTGGCTGCAAAATTTAATGTAAGAGGTAAAATTGTGCTTTGGATGATTATTCAGGAATTTCTACCAGACATCGGTTAAGTATATTTACAAAGTGGTTATGCTCTACTGCTGCTAAAGCAGGAATTAACTTTCTCTAGAACATGATACTTCTTTCATGGCTTCAAAATTCTGGTAGGTTACCCGTTAACTGCAGAAAAGGGTATTTCTTAATCTGTGGGTTGTGACCATCAAGTTAAAATGATCTAGCTGACAGAAAATGCCTATGTGCAGGCCAGCAAACCTGGAACCATTTAAATCAATGGGAATTTTGCCCATATAAACAAGATTTCCTTCCAAATGCACATTCTGATCACCCTTAAAATGCTCTCACCCTTGGATGTCCAGCAGCCACAGGGTGCTCCTCCTGTATCAAACTAATAAATAAAGTTTAACAAGAAACCTGATTCTTTTACTGGTTAAACTCAATGTGATTTAATCTTGTTTCTTCTCCCCTTTTCTTATCTACAGCTAGAACCATCTGTGAAGCACTTGATATATTCCATGTACCGCAGAGTTTTGTATTACTTTGACCTTTTCAATATTCTGTGCTTTAATTGGTTAAGCCATTCTATGGTTTCCCTACAGATTAGCTGCCTACAAGTAGTTGAGGAGGAAAGAGGGTGGCAGAGAGCATCCTATAGCATTTTCGAAAACTGGAAAGGTCAAAGCTGTATAGAGCACTCTAAAGTGTTAGAGAATGTAGAAGGCAACAAATTCCCCCTGCTCTGCTCATCTGGTAAATGGTGTGACGTGAGCAGAAAATGCTACCACATTAGTATCTTATGGCAAGCATGAAGATGATCACAAATAGTTTTATATATTCCTACTGTGGTTACAAATGTGTGATCTTTTTGCTTGTGGAACTCATTGAACCTGATGAACAGCTGAGTAAAAGGCCTGGTAGAAAAATCAAACTAAAGTACTGGGTAATTAATACTGTCTTAACCTGCATGAACAGTTTAAAGACCAGTTTTCAAAGGGTAAAATAAATTAGTGTTATTTAAAATGCATTAATGATGTTATTATATCAATAATCTTTACAGAAAAATACTTAAAGGGTACTTATCTTCTTACTGAATCAGTCCCATGCTATTATCTAGAATATTCTCATAGTCTCTATTTTTTCCCTTTTCATGAAGGGAAAGAACAATATTTTTACCAATGTTGCACTTTCCTGTAAGACTTATGTTTCTGAGTTTCTTCTTGTAGTATTGGAAGTCTGTCCTATTTTAAAATAACCTCATTCTGTATAGCATTTTGTGATAATTCACAGTGCAATATTGTAGCTAAAAGCATCCACTTACATGTAACTTTATAACTTTTTACTTTCATCCAAGAACAGTTACAGGAAATGTAGATACAAGAGTTCCCAAGAGTTATAAATATTACAGGTAATCCAGCCCTTGACTGGATAGATTGCATATCTATGAATGAGTAACAATACAGTATTTCTTAATACCTGGAATTTGGGTCCAAAATTATTTATCAAAAAATACCAAGTACAGTTTCCAATTTCAGATATTAAATTGAACAAATAAGCATGAGGATGAAAAGATTAAGCACTATAAACTGCTAACAGAAATAGCTCTCAAAGGCCCTGATACATCATAATTAAGTTTTAAAGCACATTATGTTGTTTTCCTACAGGATACCTTGAAATAAAATAGAAGATGGCACTGGTATTAAATAAAAAAGGATGATTTTTTTTTCCTGTGGTTGAAGAATTTAATGTGATTTGTCAACCTAGTTATGAAGAGACAATACTAGAGCTGGTGGCAGCATGTTGCTGTTTTCAGATTCATGATACCTGGTAATAAGAAGTAGCTGAGGGTAAGACTAGCGAATATATGCTACTGAGTTTATAGCAACAACAAATTATGGAGAGCAGTGTGAAGAGAATTGGTGAGAGGCTTAGCTTATTGTGCTTGTACAACAAATGCTTACTGGTGACATGGATTCAGGTCTTATCCACAAATAGACATGAGTTATTGATTTCACACTGTTTTGTTACTTAAAACATGTGAAACAAAATGCAAGGCAACCTGTTCTGCTGGCAGTCTCTGGGCAGGGATAGAAGTGTCAAAACATTTTCACAATGAGCAACACTAAATGCCTGAGTAAGGTGAGGAGATGTGTGTGAACTCTGCACGCAGAAAAGTCCTGAGCGGTGCCAACAACCATCTTCACGAGTAGTTGCACAAAAGGCTTATATGGAGCTTAAACAATTAAAAAAACAGTGACTGGTTGGTTTAGTGAGGTTGATGATGAAAACCCTTACTCCAGGATTAATAAATGTAACCCATGTAAACAACAAAACATTATACTTCCACTCTGATTTTCAGATTCAGAATACGTCTAGAGTTTAATTTATCACTAATTCATAACTACTCAGAGTCAGGGGTGAGGCCGGGGCAGGGGAGAGAAATTGTTAGTTCAATTTCTTCAAGAAACTGACCGAGCATGGTTTGGTATAACAGGTCTTGCCTGGGTTAGTTAATGTGCAAACAAGGATGCAGTTAATTTGATGTTCTAAGCTCACTAGCATCCAAGCTGAGTCAAATGAAGTACCAAGTTTTGAAGAGAGAAATTGAAAAGTATTGACTTAGATTTTACAAGGTCTAGATGCATTAGTCAGGATGTTGAGAATGAAGGCTACTATATTTGTCTCTGTACACTCTCTGATCAAAAGCTGTATTGGTGAAATGTTGGGTTACAATTGACTAATATTCCCAATATGATTCTTGTATATACATGTATATAAAGCCCTGGCACCAACAGAAAGGTGAACTAAAAGGTCTGATATACTAGCTTTTTCTGAAAATCATTGCCTGAATAAAGCTAGAGGGAGTTCAGGGCACCAAAGGCTCAGGGTAAGAGGAAGACGACTTCTTTTGATAGGCATTAGAAGTAACTTTTTTTTCAAATATTATTTTATTACTGTTGTAAAGGTCATATCACTTACAAGTCTAAAATATAATCTTATGTGGCTGGAAAATAATATATTATTTCTAACGAGAAGTAAACCATAACAGGGAGATAACCATCCCCAATAATTAACCAAGAAATCTTTCAGTAGTGGAAAATATCAAAAGCCTTAACACTTGGGATGAAACACATCTATTGACTCATTTGACCTCATTCAAAAGCCTTACACGGGGGGCAACCCCGGAACTGCACCAGCCAGCTATCTGATTAGGAACGGAGTAGAAGTTTAAAAGCTTTGACCGTCAGTATACTGCCAGGCAAAAGTCAGGGGGGTTTGGAGACTGGCAGGTCTCTCCATCTAGGAAGCCAGCAACTATTTGGAGTGCCAGGTATAAGTATAAACTATTTTTTGAGTATGTTCTCTGCCAAATCATTTTGTTCAGAAAAAAAATATATCCTTCGATTTGTGCAAGCTGTCTCACAGACTTTGACATTGTCACGGTGTTTCAGAAAATAGTGTAAGTATTGACAGATATTGGATCCTGCAGAGAGAATGGAGAAATTCAGCCGTTACTGGAAAGCTCAAGGGAGCCTTTAAAGGGACTGTTTCAAGTAGCAACGCATTTAGCAGACCAGTAAATGGTGTTAATACAGTTTGTTTTAAACAAATACAAAGTATTGGTGCTGTTTCTAACTATTTTTATGAAATTAAACTTTCATCAGCATGGCTCAGACAATGGTACAGAGGTTGTTGTCAATTATATACCACAGACTTTTTAGCATGGACTTCTTCATACCAGACTAACCATGCAAATTCTATTATATAATGCTTTCTCATTCCATCTTCCCTTAAAGTCATTCAGTGAACTTAGAAAGTTTTCCCAAGACCATCTTTTATTTCATTCTAATATTCGATTCCTCAGGTACAGATAAGAGCTATATATTAATCACAAAAAGTAAAACTACTAGAAATGGAAAACTACTAGATATGGGAAACTGCTAAATCTAGCAAAAAAAGAAAGAGAAACCTTTTATATCTGTGCAAAAGATACAGCTGGGGATGTGAGGGATGGCTGGGATTGCAGGTGGTTAAGGGTCAATCACGTGAGACACAGATAAACCTCCCAGACAATTGGATGTAAACACCGGGGACTTTGGGGGAGGTAGGTCTCACAAGGCCCACAGCATCTGTGTGTGTGTACCAATAACACCTTACACAAATGGCATGGCATGGCATGGCATGGCATGACATGGCATACAGTAATATAAAAGACTGGTAATGGTATCAGAAATATCCAATCTGGGTGTAGATACAGCAAAGCAAGGACCAATAGGGAAAAAGTACTTAGGTGTGGGTTGTTTATTTGGAAGGAGACAAGATTTGAGAAAGGGCCAAGCTGGCTGATTGAGCAACAAGAATGGGAAAATAGAAAAAGAAGGATAAAAATGGCCAGTTGAGTGTGGTTAAGCTGCATGCTCTCTGCTGCATTTATGCAGATGCAAGTCTAAAGACTTAAAATAAAAAAGTATACTCTTGAAATATTCTACCTATCTGATAATCTCATATTCTGAAGCCAGTTTTCACTTGAGTAACTTTTCCTAAATTTACCATGAAACATCTTAATTATTTCTGACGAGGTAAAACGAAAGATTGTAAACCATGCAAAAACATTAGATTACCTAAAACTCTCATCAACTAGATATAAACACAGTAACTTTTCAAATACGTATATAATAACTACTGCAGCTATTGTAAATACAGGTATTGAAAAAGAAGATGCAGTACAAAAGGCAAATAAAAGAGATTCACATGCTAAAAATTCATTATTCTTACATCGCAAATATAAAAGAAAGGAAATTTTAACATTGAAGCTAAACTAATTAAAATCTGAAATCTCTGCCAGTCAACAGCCAATTAGAGGTATATCACAGATTTTCATATTTAGGTAAGTTTAAAAAAAAAAAACACAAACAATTAAAAGAAACAAACAAAAAAACAAACTAGTTTCTGAAACAGAAATTAAAATTATCAATTATATAAGGCAGAAGTTTTACAATCTTCAAAGTCAAAAGCTACAATGAGGAGCATGGAAACACAACTAGGTCACCAGCATATGAAAAACTTTGATGTCAGAAATAAAACTCACAGACAGGGAGGGTTACTGCTCCAAGATAAGCAATCTAATGAGTACAGTTATTATAAACTTAAATCATCTTTATAATTTGGCTGTAGAGGCAAAAGTTTTGCTTTACTGTTCTTATAACCTGAGTGTTCATTTGCAAGTCTCTAAATTCATATTGCATAGACATAAGTTAATTTCATACAGCATAGGCGCATCAGGCTCTTAATTATCTTAGGAGTCCTCAGAGATATGCCTCCCCTCTTACCTCTATGGAGCAAGACATGAAGACAACATAAAGGTGATTGATGCTTCAGCTTCTTATAAGCCAAACTATGCTCCTCACACTTTTCCCTTACTGTTTCAGAGTGCAAGCCAACTCAGTATTGTAAACAAACCACCTTTCTTGTGTTTGCTTATCTTCAATGCCCCTATGAAACATGTATTTCTTCCTGAAAAGAAAAATTTTCCATATCTGCATTTGCTATTTTCCATTAAGAAAGTAAGTAGATTAAGGGACAGGCCCATTTTTCCTATAATTCTATGCAATTTAAACTATAAACTTTTTGACAGCAAGCCCCAAGAGCTGATTCAGTATCATAAACAGAAAACGTGGCAGAGAGATCAGCAGGAACAAAAGGAAGTGGAAGATACTCTCTTAATCTTGGCAATATGCTTGAGCAGACAGTGATGTGGGGTTGCTGGTGGGTTGTTATAGATGGTCCCTGCCTTCAGGTGAGTACCTTCTGTCTCGCCAAGAAGGCTGGGATTATAGCTAGCTGTTGGTGCAGAACTAAATCCAAGATTTTGTCAACTCTTAAGAACCTGAGGCTCCTAAAAGCCCTTCACATAGTCAATACATATACACAGGAGTGTGAAGAGGATCATCAAGTCCACTCAGATTTGAGCCACTCTCTCAAATATTTCTCTCCCCGCACTGGAAATAGAAATGTAATGTGAACAATGTCTTATTTTAGGCATCTCTGATAAATGCCTGGGATCATGGCATATTAATCTGGGCCTAAATAATTACTGTACATCAAGTTTTAATGAATTTCCATCCTTAGGAGAAAGAGAGAGAGTTCCCTGCCTAGTCATTATCCACCAAGAATGACATCAGTGCATAAAGTTCTTCCTTGGAGCAAGAGGATGACCATGATGACCTTCTGAGGTCCATGTCAGCATTATGTCTTATGGTTCTGAGAAAATAATAATTTTTATTATTGTCTTTTCACATTTGAATTTTCTGGGATAGTGATTTTGTATCAAATTAATTCTCTTTATAAGTTAAGACTATTACTATTTTTTTAATGCAAGGTTGTTTAAGAATATAAAGTAAATATTTCATCTCTGAGATATGCTGGCAAAGGTGGATATTTGCACTGGAATAGCAATGCATTTCACTCCCCTCTCTTTCAACATGCATTCAAACAGTATATGCAGTTTGACTTTACATACACATTGGAAAAAAAAACCAAGGAAAAAAGACACAAAATGAAAAAAATATTCAGAAATACAAGCAAGTACTTCTTGTGCACACTCTGTAATTAATCTTAACATGGTATAGTTAGAGTATTGCACTATAATATGGGGCCATTTGGCCATTAACAATTCTGAAATAATTTTCATTTATTATTTTTGTTCACTTTTAAGAAAAAAAAATGAATAAAATGTCAAAATAACATTCTTTTAAAATTAAAATGCATTGATTTAATTAGAACCTTTTTACACAAGACAAGTTCTTTAGATGTGGGGTTTTTTTAAATATTCTTAAATGTAGAGTTTTGCAAAAACTGGTCTCCTGTAGGTGTTCCTCATCTCAACAAAACAAGGCTAGTAAAAGGTACTTAAACTAGAAAATTTCCAACTTCTATTTAATTCCTCACAGGCATTACCATAACATGATTAAATGAGAATTGATCCCTCATTGATGACTTTACACCTTTTTTTTTTAACATAATTGGTAGCATGATGGAATTACATCACGTAGAGATTTTTAGATTGAGAATTGCTGTATTTTAAAATGAAATCTGTTGAAGAAAAAAAGTATTTAGCTAAAAAATATTCAAAAATGGTCATATTATAGGTGCAGGGTTGTTCTATCATAAGACAGATTTCTTAAAGAAGTTCTCAGAACAGCACAATGAAAAGGAGGTACAGTGTGCTGTTTTCTACATACAGTTTCTTTATTTAAAATGAAAAGCACAGAACCATGTAAATTGAACTGAAATACCATGTGATGGCCTGTAAGAAATCTTCAATCTTTTCATCTTGTACAAAATACATATTTTTCTATTTTTCTTCTTCCTTTTCAAGTTGTACGGGGGTGTAAGGTAGGGTTACAGGGCTTTCATACTTCTTAGGTCAGATAGGAATTTCTCAGTGTTTCATTAACAGAATATGAAGACATGAGCAAAATAAACAAGTAAAAAATAAATATCAAATTTGCCTATTTACCTGTTTAACTTGACTATCACAAGCATTGACTGTAACACTGGTGCCTGAACAAATAGCTGGTTATGAATGGTATTTCTTTGCCATTGGTGATCCCTCAAATTTTCTCCTGAATTAATTTTTCTCAAAACCATACCTACTTACTCCCACTATCTGCATTCCAAATTCTCTTATATATTCTACTTTGCACACTTTTTTTTGACATCAAGAACATCCTCGCATTATTACCAAAACCTGCTACGGTACACCAATATATCCACTGTGAACTTTTCTTTTCACCTCAAAACTTCGTAAAAATAATTATTTCAACACTTACATCATTTTCTGAATGTCTCAATCATTTTTACTGGAGCAGGAAACAACATACTTTCTGAAAATCAGGTGCTACTGAAAAGGTTGTTTAAAGTGACTTAGAGATAGTTACAGTTTTCAGGTGATTTGCTAACACTGTAATATTACCTTTGCTCATTTAAAATATTTTCATGTCAAAATATGATTACCGACCACTCAGGACAGGTAACGTCTTTAAGTGTTGGGAAAACATACAAGAAACGCAAATGCAATAAAAAACTGTTGTCCAAATATAACCTTACACATTGATTTTTGCTTGAGCAGTACTAACATACAAGATGTCACTGCAACACAGGTTTACACCATGCTGCGGGGATCTCTTGGCTAATGTCAAGCTGTTACACGTACACAGCAGAAGAAGGCTGCGCAGCAGTGCTGAGTTTGGACCAGAAACACTTGAGCCAGCAGGACGGTGTCTGAGCTTGTCCATCCTGCACATGTGGCTGCTGCCAGCTCTGAAGCCAGAAACCGTCACAGGAGAAAGAGTCTCCACTAGGGTGGTATTAACGTGTCCATACACCACCATGACAGTGCAAGTAGACAGCTTTCCATTTAAATACTGTTTTGCAAGCCAGAGCTTTTCTTTGCACTGTGAAATAATAGAAATAACATAAATATGCTTGCCTGTTACGGCAACCAGCGAAGTATGGCTACCCTCACTCTTTGTGCTGCTTCTGCATAGATCTTCTATAAACTGTGGATGCAATTTCTTTCATTAGAAGGGGCTACCCAGCTCCACCGGGGAAAAACACCCACGGAATACAGATGTCTGTCAGATCCAATTAGGAAGATACAACACTTCTAAATCTTGTATTAACATGAGGACAAAGAAAAAAAAACCCTGGCAGGTGCACATAAGAACAAAAGGAATCAGAACTTCCAAACCTGCCCTGTTATGTGAGACTGATGTGAAAATGCTTGGGGGATTTTAAAGTGATAACAAGCCTCTAAGAAGAATTGTCTTGAGGTACAATTTTTGCGAAATTTTAAACAATACAGCAAACGCACAAGTCACTATCCTGAAGAATAAAGATTTAAAAAGGGCTATGCAGACAATTTTTGAACTCAGACCCTAAACTGGAAGAAAAACCCAACAACAAACCGAGCTTTATACAGTTTGACTTTTAAAAAGATTGAAATTAAAATCTGAATGGAAATTTCTTGCTGACTTTAACTAAAAGTCCACTCTAGGACATTAAAAAGAATGTGAAGAAGGAGAATTATGCACCCAGTAGCCTATGGGTTAGTATCCTTGCTGAGGACTAGGAAGACCTGAGCTGTGTTTCTTTGCATGTGTTTGCCAATATTCACATCTTTTAGCATCCTGACAAATGCTCTAAGCCCTCAGCAAGAAAGTGACTTAAACTTTGGTCTCTTTCTTTCCCTTTTTTTCTCTTGGCACTGGTCTGTGTAGTACACTTCTGAAACCCAGTGCAGAAGCAAGGACTGGTATTTCTGATCTCAGTTTCCTGCACATCAACCTGTGCAGGACTCTCTGGAGGGGTGCCACATGCCGCCACCTTCCCTGATATGAGAGGTCAGTTGCACAGTGGGGAAGTAGATAGGGCTAGGTTTTCAGATAGTACTAAATTCTTATGTGGGAAATGTAATAACAAAGAATGGCAAGAGATAAACATGGTCAATCCTGGTAAACACTTTTTGCTGAGACACGATATAGATTAGAGACCTGCATCTACTGGACCATCCTGTTTTATTTGAGAGTAAAGTACTTGACTTCTAATATTTAGAGCAAGCACATGAAGCATTTCAATGCCTCAGATCTGATATCTTCAGTGTTTATTAAAGAGATTACTTGATAATTATTTTAGCAGAGTACTGAAGAGTCAGCAAGGGTAGGGAAAGATGTGTTTATGAAGCCTTTGTTTCATTATAATTGCCTACCAACTCTTAGGATATTATACTTCTACTCCACACCCCTTAAAACACTTCCTTTTTAAAGACTAAACATTCAATAGGGACTTTAGTAATTTGAGAGGTACTTTTTGGAAAAACCGGAAGTTTGCTTTCAAATTCAAATATTATATATTCCCTCCCATAAATATTCAAATTAGTTTTCAAAATCCCGTACGAAATTTAGGACATTGCCCATTGACATTCCTGGAAAAATACTCCAAATGACATATATGCTCTTGAAAATTCTGTTCTGTCTTTTTCAATACGTGTGTGCAAAAAGCCAATTCCCCACATGCTCATTCCAAGCTCCACATCTAGTTTTAACATTCAAAATTTGCCATTCTTCTTGTACTTGCTATTTACATAAATTAACCAGGCGAAAGCAGAAGTAACATCATATGACTTATGCAACCAGTCAACACATTCTGAATTATGAATATTTATAGGAAATTCTTTGTGCACTAAACATGAAAGAGAAAATTACACATAGAAATTAATGAATATTTGTGAATAACTCTTAGTGGTGAATTTTACAATCCATTTGCAAACAACATGCAAAAGAAGAAGCAATGAATGTTAATGAATATTAATTAGCACTCCTTCTTTTGTCTGACATACACACACGTTCTCCCCTATTCAGTTCAGTAAAGTAGTGTAGTCGTACCAGATGGCAAAATTTGGTTCACAATATGGGTAGCAATTCGTATTCATATTCACACAGAGCCACATTACAGTGTACTCTCAAGTAGTGTGTTGACAGAACATGTATATATGTTCCATTTACAGCAAGAGAGGTCAAAATACAACATCAATTCATTATTTGACCTGCAAGACTTTTGGCTGTGCTATTTTTTGAAAAGGTCATCCAACTTGTTGGGCACATAGGCAAGAAACAGAAGCAGTAAAACAAATTTTGAAATACGTTTTAGCCTGACCAAATGCTGTTTGTCAAATTATCACAAAACGTGCTTAAGCTCAGCGGAAAATTTTCATTTAAATATGTTTTTAAAAGCATGTACACCCTGACTATTTTATGCAATCAAAGTGATATAAGCAAACCATCTCAGGTGGGCAGGTATAGAAAACCATCTGTAGATCAAAGAAACAAATGAGAATCTGCAGGCTAAACTTCAAAACAGTTTATGTAACAAGAATCTCACACCTTCCCATAAAAATGTATCATTAGTATTTTCTGCACCATTTTCTACCCACAAGTTGCATTTGTCCTGATATCTTTATAAGCAGAAGCAAACATTAATAGATGCTATCAGTGCAGCATGTCTTTTTACTTTACCTGAGTTTTCTTTCTGTACTCAAACTGAAAACTACATGTAACCAACAGTAGCTGAGATGAGCCCGTGTTTAGCCTGTATTTTCTTGTTTCATGTCTGAGGCTATCCAGGAAGATCTCCCATTGTTTCTAAAAGGGGTAGTATTTTGCATACCCAAATATTCTGGATGTTAATTAAGAATAGAAAGCCAAAAGATCTCTTTTTGTTGCAATGGGAGGCAACTATAGAAGTTATAATGTATTTCCACTTTGCCAATATGTTAGCTTGATATCAAGCAAATAATTCCCCGAAACAAAATACTCAGCAGTTTCGATGAACTCACCAGTGATGAGACTTTGGGGATACAAAGAGTCTTGTGTGTCTCTTGAAAAAGTGGCAGGTACAACAGTAAATCCTAATTAACAAGACAAGAAATGCAACTTTGGGGTCAGCTTGCAAATTATGTTGTTCCTTTTTAAGTTACACTATAATTTACCATTGCAGACGCATCTAGTTTCCTTGATAAATCCTTGGTGGTCATGCCTAACCGTGTCTATAGCACTGTCCTTCTCCTGCTCTCTCTGTCCTTGTGTGCACGATCCCATTCCTCCAAATGGTTGCGTATGCTCGTCTCTCCTTTCTGGATGTGACAAGAGGAGAAGAATCAGTTGATCACTTTAATCTCACTTTGATGCAGACTTGGGACATGATTAGACCTGCACAGAAGATGACATTCCCTCAGTTTTTATGCAGCTTCTGGCTGCTGCAGCTGAGATATTAACCCTACAGGTTTAAGACTTAAGCTATGTCTTAGGAGTGGTAAAAAACGAAAGTAATCCATTTTGAGAGCTGTACCTGAAGTTAATATATCACATGTACCTTGTCTACAGTGAAAAACTTCCCCGTTTTTACTTCAGTTGTCAGGCTGACTCCCTCAAGAACTCATGACAAGCAAAACAAAACATCCTATTCCAGTTCATGAATATGTTCAACAAAACTAGAAAAACATACTTTTAAACAAACAGTTTTCATGTATAATTGTTTTTGTCTAATTTTATGTTTCATTACAGGTTGTTAAAAGATTTCCCTCTTGAATTACTGGAAAAGCTCGTATTTTAGGAAAGCTTTAGATACCTGTGTGGATAATTGTCACGTTCTCCTGTCTCTCCCATTGAGACTGATTTTTGTTTTAGGAAGGCAGAAATGGGAACAAAGGAATCTGACTTTGTGAAATCCAGGATTTAATCAGGTCCTAATCCAGTTCCTAACCAAAGAAATTAATTTTCTCTTCTCACTTTCAAAACCAACAGGATTACAACACAGTTTGTTTTGTTGTTCCCTTGCACTGTGTGCTTGTGGTTAGCTGCATTGTCTTGTAAGCCAGAAACCAGCACGTCACCAGTCCTGCACCCTGTGTGCTTGTACCTCTGTCATGCCCCTTCTCAGATCCAGCTCATTTTCCCCAAATGACCAGTCAGGTTTTCTGGCAGAGTGTCTTCAACATCTTGGGGTGGTCAAGTGCAGGATGCCTAAATAAAAACCCTGAGAAATTCAGGTTAAAAGAACCACTGCACTGTCTGAAATCCAGCCTACAGATCAGCATTCGTGTAGCCAGATTTTTCATCATCAACATTTAGCAATAATCCCCTAGTTAATGATGTCTGTACTGAGGTGAACAGAAGAGTCTTAATATCCTACTAGATCTTACATGTTTGATTCCGATCTTTTAAATTACTTTTTTTAATGATCTTTTAAAGAGTCAGTGTAAGTAAAAGCAGTATCTGACACACAATTCCTTTTGCAGACTCAGTTTGACAACTATACTCATCAGCTTCTTTTTTATTATTATTACAAGAAGATAAAAAAAATTAAAATGCAAGCTTTGGTTCAAGAGAACCACGCCTCAGGATGTTAGTCTGCAGGCTAGGGTGCGTACTGTGCAGACTCCAGACATTCAGAAAGGGACTTCTTAAAAACATACTGCATCACTAAAAATATGAGAATTCCATAAAATTGTATAACCTCAAACAGTAGTTAAAGAATCAGAATCTGAGCCCAGTCCTTCTGTCAAGCTCTTATTCTTATATTACCACAGTCAGTAGATTTAAGGAGCAATACACAGCATCGGCCAAGAATGAACTTCCTTAATTATTATTAGATGTTACAATGGAAATGTTCACATTTTTATTTCAGTAAAAGTTTCAAGGACTTGGCTCTGTCCTGAACAAAAAGATGAATATTTTAGCATCTTGGGGAAAAAGTTCTAATTATTCTATTTATTTAATCATTGCAGTTTAGACTAAAAAAAAGAAAAAAATTCTAAAAACACACATCAGGGAATCTTTGAAATTTCTAAGAGTTGGGTGCAGAGTAGTGGGAAAATGTAGTCTTTGAATGACCACAGGCTGTATCATATAATACATTTGTTATGAAAAAACACCTCTGAAGTCTTTGAAGTTCACTTCATTGACCTATCAATTACAAAGACAGATGTGAATTAGGATCTCAGATTAAAGCTCCAGAGCAAATGATACAGAAAAATTTGAATGTTATGGATTTCATTCTTCAATGAAAAGTGACATTTAAAGTCAAAATCATTTGTGATATTTCACATTTCTGAGATACAGAGTGGAAATGAGAGATGAGGTAATAAAAAATATGAAACATAAACTAAGATGATAGTATTCCTGAAAGCAAATTACATTTATAACATATTTAGATGTTGCAGTGCTTTGTGTAATCCATGTTACCATGGTGAAATATATTTTTAGAATTGAGACCATAAACTCTCTTTAAGTTCAGTTTTCCCTAGAACTTCAAATATTCTTAGAGCTTTTCTGTAGACATCTCCTTGCAGCATTTATATTTCTTAAAATGTTTTACGCCTACTATGTTAATATAATTGCATTTATTTCACTTTGTGGAGTACATTCTAACTCATTTTGCAGTACAGTATATATTGAAATCAAAGTTTCTTTTACCTGTGCAACTAGGTGTATTTATTGTTGTATTGGACAATTACTATTTCTCACAGAATTAAACCTCCTCTACAGATTATATTAAATGTGGTTTTTTTCCTATTGAAAGACTTCTTAATATTCAAGTTTTGATATTACGGAATCACGGAATTTTCAGAGTTGGAAGGGACCTC
>RSEF01000031.1:55457260-55472185 GCA_003993805.1 Himantopus leucocephalus
GGTCATGAGCAGCCAGTTTCTCCAGGAGAATGCTGTGGGAAACATCTCAACTTCTTCTGAAATCAAATGGCATTTTCTCTACTTTGGAAATATACTTAGACCTTCAGAACTGACCCTAAGTAAACTTTAATATATTTTCTTCGTGGAGGAGAAAAATAAAGTTAGGATTAAATGGATATGATGCATTAATAGTTCAAAAATTGATTGTCTTGTGCATGTATATAACTTCTATTAATCACAATTAAATGTTAATCTAAAAGCTTATGTTCCCATTAGTGTATATTTTTGAGTATTAGCTCAATCAGGCAAGAAATATTAATCTACAGATTTCAGGAACTGAAAATTGCAGCATATACTTAAAAGCAGCCCCATATCAAAAAATCCATACTCAAAGATCTACTGCTGAATATTCATTACATGTATTACATTGGTACAAATATTTTTGATTCATTTGTAGTTTAGAGTTTCACTTAGGTTTTGATACTTTTCAATAGCTCTATTTTTATAACTGAAAAAAGTCTAAGGGAAATTTTGAAACAAAGGTTTTGAAATGGTCCAAAAAAACCTCTTTTTTCTATTTTAGAAGTGTCAGCTTCTACTTCAGAACCAGTGAATGCTCACTTCCTACGTGAGGTCTTCCTTGGAAAATAGATTGAAAATCTAAATTAAAGATAAAGATTGAGCAGCATATCAAACATTTTACATGAAAAAGTGAAATGCTCTATGATTAATATGAATTTGTTTTAAAAAATTGTCATGCTACCGCTAATGGACTAACTTTAGGAGGAGGCCATTCACACTACACTACAGATGCCAATTCTTACTGTTGATTACCCCACATCCTTCAAAAATTATTTATGGCTATATATTTATATCTTCTTTCCTGAAAATCAGGTGTTTTGCCTGCCAAGTAACACCATTTTTCACATTGTAGATATTCATAGGTTTTCACTTTCTGTTTCACAAACTCTTCTTCCAAGGCAGCATAGCTCATCAACTGCTGCACTTCATCCTTACATCTCCTGATGTACGTGGCTCTTCAAACGTGCCGCATGGCAGTCCACGACAAAAGCTTCCAGTAACTACTCCAGTCCAGAAGCAATTCTGTCAGATCAGAATGACTGAATTTATCAGACAGTATAATTTAAAGCGCAGAATCTTTAATTCCTTCAACGCACACATCAAGAACGTTGTCTTGACTCATCTATTTTCAGAACTCCTTTCGGTTTTTTATTCTTATGCTGATCCCTCAGAGTTAAACTTTTACTTGCAGATTGGAGCTGGCTGGGATTTTCTGTCAAAGTTTTATTTGCTGAAAATATAGCTTCTGCAAAATTGAAATTCACAGTGGGGAAAGGTTTTGTTTCATGTTTGTTTCTTACACTGTGAAAGACGTTTTTTACGGGTAGCATTATTTATACATATATATGATTTTAGTAATCTGCCTTTTTTTTTTTTGGCAGATAAAGCTAAAACTATTTGAAAGTTTAAGTTTTCAATCCCTCCTACTAGTGCTTGGCCCTGTTTTTCTGGAATACTCAGACATGTAATGCAGATTATCCTGTTTTCAGGTTATTCTCTACAAGATCATAAAAAAAAGAAAATGCAGCAAATCCAAAATTCTGTAATCTGTCCACTAGATGTAAAAGACAGTAAAATACTCCAAATGCTTTCAAGTTTCATTTTCATCTCTTTCTCTTCAAAGTATAGCATTTTATATTATAACTTCATGTTTTACGACAGTATTGATGAAACATCAAATATACAGGTATACAAAGCTAGGCAGAAGAAAAGGAAGAAGTAAATGGCTGTGTCAAGACGTAACACATTTTAAAGAATAACTTAATAGGCATCTCAGGCTTATGCAAAAATAAATGTAGCAGTAACTGCAGTGAGTTTGAATTTCAGATATTCGTAGCTGCTGTTTGACTCTTGGTCCTCAATATCAGAATAAACAGAAAATACATTGTTAATGTACAAACCACATTTCATACATGTTATTATATCCAGGCATACCACATACATGCAGAAGTTTATAAGCAGCAAAGCTATATCCCTAGTTGTGTTTCAACTGAATAGCATTTACTAGTTCATTAGTCTTCAGATTAGGTTCTGTTCAAACCCTAAAAAAATTTTTCAAAATAAGACTTAACCTAAAAAAAAAAAAAGAGATCAGTTGTGACATTCAGAGCAGACATTCTAAGTTTGGATCAGTGACTCTAACATGAAATGTTTTGAGAACTGAAACTAAAATTGGATAATTTTCCATGATTGATACGATTCAAATTTTGTGAGGTATGGCCAGTGTGCATGTTAAAGATCAGTTATATATTCCTGATCACCACTAGGTTTTCAAGTCACAGTGAGGTGCAAAGCAACAAAAGCCTCTGCTGCAATCCTTATTGCTCACAATCGTTCTAAGAAGCGGTGGAACCAGATTCAGAAAAATATTTGTATTCCTAAATGATCCTAGACCTGAATCCAATATTTCTCTAACTTTTTTGTTCCAGTTTCCAGTGAGTGTTAAAAGACTGTATTAGTTCTCAGTTTGACTAGTAAAATACCCCAGTCACTGAAGACCTGATAGACATGACACTGCTGAGCAGCTCATGGAAAGGAAGAGCTTGACCTCGCAGGTTGCGAGAAAGTAGCTAATGGTTTGGGTTCTTCATCTCCAGTGCATTCCCCCAGCAGAACGTACACACCCATTTTTATTATCCTCCACACCCACCACCTCTTTTTGAAGAAACTTAGGTCCATTACCTTCCAGATCACTGGGAAATCACTAGTCATCAGGCTAAGGCTATGGGGGCACAGCATCCTCACAGTCCTGGCCAAAGTTGCTCAATTTTCCATGGAAGTGCGATACCAGCAGAAAAGTGGCTTAATCACTTCAAAATTGTACTTACACTCTCATTTTTAATCTTTCACAATTGCTATGCAACTATTGTATGCTGAACTGCTTCAGAAAGAGAAACCAACTATACCTTTAAATACCATCCAAGAATGTCTTATAAGATGGTATTAAAGGCCCTTTTCCAGGGAGGGGGAGCGGTGAATACAAAAGTCCTTAGGCAGAGGAGAGACGAATACTCAAGGCTTAAATCATGGGTGAACCTTGTTGGAAACAAAATTCAGATTTGTATCTTTGTGCTTTCAGTGCCCTGTTGTTCAATGGAGAGATCCACAGCCTCAGACATTCCAGATAAGTCTCTAAACACAGACTCCTGCACCCTTTTTTGGTTGTGATGTTATGACTGCCTACAGAAGGTGTTTACATGTCATTGGAAAATCTGATATGATAAAAACAAGCTGGGTAAGATATATCATTTTTCAATTAGCACTGAACAGAAGATAAAATTGAAACAAAAAATGAGCAACAGATATATACATAGATTTTTGTTATTTTCCATCCCTTTTTTAATAGAGCTCATCTTTCAAATCTCCATAAATTTTGATAGACCACATGCATCAGCCAACAACATTGAATTCATTTGAAGATCATAATTTTTGATTGAAGCTGCTCCTTCTATTTTTCTTTGCTGCCTATAGCAGATCCAAGCTACTCAAGTGCAGTTATATTCAGCTTTGACAGCTCAGTATTGTAATTATACAAATGTTGCATTACAATACTAGGTAATTGAAAACTCTTACTTGTGAACTGTAGTCTTGGAAAAAAGCACTAAACCCAACCATAACTGCAGCTGTTTATACACACTATACTTTTAGAAATAATTAAGGATCCTAGTCTCTTCGTTACTGTTTTGAAAACATAGATGATGGGGTTGAAACAAAATTTCAGCTTCAGTGCCTATAAAACCTAAAATTCTGATTTTTGGAGGCCAGATAAGTTACTACGTTGAACCAAAGTCATCTACACATAGATATGTTACACCATAAGATGACCTACACCATAAGATGAAAAACTTATAACTGCCTTTCTTCTTTTTTCTTTTTTTTTTTTATCTTTACTCTGATTTCTGGGTGGCAAAAGAGAGGAGACTTAAATTTAAAATACTTTNACAACATTAGTCTGAGCATAATGGCTGGTATCTTTGTGGTTAGTTGATATTATCCTACCATTATTCTACCATATGCAATTCCAGAACTTTCAGGTGAGCTGAGAGGAATTTGGGTGAGCATAATATGAATTTGTGGGTTCTAAGACTTTAAAGCTCCTTTAAATCAAATTCCAGGTACCTCTAGAATGGTATATAAATCCCACTTATCCCACTGAAACCCAAAGTTATAGGTGTGTATATACCTTTGAGGATATGAACCTAAGTAGAGCAGAGCTAAATGGCAGCAACTGTATTTAACAAGTACTGTGTTGTATGAATAATCTCACTGAAGGGAGCTGAAAAACTTTTTGAATAAAGTATTATTCTATTTGAATACAGTATTGTAATTTGGACTTTTTTGATTTCATCCTATTATCTTCTGTAATGAAAGTAGTAAGGCACACACGTTGAAATGTCCTAAGAGTGCTTACAGCTGCAGCATCATTGTGTTACATACATTATCAGTCAATTTTACAGGATCACTACTGACGCAAATAGAGATCCTTTGCTGCTCTTTTGAAGGCTTCATAAAATATCAAGAACAGAAATGAAATCAGGAATGAAAAAAGAACAAACAAATTATAAAAGCAGTTCTGAGACTAAAAGAATACATTTTTCCTATTTTACTGTGCATTTCATTTATTTATTATTATTAGTAGTACATTGTAGTTGCAATGTCAAATGTACTTGGTCCAGTTTCAATTTATTTTAAGAGAGAAAACACAAATAAAGAGGTGAAATAAGTGTGAAATGTAATAAACCCTTCTTCCACTACAGGTAACAGAAACCCATGCTATTACTTTGCTTTTCATTTGGTTGTAATACTGCGTAGAAAACATCTCATTAAAGCTTAAAGTGAACCATAATCTTGCAGGACACATTTTATAGTCGATCACCTCTCTTTGTCTAGGCAGTGTTTTCTTTAAGGCCTTTGAAAGTGATCCAATAGCTAAATCATTTTATAAAGCATGCATCCCATATATACATTACAACTTTTTGACAGACCTATAAAAAATTAAAGTCAGTTAGTAACACCAATAATTGTTCAGTAACCTTTAGCATGTCATAAACCCAGATCTGCTTGCCATGAGATGTGACTATCTTTTTCTAGAGCTGTAAATGATTGAATCACTGAAACTATTACATAGAAAATAAAAAGTCACTGAATTACTATCAAAAGTTATTATGAATAACTAACATTCTATATGAATAGAATGCATATGTGTATGTGCAAATACGTAAATGAAGTACTTAGGGCTTTGCCATGCCTCTTAGTGAAACTTTGAGTTGCAAAACTACACACATTCAGAAGTTTTAAAATAATTATTGATAAAAGACAACTTGATGGGTAAAATGCAAAAGACAGAACTTGTTATCTCATATTTAATGTGCTGATAGAGTTATGACAAAAAGTATTGTTCAATCCTTCAATATCACAGCCAAATGTAATGAGCGGCAGAGATAGAATGGGAGTTATATTTCCTTGTTTCAGTTACGCATGTCCTCTGCCATTGATGTTGCCTTCTGAAAACAGCTTTTTTTTGAAGCGTAATGGACATAATGGAAAAAAGCTCTCCTGGTAGCTGTGGTAGACTCAGGATTTCACCTTTTGTATAACTGGCTGTGTGAATACGTCTTCTTTCCTAGGTGCAGACACAGTGCTCAGAACTGTTCATTTTTTCTCATTTTGATCTGGAGAAGGTAGAAGCAGGTGTTGTTTTGTAAATCTACAGACTTTCCCACACATATCAGTATTTTTCCATTCCTGAAACTGACATTTTGCTGGTTTTCAGTTTGCTAGTTTCTGTCTTTTTGAGAAGTGTATTTTCCAGGAATGATCCCTCAGTTTATTCCCAACAGAGGATGCAAATGTACCTGTGCCTGTAATGGCATTACACGTTTCAATCCCAGAGACTGCTTTCATGATAATAGGTCATGGACTTCCCTCCCCTTACATTTTTTGCAAAGACTGTGTTGTTTCTTTCACTTCATGCGGTCCTCAATTCTCCACCTCAGAGTGAGAATTACTTTTGGAAAGCTACTCAAATGATTGCAAATCCCTTTACCTGTTTCCAGCAAGGGTGGAGTTTATCAATGTTTATCCAACATTGGAATAGGCTGCCCAGGGAGGTGGTGGATTCGCCATCCCTGGAGGTGTTTAAAAAAAGGACGGACGTGGTACTTGGGGATATGGTTTAGATGTGGTTTTGTCAGGTTAGATTAATGGTTGGACTTGATGATCTTAAAGATTCCTTCCAACCTCAACAATTGTATGGAGAGGGCTTTATATAGTGACCCTTTGAAAAAAGGCACTAGATTTGGGCAGAGGATCCAACATTGCCTAGCCCCCATGATGGAGACACTGTGGTATGTGTGTTAGCTATGCTGTATCACCTTAGGGAACAAGCAAAGTGGGAACTCCAACGGATTAAATAAGCAACCCTTTTCCTTCCCTCCCTCCTCAACACCGAACAAAGAAATGCCATGATGCTATGTGTTGTTCTACCAAACCTGCTTTGTCAGCTTCTTCAGGCACAGACTGTCTAAGATCTGTGTTAATACAGGGCTGACTGCAATAAGGATTTCTTTTTGCTTAGAGGCTGGACCTTTTTGCTGTATATGTCTTCAATTAGTACAATCTCAAACCGTCTTCTATTGTCTCTCCATGTTCAGCACTGCTGTTGACAAATTCCTGACCTGCAAATCATGCTGAAACATGATTTTCAGCTGGACTTTCAGATAAGTTCTTTATCACATGCTGAAACCTAAGAATAGCAAAATCACTTGCTAATGATAAGAATGACTTTAGCAATTGCTCACCAGATATTAACTCATAATCTTGCAATTTTAACTTCTGTGTCTTCTGATCATTTCAAAGCTTTGTTCTCATCCAGACTAATGACCTTCATATTCTTTTGAGACCTTCCTGATTCTCTTGCTTCTCATTTGGGGTCCAGAGATAACATTCTGGCCGTTATCGTGGTCAGTGGAGTATTTATTGTTGTTGCTGAAATGCAGCCACAATTTTGATTCTGGTTTTTTTTTCCTTTTCATTCTTCTGTCCTGCTTAGGACCTGATGAATAATATAATCTATTACAATGTTGGCAGATTGAAAAATGTACAGTCTTTTTTTTTTTCTTAATATAAGGTATTCCAAACAGAGATAACACTTAACCTATTAGAGTAAGTAAATGTTTATAGATCTTTCTGAAATATAAAGTGGATAAACTCTGGTCTGTTTCTTAAACCCCAATTCATCAGTATGAAATGGAAAAACATGAGAATTTTCCTTCAATATTTCATAAATACATTTTTCAATGTAAGAGTAGTAGTCCAAAGGAAGTATTTCCAATTAGTATCCGAGCTTCAGAGTAGATAAACAGAAAGCTCAGTATCTCTGAGCTAGTGACAATATAGTTTTTAATATATCTTAATATTTTAACAACAAAAAAAAATGTGATAGTTCTATTACCTTTTTATTTGGGACAGACTGAGAGGAAGATCCAGGAGAACAATGAAGACATTTTGACCTATATATCTCTTGAATTTTCATTTAATTGCTTACTTAAATCATTTTTCTTGGCTGTTATTTTATGTATCCTCTCAGAGCAAATAAAGATTAAAAGAATTCTGATAGCCTCAAGAAAAACAAATAAGTTTTCAGTATTTAGTCTGTCCTATGCCACAATCCTGACAATGTGGAAACACTAGAACCTCTAACTGTTTCCAAGTCATGGATCATCATGGGCTTTTAAAGTATGAAGAACAAGACTCTGTGAGCTCCAGATTCTCTGTCACAGCCAGAAGCTTTGAAGCTCAGACTTTTGCATTGAATTTTCTGATTATTTCAGACTTTTCCTTTAGCAGAATGTTCTATTCAAATTGTCTTTACATTACTTTCATTTTTTCAGCATTTCTTGCAAAATAAATATTCTAACTATAATTAGATTTTTATTAGTTTTGTGACTGAACCAAAAGAAAAAGAAGAGTTCTAACTGAAGAGTTGTTTAAAATAAACCTTTTCAGTACTTCTGGGAATTCAAGCAGTACTGAGTGCTGGACATGAAATGTTGCTTTGGCCATTGTTAACAAAACATTATGAAAAATTTGAAATGAAAAGCAAGATTTCAAACTTGATATCCGTTGTGTCATTATCCAGCTATCAGCAAAGCTAGAAGCTCTAGATACTCCTCATACTGTCCCATTAGAATATGTAATCTATCTAAAAATAGCAGACTGGGACCTGATATGAAATTTGATAGCGTTTCAAACCAAGGAAAGATATGTTTACTGGGAGCTTCCAGTGACTTACAGAGTTACACTACAAAGTACTAAGAAACTGAAAATATTTTTCAATATATTTTGAGTCAAGCATAAGTTTCTACATACTTCAGGGTAAGGTAAGACTGCATTTGTCACTTGTGGTTCTTTGAAGTTCTTTTAGAAGAGAAGTAAAGTGAATATTTCCTAGTATCTTTTAAGAGCTATATCTGGAATTAAATAATAAATACATAATTTTTCTTCTATATTTTTACCTTGACCTAGTCAATCCATGCAGTGAATTGCATGAAGGGGTAATGGTGTTTCATGAATACTCTCACAGAGAAAATAAATTCTGTGCATCTGGCTTTTTACAGGAAAATCACTCTTTGTATTTATCTGCAACCATTTTGACTTTTTTTTTAATCTTCCTGAGTGAAGGACCCAAGAGATCTCTGTGGCTTCGACAGGGTGCAGTGTCCTTTGTCTATGCCACCGGCCTCTCTGTCAGCTGCTGCAAATGTTCAGAAAACACTTAAGGATTAACATTTTCTCTCCTGTCATTGTTGTACTCCTATGGTTCTATGATCTCCAGTCCATGTAGTAATTACCACTGATGTTAACTAAAGACTGAATTAGATTCAGTATATTCAGAAGACGAGGATCAGTAATTGAGTTCATAATGAAAGGGACCAGCCATTCTATTTTTCAACCCATCTCTGTTCAGACTTCTGATACTCTAACCCCCACAGGACATGTGCTGAAACTCAGCTGAAGCATCAGCATAATTATGCTGTATAATGTTGACATCCAGTCTTTCATTTTTCATCTAGAAGTGCAAATCAATGTTGCTGCAGTGCTATAGTGATCTAAAACATGATTTCAGACAGCCAGAATTTCTCTTTAAATAAAGAACAGGTTACAGATAGGACCAACACTGTCCCTCGACTCTGAAAGTAATATTCAAACATGAGAGCAGAACTCTTTAATCTTCCCAGTGGAAATACTTTTTTATCAAAAACTTAGAACCAGAATCTGCCACACTTACATTAAACAGAAGTCTTACGTGAGATAGAAAAATAATATCATGAAGTGGGATTTGACTTTTGGGAAAAAGTAAAGCAGCCTATTTTGCAATCCTGATATTATAACTAACCGTTCACCCTTACCCCGCCACCAGTCTCTTATACAAAATCAGATAGAAATTGCCATTTCATGAATATTTCTTTTCCAAAATTTTGTTCAGCATCATTTGGGATTAGTGCAGAATATTTACTTCTTTCACTGCCTCAAGCACTTTTTTCCATAATATTAATTCAATGACTTAGAGCATCAAGAAATACCAAAGACATCATTAATCCAAAGAGCTTTTCTTTCTGCCTTGCTCCTAACTAGGTTTCTGTAAGGCCTGATGGAATACAGAAAGAAAAAGGAAAAGAAAAAGCGACCTATTACCTTTCCTCGTCCCATCATCCGAAGAGTTTTATATTGACTGGATTAAGGCAGGTTTCTTAGGTCATAAAGAAAAGTTGTGGTCAAATGCAGCATTGCAAATTTAGATTGAACCGTGCTTTAATAACAGCATAATAGAGGTAGAGTGGTAAAAAGTATTGTCAAGATGAAATGCTTGATTTACTTGGGAATTTTGCTCAGATTTTCTGGAGTATGAAACTGTGTGGGACATGAGCATGTTACCTAAGAGGAACAGTAAATTTTTTACAACCCGTTACAGAAAACGAATAAAACAAGGACCACTCTTGGTAACTTAGTAGAAATTTTTTTCTAAAATTAGGTTTCTTTTGGAGATCTAAGCTATTACTTTAGAAGCATGAAAATACAGATACAGTAGTACCTGGAAAAAAAAAGATATTTCTAAATTATTTAGATATATTTGATTTTTTTAAGATACTTTCACCAACTATAACAAAGCTAATAAAGTTAACCAGGTAAAATACTGATATTCATTCTCCATCACATTAGGTTTCTAATTTCTAAATTATTTTGAAAAGTGGCATCAAAGTTTTTAACATTCATTTGCTTTCAGCAATGCATTAATCTGACATCATAAGATACTGTAAAATAATCAGTCATAAACAATGGCTTGACAATTCCTCCCAGATTTTTTTTTTTTTTTACAAACAGCGTAATGTATCGAAATGTCAAATTTCTTATTCACATTAATGTAGAAACAGAATTAGATTTAGCAATTGCTCTCTTTGGACTCCTTTTAAGAACTGATAGTAGTAGTAAGCGTCAAAGTATTTAATGTGTACTGTCATCATATTTTGTGATATTTTATATTATCATTTTGAAAAAAAAAAGGATTTTTTGTTGTTTTGTTTTTACAAAACAGTTGTTATGGATTCTGTTTCCAGTAATTACTATAATGAGCTCAAAAAAATATAGCTTCATGCCTATATCTTAATAAAAAATGTTGAAAAACTTAATAGAACACAATTCATGATAATACTTATTGTGATGAAGACTCACACTTCCCTTTAATTTGAAAAATAGAAACCTTAATTTCTGTGTGAGAAGCTATTTTTGATTGAATTTGTTTTTACTAGTTGAAAAAAAAATACTTTTTCTAAAGCTTGTGTCTAATTTAAGTTCCTACATAAGCCCTACAGACTTCAATACCAGATGTTAAGAATGCTTTCAGGTAGATTCCTGCATGTGGGGACTTCAGGTGTTTCTCTGTGCGAATAATGTTGTTGCTAGAAATTTTTGATAGAATACTCTAGGTAAAAATTTAAAATTTTAAATTTTGAAAAGGCAACTTCTTAACATTTTATAAAAACAATGTTCCTCCATGATTCTGTTTTACATCGTATTTACATTTTTATAAGTCTCAACAAACAAGTTGCCATGTCTAATAATGAAGTTTGATTCTGCACTTTTGGTTCTGGATTAATTCTGTAAATGTTTACTTCAGTTAATTAGGTATCTACTATGAGTGTGTGAAGTACTCTCAGACAATCAATATATTGTAGTATTAGTGAATTATATTTTTTTTAATATTAGTGGATTCACAACACTATAACTGTGTTGTGAATTGATGCATCTTGTCACTACTAGTCCTATCTCAGAGGTGTCACTGCAAGAAAGTCGTTTGATATATACCATAAAACAAATCCTAAAAGCACATGCTTCTACAGGTTGCAGTTTTATCTGTTATCTACATTGTCTGAATATGCAATAAAACTGACTATAATGTGAAAAGTTTAAATTATTTTTTCAGCTCCCTAATAATACATTATACTCTGTACTCAAGTAGTCAGAAGTTACCTAATTCACTTCATCTTACTATACGTATGAATGCTCACAATATATGTATATTTGAAGCAGAATTCCTCTCACTAGTATACCAGAACCCTAATCACCCCTCTTTCAATATTAACGCTGAAACTATATCAAATGTAAGTTGTCAACTAATTTATTTCAAAGGATATTTCTAACATTAGAGGAAATATTTTAGTGGTTTTGGCAGGGCAAAAGAAGAAAGAAATGCTACTACTTATAAGACCGAGTTTGATATTTATGGCTATGATTCTTAAGGTGGATGATCCTGAGAGCAAAACTTGAACCTGATGATCCAGAAAAAAGACCTTCCACCCGTGTACATTTATTGCTTTTAAATTCTAAACTCTAAGAAATGAAGTAGCCTCTGTAGGAATACCAGATGCAAAAAACATAATACTGTAGAAAATTTAAGAACTTCATTACTTTTATTTTACAGTCTTTCAGATCTTCCCCGTTTATGTTGTTATCAATAAATGAGAAATATAAAGCAACTAAAACAAGCTAAGATGACACTGTTTAAAATATATCTTTCAGAAACATTTCAAAAAACAATATAAAGTTGGGTCAATATCAATTTAAAATGAAATGATATCCAGAAAGTAAAATTCTGAAGCAGATTTCCAAAGGTGGTTGAGATCAGGAACCTTAATTTTATTACAGTGGAGCTGGATATATACTGAAGGCACTGCATGACAAAATAGGCGAATACCTAGCTTAGAAATTTTAACTCCTAAGTCCCATGTATTTTGTATGTTGATATCCCTAAGCCAATTTAAAAGAATACTACTTCTCCTTTAAAAGTATGGCATATACAGTTAATATTGTAACATGTTTGAATTCATGTGAAATGTATTTCGTGGTAGCCGCTGAACATCCCAAGAGGATTTTCATTTGTTGTTGAATTTTTGTTGAGATTTCAGGATGTAAATGAATGTTCATTAGAGATGGGACAAAGCTGGTGGAGTATCTCAGTGAATACCACCATTAGTAATAATTTTCACTTGTTTGTCTAATAAGTCTTTCTTGTGCACCCAAACCTGGAAAACCAGGTGTTTGACAAGTGTTAGCATTCACAGTGGTAAGGAAGAAAAGCTCTCCACTGTATTTTTCCCATCAGCAAAGTCTCATTCTACCAATTCGTTATTGGGACATTCAGTAGATTTCAGAGAGACAAAGATGGGAAATTTGGAAGAGAAGATACAGTTCAAGGGCAGGCAAATAAAGTTGCAAATAATCTCAGCAACAATGAGTGCTGAAGACATATAAATATATTTGACCAGTGGCTTGCATGGTAACTTCAAATTTATATGTATGTAGATTTGCAGAAACACCTTTGGTTTTGCTTCCAATGAGGCAGAAATATTCAAGACTGTATACTGAAAAATATACAAAATAAAAGTAACCAAAAGAATAGGCTATATGATGGTCTTCTTTACATTACAGATAAAGCAAACTACAGGAAGCCTTATTAACAGAATTTTGAATTTTTATTGCCGTGAAACACATAAGCTGTACACAATCTATTTGATGTCAATAGGGGAAGAAAAAAATTGACACATACTTCTGCAGCTTAGAATAAGTACTGCAGAAAGTTTTACTCCCTGTCATCTTAGAAATGAGAATAATTTGAAATTCCTTAAGCCTGAAAACTGCTGAAATGCAATCAATCAGAGAGGTTCTTACAGTAAACATGAAGCAATCTTGGGTAAGATTACAACCATACTCCCTGCAAAATCATCTGAGTGTATTTTCCAACTAAGGCAATATTTTTCTTCGACAAGGCACTTTACACTGTCTACTTATATTGTCTTTATCTCAAGGCTGCTCCAATTTAGAAAGAAACCTAAATTTATTTGGTAATGCAGAGGGGAAAAAAATTCTGAGTAGATTTAGCTTTTCTCATTTATTCCAACACAGCCTGCTGTTTTACAAAACTAGGCATAATACTTTACAGAAATGTTCCAAATTGTCTCATAATTACCTACTGAATACAGCATACAATGACTATACCCTTAATTAATTCGCATCTAAACCAGAAGTCTGCAATTTGTTGTTATTGAAATTAAAATTAAGGTCATCATAGATTCCCCCTAAATTGACATTAAATTGTCTGTGAATTCATTTTTGAAGTTCATAAGTAAACCTGCAAATTGAAAAAAAAAAAAAGTATGGATCATGTTACACTTTCCCTTACATAGCAGTACAAATATATTAGATGGGAAAAGCCTTAGTCTCGCTGATAGGTACAGAAACCATTAAAATCTGCTGTACCGAAATTCCCTACCATATGCAAATTTAAAAATTAAGTTGTCCTTTATTAACATATTCTCCTTTAAACTGCCTACATGATTCAGTCTATGCACTAATGCACAAAATAGTGGAGTCTTAAATTGAGTCCAGAGGCTTAGTATTCCTGAGTTAGAGTTGAGGCAATTTTAGCCTGGCTTATTCTTCATATCCGTTCAATTAACCTCTCAGAGCTTTAGAACAAAAGTCAGCGTGACGGGTGTCATTTGATTTGAACAAATGCCACCTAACTGTCAAAGTATTGACTTATATCAGCCACTCAAAGCCAAGACCAGGATTTGAAATAAGGTGGACAAACTATGAGGCAGTGCGAGCTAATTGTTGGTATTTCAGAAACCTTACTTCTCAGACTACATAGAGGTTGGTGTTCAAAAAGCTCTTCCACCTCATCTGAACTCATAATATGGCCAACATTATTTGCAAAATAAGTATTTGCCATGTGTCCCCATTTGCTGGGAACAGCACCTTGTTCTAGGGACTGGCATCGATAGTTCCTAGCTGAGCAGAATACTCCTTGCTTTACGTTCAAGGCACCAATGTGTACCACTCAGCACAGACATCCAACACTGCCTTTGTGATCACATTCCGTTCAATTTTCCTTCTGCCTCTGTACCATTTCACCTAAAACGAAACAGGGGCGTTTTTTGGCAGGAGTCAGGTAAATCCCTTCAAAGTTTTGTCAATGACACAATATGACATTGCTTACCACCTTTTGTACCAAAAAAACCAATTAATTGTTCACTCTGCAATCAGAAAAGTTGCAGGGGAGAAGGCAATTGAACACAGACTTTTGGGTTCACCTTTTTCCAAATACATATATGATAATCAAAGTGAATTTGGATATTCTGGAAATTAACAGCAGCTACTGACCTCTCAGTCTGACCCTCATGCCTGGAAAGATCATGGAACAAATCATTTTGATTGCCATCACACAGCACGTACAGGACAATCAGGTGATCAGGCCCAGTCAGCGTGGGTTCATGAAAGGCAGGT
>RSEF01000031.1:55473185-55524115 GCA_003993805.1 Himantopus leucocephalus
TGGTTTTGGCAGTGTTAGGTTGATGGTTGGACCTGATGGTCTTCAAGATCTCTTCCAACCTAGACAATACTATGATTCAATGATTCTATGAAATAGAAACATATGTATGAATAATAGTGCAAAAAGAAAAGATATTTTCATTCTATTTTGATTATATTTAAAAATTCATAATAAACCCTAATGAGTTCCTCTCTGCATAATATCTACATACATTAAACATTCATCATTCCATATTCTCACTCAGAATATCATATTTCACTAATTTTTTAAATTATGAATCTTATTACACTGCACATAAGCCAGATGCCAACTAGTGTTCATTGTGAAAAATAAAACAAGTAATACTAGCTAGAGGAATATGGAAAAATCCCATGCATTTAGCTTTCTGTAGCCCTGCAAACTGAGAACGCACTTCAAAATTTGTTTAAGAAAAGAATTCCATGAATCAGATAGAACTTTTGTGACATGTGAAATATCAGTATTTCTAATAGAAATGCTGACAGAATATAACATATAATGGGTCTATTGGGTGATTTTCTAATATAACTAATGTATAAATGCTGACTTTCCTTATGTCATCAAAAATTCATTTCATTTCATTTCACATTTGCTGACATTTAAAGTGCATACACACAACAATTGATTTCTTTTGGGCTTCTAAACAACTTTAAATAAAACTAGTGAAAATTGATTCTTTCTTGTTTCCTGGTATGTCAATTTAAATTCAGTTATTGAGCCAAATTCTTGAAAATGAACAGATACTTCAAGGAAAGTTAAAATAAATGTTTGCCTCCAGAAGTTCTAAAACATCTTAGAGCGGTAGTCTTAAATTAATAAATAATAACACTAACCCATAGTTTCAAATGCCTTTAACTTATTTTAAAATGTCTGAATTTAAACAGTCTTATCCTGTGTTGCTTCAAGTGTTTACTTTTGTTTTTCAGAATATTTGATAACACTCTGTACTGCATATATCAAAATTAAGTTGCATGTAAGAAACAATATTATTTGTATTGGAAAAAATGAAAAAAAAATATATCTATTGACAGAAATAAGTATTACAGATATAGTTTTATTTGATAGACTTTATAAATACGGTGTGTTACTAGAGGACACTCTGTAACAGAACACTGCTGGGTTTTAATCTATTTTTACTGACCTTCTAGGAAAGAATTTTAAAAGGGTTTTAAATTCATTGCACCAAACCTAAGACCCTTGGAAATTCTCATTCAATCATCAGGACAGCACACAAGAGAAGCAAAATTTTCTTGGTGTGTCACCCATTTGCAGAGGCTATAGAACTTGTTTCGTATTACTCTGGCTTTGAACCAATTCTCCTTCTAATCCAAGGAGGGACTTATGTTTATTTTCAATGGAAATAAAATAAATCAACCATTTCTGTATGGTCTAACACTGCAAAATTGCTCTGTGTCCTCTGAATACTCTGAACTCTGTCAAAGATTAACTAAATGCAAAAAGTAAATCTGTAGAATATTATTAAACTACTATATACAGAAGATGGAAGCAATACGTTAGACAGAAAAGAAAGATGTAGCTGTAAATCATCTTTGCCTAAATTCTAGGTGTTCCCCACACATAGATTTGTATTTACCAAATTAAAGGTACTGCATTTTTTAAACACAGTGCTCATAGGACAGGGCTCATAGATCTAGAATTCCATTTTCAAGAGGATTTTGTTATTTTCCTGCTTGATTTCAGTCCATTTCACTTGGAATCAAATTATTTTCAAAATTCCTGAAAAATAGTGGCCTAAATTTTCAGCAGCCCAATGCCAAGGTTTTTGGTAGCTTGATTTATCTCATAATCAAATATTTTAGTGTATTAAATATACCTAATTTTGTGGGTGGATATAAAGAAGACAAAGCCAATTGCATCAAGGACAAGAAGCAATGGGCATAAACTGAAATATGAGAAACTCTGCTTAAACATAAGAAATTCACTTTGAGGGTGATCAAATACTGAAGCAGATTACTTGCAGAGCTTGGGGAGTCTCCATTCTTGGACATATTCAAACCCTCATTGGACCTGGTCATGCACAATGTGCTCTGTCCGACCCTGTTTTAGCAGGAGTATACATCTGCAGATATCCCTTCTAACCTCAACAACTCTACGAGCCTAAGAATGATCTGTTGACTCCTGAAAATAATTTGATTTGTGCAATTTTTTCAGTGAGGAAGATACCTAATCCTGTTTTAAAGATTATAAAATCTCACTTCATCCTTGGAAAGTTCTTATTTAATTAGTCTTGCTCTTGTTAATAAAAAATATACTTTATTCCCACCATACATTTGTGCAACTTTAACTTTTAAGTGCTTGATATCATAACTTTTATCAAGCCATATGAAGGTATGTTAATTATTGCTACCATTACTTTCAATGGAGTCCTGATATCATTCTAGGTTTGATGAAAAGAGAGGGAAGTGCTCTCATCTTTCAATAAATTCCAGATGGCTGATGATCCAGTCCCATCAATTTGTGCCGTGAAAGATGTAAAAAACAACCTCTATCTGGGTACACACACACAATATGAACATACATGCAGAATACAGCTAAATATGCCAAAATGTTCTACAAGAAAATATTTTACATTTTAAGGATTCAATGGATAACAGCTTCTCCATGTTTTTGTAGTGTAACATACCTTGTTACACTTGTCTTGTCTTGGCTGAGTTACTCTTGTCTCCCAATCTTTTCAAAATCAGGCGATCAAACTGGTGCAGCGGTTGGCTTTGGAATCACTAGGCTAACCACTGCCCTAATCGCCATTGGGTTTTGAATTCTCAGAGTCAAAGGCCATTTAAAGGTAATGTAATAAAGGTAAATATAACCATTTAAAGGTAATGTACGTTCTATCTCAATTCCACTCTGTCAGCTTTCCTGAAATGCTTTAGTTCCTCGAATGGTAAGAAATACATCAGCAGATTGTAGGAAGTTATAACTTTTACAGACCTTATGTTCCTTATGTAAACCACAACAATTAATAAAATTTACTGTATAATGGACATTCACATAGACTATAACCTTGTATCCAAACAACTGACTGACTATATTTTGAATTTATTTTACTATATTTTGAATTTATTTTCTACACACAGATGTTACACAATGTTTTTGAGAATTCTAACTTACTTTTTTCAATGGTACATCTTTAATTTTCTTTTAAAGTGTGTTATAAAGTTAGAAATGTAATTTTTTGGGTTCTATTACTATAGAGAAATAAGATAAAAATCAAAGAATACCCTGTGCATAGCAGCACTCAGTTTTAACCTCTAGAGAGCTATACTAACCAAATGAATTTTCTTAATGGTGCTTATGAAACTCTTATTTTTTCAAATTACTCTAGAAGTATTAATCAACCAGTAGAGGAGTAATCTAGAACGCAACTCAAGGTGGGGATTTTTTTTTAAGAAAAAAAAAAGTTTGAATTCCATGGACAACATTTAAAAAATTCCAGAATGGGTCAGAAAAACTTTTTGTAATGACAATGAAATACTAAAAAATGAAAAAAAAAAAAAAAAAANATGAAAAAAAAAAAAAAAGAATAAAAAATTATATGTACTATATTTCAGTTCAGTTACTATATTTTAGTTCAGAAAAACTTCAGCTTGGTACAGCTTCAGAAGAGCTACATTTATGTAGACAACAGCTGAAAAACTGGCTCTGCTTACTACGTTTTCTATGTATTTTTTTTTTCTCGGTCTCATGTGACTTCTCATTATATATTATTGTCCTGCTTTAGGACTTAGTTGTGATAACATGAAAGCAATACAGATAAGAAATTCATTTGTTAAGGATGAGGGATTCTACTAATTGGAAAGGAATAGTCCAAAGAACAGTGTTTCATTGACATGGGTTTAATACCTGACTGGTTTGATAAGGTAAAAAAGTCTCAAAAAAAATCTAAAAGCTGCCAAAATGTAGGCTTCACAAAGGATATGGTTGAATTCAGCTGAAGCCTATGAGATTCTATTTTTAATTTCAAGAAAAATACAATTAACCTTTAGCACATCAGATGTAATTGGCTTTAATCCACCCAAATGCTTAAGTATTGTTATGCTATAAAATGTATTTGCCATCATGCATAGGTCTTTCACCCAAATGCTTAAGTATTGTTATGCTATAAAATGTATTTGCCATCATGCATAGGTCTTTTGACCTGCAGACCTTTCACTGTGTTCTTAAAATATGTTGTTACAGTTATAGCCAAATGGAATAGGTCAAATAAGAGAAAGAAACAAATAGGTCCTTTTTTTGCCCGTCAATTACTTCTTGTTCTTTGACCCAAAACAGTCCAAAGAACTGTTAACAGAGCGGATCAGAAGTCAAATTGTGTGAGCTATAGGATATCCTTGAAATTGAAAGTGAATATTGAAGTTAGAAGTTTGAATGATTGCACACATTCATGTTTGTGTATGAAAAGAGAAGAAAACCAAGAGTAAGAAAGAAGGAGAATGAGGAAAAAAATGCTAGTATACTTGGGAGGAACCCAAGAAGTGTAAGCTACAGTTTCATAAAAAAACAGTCAGCAGCAATATGAGCTTAAAGTATTGCACCTTCTTTCTTACTGTGACTACTTCTTCGTATTTCCCTACCATACAACCCACCATAACTGTAATGAAAGAGGAAGGGAAGAAGCATTGACTGATTCAGAAAAGACTAATTTTTTTATGCTTTATGAAATAAAAAAGTTTTGTTTTTCCAAATGACTGACTGAAGAGGTAGACTTCTTTTCTAAAACTGCCTGCAGTTGATTTTTTTTAATGTTTTTCAGTCAATTTAACTTCGCACAGCTTATTGCAGTGTGGAGAATACCTGTGGAACTGAGATTCAGTGATACAGTCTTTTAATTTTCCACCAATATGAAATTGTCTGGTACTCTTAGCTTTTGAGCAGCTTTATATGTAAAAAGACTTAAGTTGTTGATGGTTCATCTACTTTTTAAAGTTTCGCTCTAAGTTTCTTTTCAAGCCTGCCTTCTTAACTAGAAATAACTTATAACTTTAAAATGTCAAATGATTAAAAATGAAATTATTTTCAAAATCTTTTATCCAAAAGCCAACAAGCTAAGAAGTCACAGTATTCTAAGTACTTCTTTTGTTTTAGGAATGGAAGGAACAAAGAAATTGAGCTACAGGGTCTAAATACAAATTTTCAATAATATTTCTTTTGATAACTAACAAAGTTTTCCTAAAACAAATTTAGAAAACTCAAGACATAGATGGCCACGTATATGTACATGATTTTTAGATCAGCATTATTAGCCAATAAGTAGACGTTTTAAAATGTAGGAACTTGTTTGCAGATACCTCTGGCAGAGTGTACAAAATCTTCAGACCATTGATGAAAATTAGAGTTCGGAGAGGAAAAAGATAAATTAATAACTTCAGCAGTGAACAAGAATATTCTGTTCTATGAAGGAAGAACAAGAAAAATTAATTTAACTTATGTTGCTGATCAAGGTGAATGAATAGGCAAGAATGTGTTTTGTACCAGACATATAAGACACACAGGCTCAAGTGATGCAACTACTGCACCTCGACAGGCTTTCCATACAAGTTGTAAAACATGGCACTACAAGCTGACATTCATTTTTACAACATAGTTGTTTACCACTATGCTAGAGTTTTGATGCATAATAAAATTCCTGATTCAATTCACTGGAGTCATTCTGAAGACCTGTGAAAGTGACAAAATGAACACTTGTTCATCAATACAAAGCGCAGACACAGCTGCAGACACCAACTAGATAGATAGATTGCGGGATTCAGAATTGATTGCTAGTGCTATGATTTATCCCAATGTTAATGGAAAAAGCCTTCTAGAGTGGGCTGAAGGGACTTTTTTCCCATAAATCCAGACTTAGAACTTACCACATTTTTTTTTCCAGAAAACAATTTTCCTCTTAGCCCAATGTTGCACTTGATTACACAATTTGAGGCAATTTTTATTATTTTCAAAAATTTGTAGTTGTAAACAGATTAGCTTTCTTTCAGAGATGAAAAGTTATGTTGTGTAATGATCTGAGAACTGCAGCAATAAGAAGGAAGACGGAGAAATGAGTGTTTTCATGGGTTAACCTCAGTCACAAAGAGGTGGAGCCCCCAAACTCCTACAGCCTGTGATGTCAGGGTGCACGGGGTGTCAGCTGGCGTGTGGGACCTGACTCAGTATGGCCCATGGCCAAGCAGGGATGGGCTGTGACATCTCATGGCATCACTGCGGCAGGGGCTGATTGCCCCTGGCTGGGAAGAAACAAGGCCCTGGGCCATGGGCAGGGTATGAGGAGCCCCTAGGGAGCCTGGGCAGTGCCCCAGGGCCTTACATATGGAAGGACTTAAGTCCCTACAGAGCGGAATTCAAAACACCTACTGCTACTGCTACTGCTACTGCTCTAAATTACCAGTCAGGAAACCAGTGCCTCTCTATGCACTGCACAAAACCTTAAGGAGGACTCACCCACAGTGTCTAACATTAACCAACTATAAAATATTCCAGTCCATAAAATAGTCCAATCTGACAAACAGCATTAAAAACAAAAAAAAAAATGACATAAAGATAAATGAACATGACACCCAAATGAGACCAAAAAGGCTTCACTCTGCTTCTAAACGAAAGGCAGATATTTCAATATAAAGTACAGGATGAGAGGAAAGAGGTGAGATGAGAGGTTGTGGAGTTTCCCACACTGGGGACATTCAAAATGCACCTGGACGCTGTCCTGTGCAACCTGCTGTAGGTGACCCTGCTCTGGCAGCGGGGTTGGACTAGATGATCTCCAGAGGTCCCTTCCAACCCCAACAATTCTGTGATTCTGTGATTCACTTCTTAAGCCCCAGTTAGTGGTGGTGGTAGTAGAGCGTCAGTGACTTTATGGGACTTGGCTGTAGACACTTTCTTTCCAGCGATGTTGGTGGCGAAGGCATTGGAGGACTGGTTTAGAAGGGACTTCCCAAAGCATGTTTGTGGTGGGCTTGGGAAACACAGGTGTCTGCTGTTTTGGCCACATGGCGTTTTGCTTTCTGGCAAGCTTCTGACAACCAAAAGCAAGTGCTTCACAAGTGAAATGTCTTGTTCAGTCCTGGTTCATCCTGCCATCAGGGACGACTCTGCCACTGTCCTCACCTTGAGCCTGGAGTGCAGCTTTGTGCAGAGCTCCCTGGGCATGGACATGGTGCCCAGCAGGGCAGGGTGGGATCCAGACGTGGCCATTCTGTAGAGGACTCTGAGGTTCTTCATGGAAGGTTAAGTGGACATTCCCTCTTTGGCATAATTGGATTGACGTGGAAAGTCAGCTCGAGGTGGAATTTTGAAGGTGACCTAGAGCCTCAAGACCTAGCTTTCTGCTAGTGCTGCAAACACTTTGTCTGCTTCAGAGTCTGCTCCAGACTCTAGAGCTTATCTTGGCTCAGAAGTAATGAATTAAACTGTCTTTTCATCACCTTCAAGAATATAGTAATATTATCCTTATATTATGAATGTATGTAAGAAAATCTTAAATTGAAAAAAATCTCCTGCACATCTTTGCCTAAACAAGAAGAAAAAAGATAAAGTGTTTGTTTGTTTTTAACTTTTTTATTTTTAACCTAGGTTATATTTACTGGGAGGGCCTTGAAACTGGAATCAGGGAAAGAGGCACACAGGAATGGTCTCTCCTTTGAGAGGGGAGGGGAGGATAAGGCCAATGATAAGGACCCAAAGGGTTGTGCAGCAATTTTAAGAGGTGGACATGCTGGATAAATTCAAATTTATAACTACAATAAATTAGAGCTACATCTCCATGGTCAGCTCTGCAGAACGTTCATATTTCCTTGGCACAATGTCCTGGTCTGGAGCCAGTTCACCCTAAGAGGAATTAATGCAGAACGTGTGTGAAGACTGCTTTAGTTTGTGACCATACTCATGAACCGCTTAAAAAATTACAGTAACTCATTGCCAAACTTGGGAACTTTTTTTCTTTTCAGTTGTTTTCTTTTACACTTAGTGACATCTATATTCAGAAGTCTATCTTTGTAAAAATTTAACAGCAGAACAGTTAAACAGCATGTTGTTCCCCGTCTTCAAAAGCTGAGGGACCATACAGTGGTGTTGTACATTTCCTCTGGGGTGAGTGTTGATTTGGAGTAGGTGGCTGTGCAAATGTTAGAAGATATATGAGCGATTTGGGAAGATAGTAGTCTCTTGAATTGGTGGTTTGGGTACAGAAAAGAGTTACACTGTGTGCATAACAAGCAGGATACCATTAAGCTGTTTAAGGGAACACATGCACCAATTTATAAGCGAAAACTGCAATTGTTTCAAAAGAATGGTTGAACTGAAACCCATAACGAGAGATGCTGAACTGGTTAGTGTCAACAGACAGGCTAATGCTGTTTTGGGTGTTTTTGTCTGCATATTCAAGGCATATCTGGTTTCCTGGAATTAGTCTGTCTGCACTGGTTGTTGGGTTTGGGGGCTTTTTACGTCTTGTTCAACAATGCTATCAAAAGACATCTAAAAGGTCCCTTTCCAGGAACAGGGAGGGGAAGAAAGTTACTACCCTCTCTTTCTGGGAAGACTAATGCCCACAGCTATAGTGCAGCAGTCTTAAATCACAGCATTCCCCCAGAAAAGGTAAAAAGCTACCAGCTATGAAGTTTATTAGCAAAATTGTCTTTGGTTTCTGTGGGACTGGAGGACAAGGCTCGGAGGAATTAGCAGCATCACAAAAAAGCATATTGCTCAATGTGTGAAGACTTACTTGCCATGCTTCTTTTTAAATGAAAAGTCTTTTTATCATTCTCTCCTTGCGCAAGTGCAGGCTGCTTTCCTGGATTGAAGGAAAGCTGCCTCTTCTGTTGGTTTACGTTAGTACTATGCAGATTTTCATCCTGCTGGTGGTCTGTAAAGCTCAATGTCCTTCATTTTCATCTGAGCAAGTGACTTGACATGAGTGTGAGATTTCTGCTTTTTCCAGAAATGCAGCACCAGAACACCTGCTTATGAAAGACCAGTGTTAGTAGCAGAGTTCAAGCAGATCCATAAGGTTCATAAGCGTTCAGCAAGGGCAAAGCATTACAAAGTGAACCAGTGGATGAACTTTTAGAGGTCTCCAATGCCTAATTATTTCAAATGATGTCCCTCTCATAGGCTAATACTGTAGAAAGTTAACGAAAGTTAATTAGCATGTATTTTGGCAGTCTGCTCTGTTTAATTATTTTTCTACATTCTGTTAGGGCAGAGTATCCAGATAGTAATAATGATAAAAATGCCTTGTAAAAGTGCTTGCTTGGCTGAGGAGCTCCATACCATGAATGACTGCTTTTGTGCAATCACTGCTGAGTGGGGTATTTTTTGTATATTACCTGAGCAGACGCTGTTGCTAGAGCTGCAGCCAGACACCTAACTGCAATGGGAAACTAGGGAGCTAAATAATATTGGGGTATACGATCAGCAATCTTACTTGATTGGTACAGTTAAAGAAACAGCAAAAAACCCCACAATATTTCATGTGTTACAGTCTTTTAAACTAAAAGGAAGAAAACGGTGATGTTTTAATGACAGAGTATTCCATTTAGAGTTTCAGGAGATCCAGTGGGCCAAGATCTTTCTCAGTTAGCATTTTTGTACCACTGGGAAGGGTCACAATTTCAGGAAAACGGAAGAGACTACTTGTGGTATATTTTGTGTATACAGCTTAGGGCAGGGTGCAGCTAGCATGGTTGCTAGAAAGATATGACCAATGTAAATCCCAGCTGTGAGGTTTTTTACAATATAAACGGAAATCCATCTTTTGGGTATGGCTTTTTCATGAGGGTGAGAATTCAGAATAATTGGGTTTTCTGCCAGCCTTAGAAAAAACCTCTTGCATTTTTCTTTCACCTGAAAACAGCCCACAGAGAATGGTTTTCAATAGTTAGCAATAACTTTCATATGAGTTTCAGTTTAGTAGGAAAAACGAAAAATAAGGTAATTATCACCCTTATCCACTTTCTTCTGGGTCATATGGTACAGCCTGTACTGAGCTAAGTTCCTGATTGTATTTTTACTGACGTAAATCAAAACCCTTGACATTTTAGATATACGTTCATAAGGTCAGAGAAGCACGCCATTTACCTGAAGACTCCCAGGCAGGCTGTTTCTATGCTACATCTCTCCTCACGGCAGGCGACTTGCTCATGGACCAATTATGGATGCTCGCTATCGCCAGCACACAACTATTTAGACCAAAAAGACTGCAGGATTTTTGAAGAAGCCTGGTCTGCCATAAACCTTGCCTGGCTGGATAAACACTATCAAGCTTTGGGTCTCAGAGATTCAGTGTTGATAGTAAAGTGTCCTCACTTGGCTGTTTTTGTTTTCCAGTGAGAAATGTAGATTATTTTTTTTATTGAAAAGATGTCTTGATTGTGTATGTGAGAATTTCCTCAGTCTCTCCTGACACCCAAGCTGAAAGTGACAAATTTTTTTCCTTGTTGATCCCCAAAACAAAATAAATGAGGATAGCTAGGCAACATGACTGCATATGTGACTTTGCATGCAAGATTGAGGGCAGAATGCCAAATGGTGCTAAGATAAAGCTGTACTGTGTTGTACAACAGTAATAATGGCAGGAAGGAAGTTAGAACTTTTGTATTTATTATGTTACAGCTCTTCTGAGATGAGAATCCTGCACATTTAGGGGATGAAAAAAATTGATGGATTTGGATCAGAGCATAGAAGGTAGTGAAAAGATATTTACCACTGCATGGATGTGCCATTGTGAGATGATTTATTACCATAGTCTGCAGCCATGAAGCCTAACACGATTTCATGTTCAAAGATCCTCAGGGAAGGAAAGAAAGATCTGTCAGAGAAGTGGTCTTAGAAGTGGCCAGTTGCACAGACCAATGCTGAGGCAGGACCTCACTTGACTAAAGCTTGCAACTGCACTGAGAAGAGCTGACAGCAGAAAAGGCATGAGGATGCTGAAGTGTAACAACAGATACGAACGCAAAGCTTGCTTCATCCCGTGTTTGCTTCCTTGTGTTTGTTTGGCCTTGTGTCTCTTGCTGGTCCATCTCTGAGTGAAGGGTTCACTCACCCCAGGGTAGGCTCACACAGGTTTTTCTTTGCTGGCAGCAGTCTCAAGAGTTTTGTTGTTATTTCTGAAATGATCAAACAAACAATAGATAACCTGACCAGCTCTTCCTGAGAAGCAATGAGTACACGTGTAGCCATGAAAAGTGAGAAAACACACTGATGGTAAACCTGACATTTTCTGTTACATTGTGAAACTTCAGAAAAGCAAAGCAAGCAAGGCTGTGTTTTCGGAGAGTAGGGTTTCAAATCTAAAATCAGCACATTTATGAGGTAAACATTGATTTGGGAAAGCTTTTTTCATGCTCTAAGAAATGCCATAATTCAAATGTAAAATGATCCAAACTTCTTTTTCTGTGCAAAAATATTCTTTCAAAAGCCTCTTTCAGTGAAAATGTGCCTCCTTTCTGCTCTACAGAGCTCCTTGATGTTCCCTAACTGACCCAACACATAACAGCCAAAAGGAACTATTTTGGAACATTCCCCATTAACTAACCTGGGGATGGTTTGGGTTTTTTCCCCTGTATTTCAGAAATGCACCACTCAGCTCTTATTCTCACCCACAATGCCCTCACTTCTTGAGTTTATACCTCAACAACTGGAATGCATTTTCCTTTTCTTCACATTCAGATCCCTTTTTTCACTTAGCATCCACTGTAATCTTATTTTCCTTGTTCTCCATTAACAAAACACATTAGGAAAACCTCTGGATACTTTTTGAGAACACTATTGATTTACAAACTTAAATGGGAAAAAAATGGTTTCCTTCTGAGAAAATAATCTCCTCCGAGATGTCAGACTGTTTTGACACTGGGTTGAGTGGCAACCTTGCTCTACTCTAACAATTACATTCTAAAAAGCCTCGCTGATTAAAACCTGATTCCTCCTAATTTTGATTTGGGACTGCCACATGCTTCTTATTCAGTCTTTGCAATGGAGCAATTGAAAGCCTACATAAATACCCTTGTAAGTGTAAGAAGAACATGCTTGTAAATTTCCTTTGGGTCAAAAAGATTAATTTGTTCTATTAATTAGCATTCAGGCCACTGAGATTTAAATACAACTTGTAGAATGCTAAGCAAAATAGTCTACCAGGATCTAATATCTGCTTTGTTCTACTTGATTAAACACAACACAAGTGCCACTGGACCTCTTGGAACTACATAATATACTTTTATACCCAGATGTCCCAGTTTCTCCTTCATTTGCATTTACTCAGACTTTTAAACTACAGTACTTGCTATCAAATCTTCCATGCAGAGAAAAAGTCTGAAAGAAATTAGCTTTCTTCAACCCAGTGCTTTTTTCTTTTTATTTTCTTTTTACTTTCCTCCTCCCCCCCTCCTCCCCTTATGGCCTAAACCTCAAATTAACTTTAGGGAGAACTGATAAACTGTAGTGTGGTTTTATTTGTATCAGAAATGAATGGTCAGATTTTGTCATGCTTATTCACTCCAAGAGGTAGTTTAACTTCTCTGTAATAATAAGAGACTTTACAGGGAATAAGGTGTTACTGAGACCAGCTGTCGTATGATCTGGTTCTTAATATATAGTTCTAAAAAAGTTATTTTCAAAAAGCATATCCGACAGAAGTGGAACAGAGCTAGGAGTTTGTATATTTATTTTTTTAGAATAGACGAGTAGTTAGATCTTTTTTAAAGAAGATTGGAAGAGAAGACAAATCACATGTTTGAATTGAAAGACAATCAATATCAAACCAGTGTAATTTTAAAAAGAAACACTGGAATCATTAACTGAGTAAACTTACTTTTATCCCAGTATCAACCATCTCTGAAAAAAAGCTGAAGTTGTAGAAATATCTAAAACATTATTCATGACTATTCTTCAAGACCTTCATATACATAGCAGCTCAGAAATTAATATTAATTGTATATTAAGTCTAGTTGCAGCAAGTCACCGAAAACCATGTTGCTAATAGGTGAGATGCAAAAGGTAGTATTAATTGGCCAAATCATAAATAAGAATAAGCAGTATGTCCAATTTTCTCCATCATGACAAATTAACTCCTGTGGTTTTGTTCAAAATGTGCCATCAAATAAGAAGTCAGCGTATCTGTATAAGAAATACCTCAGAGGGCTGTATTATTCCATTAACAGGAGAAAGGCCAACAAGTACTTAGGCATGAAATAACATCATTATTATCAAACACATATGTATCAAACCTTTTAGAAGACATTCATAAAAGTATACTGCAAAAGTACAGTGTATGATCCCAACTAAATAGCTGAGTTATTGGAACCTTTTAAAAAAGAATTTGTTTTACAAAAATAAGTGAGATAACGTTGTTAAGAACACTGATGAGCTTTGCAAGTGGAATATGAAATGTGACGTGAGTTCTATGTTTCTTATTCATGACTTGAACTTTCAGCTACAAATTTTGTATTTCTTTCATGATGAAAGGCAAGTATTCTTCTCTGTATATAAAAAAGGAGAGACTGAATTTCAGACAGATTAAGTTACAGTCATACAAGGCCTGATCGATGCTGCAGATGAGAGCACTCAAGTATTCCATTCAACCACATAAACTTCTGAAGAACACACATCCCATAGTCACAAGTTCTTCTCCCTTGCCATGTGGTAAGCATTTTCTGCCAATATAGCATCAAAGGACCATAATTTTTTTTACTATTATCTCATTAAACATTAAATAAATTCTAAATGATGTATTTCCTGATTAAAACACAATTCAAAACCCAAACATGTATGCTTGTGCATAGGGAGGGACTTATGCAGTTTAGTTCATTCATGAATGTAATGGAAGCCTAGAGAAACTCAAAAGTTGGGCAAAAAGGGCTATAACCTTTATGATTTAAGGGAGGCATGATCCTTTATAAACTGGAAGTAAATTCTGTTTCTGTACCTCCTCAGACATAACAGCCAACATATTGCTTACCATGGAGACAAAACCACCAATAATATGTCCCAGTTTTCTAAGGTGTTTTGATTACAGTTGTGCATGTTGGCAAAATCACAAGGAAATTGTTACCATGTTCATCCCAAGAAAAAGGCAGAAAAGCAGGATGAGACAGAAAACAAGTATATGGGAAGCAAAGAGGTTGTTGGAGAGACACTCTGTTGTTCATGGTCTGTTCCTATGTTTCCTATGAGAAAGCCTTTCATTATTTTCCCTTCATTTCTTTGAAAAAAAGTCAACATTTCGCCTTCAGATTCCCCATTTTTCATTAACATATGATACAGTCAATCACCAGTATTCTTTGCCTATTTTTCAGTTGCATTCAGCTTCTGCTCGTAAGAACAGGTAAATCCTTTTTTTTTCCTCATGTTTCCAGCTGTTCTACCTACATAGTAGAAATCTCTGCCCTACTCTATTCAGACTCTTAAATCCAACATCATCTCTTTTTAACAGCTTGTGAATGGATTCCTGGGAACACACAAAATAGGCCAATGATACGGGGTGAGTCCCTGGGCAAGTAACTGAAATAACAATTTACCAAGGTCTCAGCTGGTGAGAACATCTCTGCTGACAGTAAGGATCAGGATATGACAAAATAAGCATGGATATTTAGGGAAGTTTCCGAAATTGTAAAAATGTCTTATATTTGGAGAGTGGAAAAAGGATGTGTTCTTATAAATTCAAGGGACTTAAAAGCTTGTAGGGTTAAGGCTGTATTCGTAAATTTTCATGGTCATATACATTAATCTGCTATGTAGAAAACATCTTCATGTATTATGTTCAATAAAAATACATCTTTTATTTTTGGTTTGCTATTTATAGTCCATAGTTTCGGAAAATGTAACTTAAAATGTTACAGAAACAAAAATTAATTAAATATATCTAAATGGTCAAATGAAACTGAAAGGTGAGCACCTCATCTAGTGGAAGCTGAATTTGTCAATGAAGGATGTAATCACTACTAAGTAATCTAGGTTTCCCATGTGTTAGACCATCCAAAAAATTTCCCTCATTTAATTAACAATTCATTCATGTCAGTCTGAGTAGGAAGTAATTTAGAGAAAATTGTAGTGTGTATATTACATGGTTCAGTTTTGAATCTTAAGTGAAAATGTCCTTGGAGATGTTCTCAAAAAGGCTTAATCTTAATGTTTTACTAGTTTCTAGAGCTGAAAGATAATCTGGACAAGATCTCAGCTGGTATGAATAGGTACAGCTCTCCACTGTTCAGCTTGTGATTCAGTATTTGTGAAGGTATGAGAGAATAATATGTTGCTTTCCACAGATCAATGCTTAAAATATTGTGTGATCACATATGAAAATCATATATGTTCACCAAAAACCAATATCCTTTTGGTCTTTGAGAGTCACAAACTTTGCACAAATGTATTTGTTTGGTATAAGCTCTTTCAAGAAGAACAAGAAAGTGCCCTTAAAGAACATTCCCATTTTTTCCAGCTGTATATATTTTGTGAATTTTCATCCCACCAGTAGCAGCTTGATTAGTCTACTGATCTTTTCATTTCACTTAGTAAAGCCAGCAAAAATGGGGAAACATTGTTTATTGATGTATTCCTATAGTCGCGGCAGTGACAGCTTTAGTCATACGCTATGCTGAAAAAGTCATTAGCCAAATGGAAATCTGACACCAGAAAATTTTTTTGCTGTTCAATAAGATAGTTCAGTTATTTGAAAAACAGTGTGTATTTCATCATCAAAGTGTCAAATTCTCTTCCAGGATAGTCTATTTTCAATCAAAACTTTAAAGCCATCTGCAATTCCAAAAAAAACCTAGAAGGTTTTAGAAATTACAGTAGTGCTACCCAAATCTTCCCATGGCTTCTCAATATTGAAATGGATCATGGTAGTACACTCTTTTTGTCCAGATCTCTACATCAGCAGCGATCTATGTTGCTTGGATGCTGCCGTATCCACTGGGTTTCAGTTCCATATTCTTACATGGATCTTACATGGATATGCAAGAGCAGACAATCAGACTGTAAAACTTTACTGCCTGCTGTAATGCCCAGTGACATTAGTTGGAACGACTGTCATTCATTTCATGAGATTTTTTTTAATTTGGTTTCAATATTGTTTCTTCATGTGTTAGCAAAGAGTATCACTAGACCATAAACTTCGGAAAAAGCATAACTAGTAATCTACTGCACCTACTACAATGTTGGTAAGCTACACAAGACCAAAACTAATCTGAAAAAGAAATAGGGTCTCCACAGACAGTGCTGATACAACCAACATACAATACGTCTTCTGAGGGGTATTGATACTAATTTTGTTATTCTCTTTTCTGAATATCTGAAAAAGTCTTTTTACCTCAGTGACCACTGCCAGTTCTGTCTTCCTTTGCAAAACTGGATGTCTAAATATCATACCTTTTAATGCCAAAATTCTTCCTTCCTTTCATTCCAGCATTTCAATACAACTGATCTTGAATGCCATTGCTTGGCAACGGATTGTATTTAAATTAAAAAAAAAAAAAAAANCTCAGAGACCCATCAACTTTTAGATCCAAATTTAATACAGAAGCAGTTTCTGATTATCATTGTCCTTTAAACTTTAAATACTCCCAAACCAATTTCTCCTTTTTCTTGTCCATATTTGCCTGTCTAATTTAGTATCTTAATTGGAAGTAGTGTGCACGCTTTGCCTTTTTACTCCCAAAATAAACATATGACTTACACACTTGTACTAAAGCAATCACTGACCATGATTCTAACAATCTGACTACTTCAACTTGTATTTTGCATCAAGGTTGACAAAAAACAGTGCAGAAGAAGGCTTCCCTTCTCCTTCAAACCAAATACAGTGTTTAAAGTAAAAGCATCCATTAGCATTCCCATACCAGGAATCCAAGAATGCAGAAAATAGTATCTTTAAATTGGTCAAAATTACTCATGCTTTTCTTTCCCAAGTCCCTTGGTACACTGCATTCCTCAAATATATTTTCCTTACCTAGATATATATCTTATTTACCTGTCAGGGGTATTGTAGGATCATGTTGTGATCATGAACTTTGCATCATTCTGCACTAGAAAGGTATCAAGTTCACTGAACTCATTTCAAATGTTCATTAACCCAGATAATAAAACCTCCAAGATTTCTGAAGTAAGAGGCTAATGTGTTAATCCATTGCAACACATAGACTCTGCATGGGAAAATTCTTATGAGTTTTCTATACTGATGAAAAATTTCTTCCAAGGTGGCCTTCCGTCTTGATCAGAAAATTCCAAGAACTTCATTTCAGACATGCTCCTGGGCTTTCCAGCTATTTGCAAGAAGAATCATAGTATGATCTGTATAAAACATTAACATTTATATCAGAGCTCCTTAGCAAAACAGATTAAACCCTAGAACATCAGCCAGAATAAGAAGCTTAGGGCCTTATCCAGTAGAAAGCAGATGTTGGTCTGCAAAAGCTTAGACTCTCACAATCCCAGGGCCCACTCTTTCAGACAGACTTTTTGCCTTGATGTTGATCATATAATACTGTACTACTAGAGACTGAAAACGATTTTTCCCCAAGTGGTTACTCCCTATTTCACTCATTAGGTGTACAAATCAATTTATGCTTGTGAATGAGGTAAATAGCACGTCATAATACACTATGCTGCAGGTATATGTTGGATACCATGTATTTTTGTGATGCCGTGACTTTAAATGCCTTTAATTGTGAGGCTTAATAATAACTATCACAGGTTTTCAAACATGGCTGAGGAAAAGGTGAATGTGTTACCATCAAACCAGGAACTCGCTGTTACCTGCAGACACAGGACAGAAGCTTCCAAACCCACCTTGCTCAGAGTCATACACCAAGACATCAGTCTAGACACAGCTTTGCTTGAAATGCGTTGTGAAGACCAGCAGATTAATGACAGACCTCCACACCTTATCTTTCCTTACCAAGCTCAAAATCCGTCATAAGCATCCTTCAGAGGAGATGACACCAGAGATAGCTACTCACCCCAACATAGTAGGATCTATCTGTTGTCATATATAAGTAATGGTTTATTCTTCCAATATTGTGCCTGGTACCCAACTTCTATATTTACATGCTGGTCAATATTTACAAAACCCTGTTTCTTAGGTTATTTTTATCTGAACTATTTTCCAAAAGGTAAAAGATTTCTAAGGTGAGAATTCTCATTTTATTACTGTCATCCATTTTCATTACTGTCACTTCTGAAAATAATTGAGGGAAATAACTAAACAGACCTCCAGAATGTCTTATGTACTACTTTTGTGAACACATTTTAATTATTTCATGGGAAAAGGCAGTTTTTACAGGCTACATTCACAAAACTTAATCAACAGCTATATATTTACGGTAGATTAAAAATTTGTTAGTTCAGTGAAACTCTTACCAGTTATTAATTCACTGGTTTATGTTAGCCTGCAAAATTAGTAAACATTTGTTAGATTTTATTAGAAAATATTTTTTAATGGAATGGTGTCATTGCTGTTAAAATTTGTTGAGCTACTTATTGGAAACATGGTTTTGAAAAAAAAAAATATTGCTCTGCTATTAAAGTAAATGTCAGGGTAAAATTTGGCAGGCATTTTCTTCGTCCATTAGTGAATTTCCTTTTAACATTCCTTATAATTGGCTTGCTTATTACATTACTTATATTTTATTAATGGTTAAAACACTTTCATTTTCCATAACAACAAAAGAGGCACACATGAAGCGCCAAAGCCACCCTCAAAGAAAGGTATGCAATCCTGCTGATTTCAGAAGTACCTGCAAAAACAACTTGGCCAGATACTGTGAGAAAAATTCAACTTCCACATGGTAAATTAAAGAAAATTCCTAGAACCTTGGTAACCAGGCGGTAGATTGAACAAGTTTAAAAGAGAAACCCTGAGAATGTCCAGAGTATGTGCTTAAATTCATTGTTCTGGTATCCTTCCAGCGAAGACAAACGAGAATTTTGCTTCAGGAGCACAGGAGGTTCAGTATTGGGCACAGTGGCACATTTAGTATCAAACAGAAGTTGGCTTACAGCACTCAATATTCACCCAAATCTACTTAGTTTTTTATTTCAGGTTAGATGTAGTATAAGGTTGAGGGGTTTATGTATGACTAACTTCTTTGCCTGGGGATCTACAGGGAATCTCGAAGTGCAGAGATTTATGAAAATAAAAATTAATGAGAAAAAGTTAATCAAAATATGGCAATCTCCAACAAAGGCTTGACCTAAATGAAGAAGCGAATGTTTGGGTCAGGCCAATCAATTTTTTCATAGCTCTGTAGCACACTCACAGTGCTACTACTTAATCAGTCATCGCCTGACAAAGAGCATTTTGAAATCTCTAATGAGGAGAGAGATACAGGGGCTGTCAAATTAACATCCATCTATTTCTCCAAAATTGTCTAAAGCAGCAGCATAGCACCAAAAGAGCTCAGTTTGCAAGTGTACACAATTTATATTGAAGATAAAGATTGCACATTATATACTAAGCTCCAAAAGGGCACAGCCGCATTGGGTTGACTCATTTATCCCACTCCTGTCCAGAAAAGCAGATTTCTGCATCTTTCAGCACGCAGCTACACCTGAACGCTGAGGCCCCGTCCCGCTGCCTCCCCCCATCGGCACACCACACAGCGCTGACCCCCTCCCCAGAGGTACGCCGTGCTTGTACTAATTACACAGCTAGGTGCAGCCCTGCCTGAGCGCCGGGAGAAAGCAGCTCATTTTGATTAGTTACAGGCTTTGTAGTACAAATCACGGAAATAATCTACCAAGCCTAAAATGGTCTGACGGTGATATTATCTCTCAGGATGGATTTGGATTTCTTAAGGAAATATGAGGTCAGAGACTCAAGTGCAACTTAAAAAAAGGAGGTGGAAAAATAGTCCTGTGAAAAGGTGCAATGCAAAATAGTGACACCTCCCGGGCTATTGACATAGCTACCCCAAGGATGCTACCCCAAAATCACACAGCTGGTCTGCTCTCCCACGCTTTTCTATCTTGAATTACTTACTAAGGGCCCCACGGACTTTCCGTAAATCCAGGAATTGCTGGAGCAGAACAGAACCACTGTCATCCATGTTTCATTTTTCCCCTGTCCATAGCACTTCTAATTATTATGGATGGAAATGACATATGAGAGCATCTGTGACAATCTTGCATATTTAAGGACCTTGCTACATAGAGGATACACTCCTGTGCTGTAGTGGTACTATAAATCTGCTTTGGGGGGAATATTTCAGCATACTTTACGATAACATTGTCAAAATTTGCTATATCATTGGGAAGTTCTTCAAGGCAGAGTCCACCTGTTTTTTGAAGTTAAAAAATGTTTAGCACAAGAGCTTCAGTTCCCATTTATTGCTCAGCAAAGCAATACATTTTGAAATGTACCAGGAGAAAAAAAAGGCTTTCAAAGTAATACATCTACTTAATAAAAAATTAATTCAAAATATAATTTTAGTTAATGAAATCAAACAATGAAATATTTTCATTAGTTTCTCCACTTTTATAAATTTTAGCATTGGTTATATATATTTGAAGTAATGTATGTGTTTACAGATAATAATTCAGAAACCATTGCCATTTCATATCCACTATTAACAGTACATGATTTCCTCAGTGCTTAAACAATTTCTAGGTAACCTGTCAAGGACAAATTTTGTTCTCAGAAAGGGAAGAATAGAATGAACTGGAGTGTGTTCAACAATTTTCTAAAAGCAATATTTTTCTATGGCTCTTCAACTTGACCTAAGTGTAAGTGTAAACAAGGTAAACTATTCAAAATGGACTCCAGAAAAAAACATACATGCCTTGTCACAATTAAGATCAGCAGAATGAACATAGTGTGTCCCTAAGCCACAGACTCTATGGCACACTTAAGAAATACGGAGTTTTTCCAATAATCATAGAAGAAATAAAGGGAAAGAACCTTTTGACTACTTAGCCGCAAGATGCTCTGGCTTTCTGCTCATTGGTACACCTTCATTAAAGGACTTTTACGCTCAGAAGTCTGTTTTTGGGAGGTTCTCACTCCAGCAAAACAAATCACCTACCCAGCTGGAAGGACACCTCACACCTGCAAGAAGATTAATGTCTGTCCTCTCTTACCGAGACAGTTAGTTAAGAAAAAGTGTTGTACAGACTACAGAAAAAGGGCCTGATCCTCTGTAGAGCCTTTTATGGCAATAAGGCTTTTGTGAAAGTAGAACTCTTCTGAAGTAACAATTGTGAATAAGGCTTAGCTTTATACCTTTAAGGATGTGGCAAACATGTCTTTACCCTGCCATATGACTTGGGGGGGGGAGGGGGNNGGGGGGGGGGGGGGGGGGGAAATCCAGAGGAAAAAAAGAAGTAGCCCAAAAACTTTCTCTATAAAAGTAACTGCATTGAACAACAAGAAAAATGTGTAAGAGCTTTAAGTGAGGGGTTGTGGTTTTTTTTTAATTTGCTTCTCATCCTAAGCTTAAACTTTTTCCCTGTTCTTTCATATTGTGCTTTGTGAGACTTCTTAAAGAAGCAAAGTTTTTATTACCAGCAGTGGGAGCTGGGTTTAGGCAACAGATCACAGGATGTGATCTCTTATATTATTTAGAGGGTATGAAATGGAGTTTTCAAGGGTGCTCCAAGTGGGCTGAATTCTGAAGTCAGTGGAAAGTTTATTATTGACTTCAGCAGCAAATGCCTATACTGAAGCTAAATCACTATGACAATCCCACAGCACATTATTTATATACAGTAAATTAAAAGCTTTTATTTTTTGGACTGTGCATCTTTTTAACATGCACCTGTGAATCGCACATTTGGAACCCTCAGGTGGTTCTCTTGGTAAAAATATGATGAAAATAAATGCTGCTACTAAGGACATGATCAAGACATTTTTATATTTTCAGCAAAAAAGAAAAAGAAGAAAAAAACTTTCAGTACTGCTATTTAGAATGGCAAGAGGGACATAAGTTTAAATTATCTGTCATGGAGGAATACACTGTGCTTTAAGCACTAATAACGAAAGAAAAAGAATATAAAACCATCACCATCTAGTCTGCAATCTTACTTGCAGAGTTCAAAGTACTTAACAAAGAAAGACATAATTAAGTTAGAACTGAATTCTTATTATATACCCACACTTTGAACCTTGTTGCTTTCTTGTACCATTGTGCATATCAGCAGGGTGCTTTCCAAATTGTATTTTTACAAAAACAGTACAAGAGAAAATGAAAGACATTTCAGATTATTTACTTTAAATGCTAGCAAAAGCTAATTTTACTTATAACATCCAGCACAAGATTCATCCAAAGCATATCGTTCCTTCTTTTAAAGAATTAAGCTATGACTGTGTGCCCTGTTGTGACAAAGCAAAAATCAGTTGCAAGTCAAATAACTCAAAGATCTTTATTTTCTTTAAGATTAACAAGCTTTAAAGACATTTCTTAAGATTTTTATTGTTGGGATAATGTCTGAAAAAGGACATACAAAGCTTCATGTGCAAAGTTATGTAATTAGTTACAGTTGAAAGCCTAAAATATTTTGTCTTGCCTTCTTTTCATAACAGTATACCCGAAATTGGTCATTTTCTTACTCTCCAGAATTTTAATATCCTGGAGAAGAGTTTGATGCTTAACTTTAAAAGTTTCATACTAGAAATGGCAAAGAATGTATAATCTGGATATTTAAACCACTGAAATATAGAAAACAAAATTGCATCTTGAGTAGAGATTTCTCAATAGCGTAGTATTACCAGAAGACTAACACATAATGGAAATAAAGGTTTCTTTAGGTGGACCTATGGTCAAATTAGCACATTTTCCTTTAGCCAGTAGCACTATGCATTGTTTAATGCATAGTATGCACAGTTTACGTAACTGTAATCACTCGGAAATTTTCCATGTCAGCACATCTCAAGCTGAGTATTTTCTTATTTCAATATTTTGTCCAAAAATAACCATAATTTCAAAGAATAAGTTCAGGGAGAAAGTATGGCTTTCTTTTCCCACAGTAGAAGTTCCTCAAGTCATCAGAACCCAAGAAACCCCATTATTTGGGTTAGAACATAGAAATTTAGCAAGATGCTTGATCTGGGCAATAGGGATATACCTATGTGTGGAAAAAAGTTTCATATCTGACCATTCTAAAAGGCTGTAGCTGTCATACATAAAGTGTGTGTGATCTTTAATAATTAGTGGAAAAGAGCTGAACCCCTGTGCTCAGTCTATGCTTACAGAATTAGCAGCAGGCATTGGTGCTAAATTTGGAGCAGACAATGTGTCCACACTTTCTCCCACTATCTGTACAGCAGACTTGCACAGCAGAAATAAATTTAGTGTCAGGTCTCAGAACACATGCTTCGTGAGATTTTACCTGCAGTGCCCGTGCTACAGATCTGGGTGCAACAACATAGCAGGACCTTCCCAGCAGCTGCTACTCACAGCAGCAATGAGAGCAGTGAGCCTGTCCTTTCTTGCTTCCAATATTCTCCCGCTAAACCCAACTGGTATGAGACAGAGGAAGGCAAACAGGGGTGAGGGGAGAAAAAAAAAAAATAATCCTGGAACTGAAAAATATGGGAGGGTGGAAGAACAGGTTAGAAGACAGTTATTGCAGTGAGGCTGGTTGTTGGTTATTGATGGGACTGAGACAGTCACCTGGGAGGACGACATGGGGATAGCCGAGTAAAGAGGCTGGTACTAGACATGCGGAGAAGAAATAGAGGCAGGTGACATGAAACAGAAGACAATGCAAAACAGATTGGGCCTGACTGGACAAGATTTCCCTAAGCTTACAGGTAAAATGAGATGTAGAAAGACTAATTTTTGCTGACCTGAGACTCATCAGTGTATGCCCTACTTGTGAAATTCTTCTTTCTCCTTTTAAATTACTGGAGGAAAAGTTATCATTCTGATATTTATATAAGTGAGCTGAGAACAGAAGGAGGATTTCTGAGGGTGGGATAATCATGCCTGAAGCACATTAGGAACTTAATTTTTAATTTCATTCCAAGACATCATGCATTCATTTAAAATAAGCTCTTTCTCATGGAAGAATATACTGCAAAAGAAAAAATAAAATGTCAGAAGAAGTCCTAAAGCCAAATGGTTTTAATTCTGCAAAGACATCAAGAGAAAGAAATATTAATGCAAAACACTTTCAAGTAAATGTGATAGATGTTAAGTTTAGCAAATGTTATTTTGACAATAAGTAAAATATCTCCAAGTTCAGGTTTCATATTCTAAAACGATCAACCAAACCTAAAATGTGAAATGTGGAGTCATTAATTTCATTTCAGAAACAAAGAAAAGAAACCTAGATGCACAGATGAGTCCAGAGAAAGGGAATTTAAGAAGGATTTTCTAGATTTTATCTTCAAGGTTTTGATTGTCTGATTAATTAGAAAAGCAGCAAGAATTCAGTAATGATATAATGGCCTATTTAAAAATCTTTCGGCATTCAGCTTTCCTTTCCCTCTCTAGGATGATTGGTGTTGTGGTGCTTTTTGTTTTTGTTTCATGTTTTCCTTTTGCCTTTGCTTTTGCTTCTTCACATACAAACTTTGGTAAAGATATAACGTTAAACGGATGGGGTTTTTTTGTTTTAGGATCCTGTCCAAAGATTTCAAAGGAAGATGTATTAAATGTCTGTTGAGTGCTATCAGTTCAGAATGATTGATGCTTTTCTTTCAGAGAGTATACCCCAAAGTTATAGTCAGGGAGAACATTTTGGGTCTGATTTTTTTTTTGAGATATTGAACATGTCTGGGGAACTCATAAACTTTCTTGATTCCCAGTGAGTGCAGAGCTGGACCATGGTTTGTTTTATAGATTACTGCACAGGGCTTGATCCCATCAAAGCCCCATAAAGTGAATAACAAAATCTCCCTGCCAATAATAGGCTTTGAATAGTCCTTTTGCCTGAGATTGCTAAAACAGATTCTAAAAAAACTGAACTGAAGATTTTCTTTGCAAAGTGCCTTTGGCATGCATTACTGAGATGAATATCACAACAGTGAACATTTAGTGACTTTGCCAATGAGAAGAATCAACTCTGTAGCATAGATACAGGTGCCCTGGAAATGGATTCACAGGAATTAGCAAGGATCTGCTTTGACTTATCAATAAGAAATGAAGAAAGGGTACACAAGAACATAAGAACAGCCTTACTGCATCACATCAAATATAAAGAGTAAAGCCAAGGATGAGCTATAAAAATAGCTCATCACAGCTAACCAAGTATCCTGTCTCTGATAGTAGCCTGTAAGTGTTGCTCCAGAGGCAAACAAAATTAGCTCAGGCATACAAAGGACTTGCCCAGCTTTTAGCAGGACAAAGTTCAGGGTTTTTCTGAAGCAGAGACCAAAGATCTTTGGTTTTAAATTGCTTAGAATGAACTTTTCATCCATGTATTTGTTAACATTTGTTTTGGTACTACAGCAAGCTCCCTTCCTCTATTTCATCCTAGGGTTGTCTGGATCTGCTGCAGCTTGAAGAACGACATTCAAAAGCAAACAAAATGGGTGACACTTTAACTTAAAATTCTGTGCACTGGGACTCACAGATAGGTTGATAACCTTATTCTCCATCTTGAGTGTAAAGTGACCTTGTCCATCAGTCAAATCTCCTAACAGTAAGAGCACTAACTTGGGTTACAGGAGCTTTAAGTCTATATGCATTTAATTTCAGCTCTCATCACATATTTAGCAGCTAATAATCTGAAAACACCTGACAGATCAGCACTATTTCATGAATTTTGCTGGAATTCAGCTGATGAGCTGGCCATCAGGATTTCCTTTACTGTAGACGGTAAGAAAAAGGGAACAATTCATCTCATCCTTAATCTAAAAGCTCATCTAACCTAAAGGAGATTAGATGATTTAGATGACTATGTTCTGCAAGTGACTATTTCTCTCCCTTGGCTAAAAAGGGGAGTGTTAGTATCTAACACTGCAGGCTTATGAAGTTATGGATGAGCTAGAGACTGTAAAGTGTGGAAGAATGATCTATGTTTTTTCTAAATCATTTTATTGCTAAAAGCTTTGAAAAGCTGCTAAAAATAATGTGACCTGCTGCCTTTTTCTGTCAGTGACCTTACATTTTTTCATATCTTTTTGCATTTCTGGTTTGGTAAGCAGTTATTCCCACATGTGCATGCACACAGACACACACTCACATGCATGCGCTCATGCGTGCGCGCACACACACACACAAAACTGTATATAAAAATTATTTACAGTAAAACTGACCAATACCTAACCTTTTTTTTTTTTTTTTTTTTTNTTTTTTTTTTTTTTTTTTTTTAACAACTGTTAGTGTAGAGGTTCCTGAGAATAAAGGAAAAAAGAATGTTTCCTCTTAGATAAAAGCCATTCTGATTTAGTGGTTTCAACATAGTAAGTTGCTAATTATTTATTAGCTTTTCTGAACAAGGAGAGTAGAGTAGATTTGCTTTAGGATTATTTTAGGCTTATTTTCTTCCCTGGAGAAACTTTTGTATGGGGAAAAATGTTTGTAGGACAATAATCTCCTCTAAATTTTATTAATAAATCTACTGCCTTTCACTTGTTATATCTCAATTAAGAATGTTAAATAATTATATTCCAGAACACTATCAACAATTATGCAAGTTAGGATAAAATTACCAGAGCTTCCTGACTTCCTAAGTCAAAGCCCAAGCCCACATGAAGAGCTGCAGAGGTCAGGGGAGATTTTCTTCCACAGCTCGGGATATTCCAAGCTCTGCCCATCACTGTCTGGTTTACGTTTTTCTCTTAAATCTCCTCTGCCATGTTTGATATCACCCCCAAGACCCGGTCCTGCAGTGAGATTGTTTGTTCGTTTGTTTGAAAATTGCTGAGGCTTTTGGTACCAACTTTTATGCAGTGACTTTTTTTAACTGACAAATTATCCAAAGTATAACTCCACTGTGACAAAACATGTGTCCTGAAAGACAAGCAGTCAATGTTTGATGATTGAGTTTTGTTTCCAAACCCTATATATTTTGTAGGCCATGATAAGTTTTTCCCACAAGTAGAATGAGACATATTCACTTTTCTGAGCCAACTCATAAAATTAAAAGGACCAATGTTTTGAATAATCCAAAATAGCTTTCACAGTCCTAAACCAAAGCCCACTGAAGTGGATCAGCATTAATCAAATTTATCTCAGATTACGGAGAGGGGAATATAAGGAAGAAACAGAGCAAGAAAGAAACTTAAGGTTCCTATAGAGACTACAGAAGAAAAAGTGTTGGAAATATTGATTTGCAATAATTAATAATATAACAAACTGAAAAAGAAGTCATTTTCTTAGGTAAGTTTAATTTAATAGGGAATAAGATGTTTGATCCTGTTAACAGACTCTTTAACATTATGAAGTATATTATACAGAAAGTATTCTTGATTATTGGGTCAATAAAAATGTTAAGAGGAAAAACGGAGACAGAATAGTGAAGAAATAAGCATGAAAGATTTTCCGTCATAAAGATTCCTGACTGTGCATAAATGAGGATGTGTTTACCATGCACACTGTAGGCAAATCTGCATTGCTATAGCAGAACTGCTTGTGTTACTTAATTTAACTCATTTGGCATTAAATCCTCTATCCCTACAGCTTCAGCATATATTGCAAGCACACCCAAAAGAAAGAAAAAAATGATCTTAATTAGAGTTTGATTTTCTAGTGACATTTTTAACTGGCAAAAGTACTTCCTCCCTAAGTTTTTCATTTATGAGACAAGCAGTGGCAGTGGACTCCTCCGGATCACGACATGTGGTCTGATCTATATAATAAGCCACAAACCCTTCATTAGCATCGCTGAAAGCTGAGTTGAGATATTGGATTACAATTTCTAGATTAGATGCTATACTGTAAGAAGTATATTTTTATTTAAAGTTATACCAATGTATGCATTAACAGCTGTGTTAACTGCGTAAGTTTTTCCCATTTATCAGAAAACAAGCCCTCCATTATATTGTTCACCCACAAAAATAACACTCCTAGATAGCACGTTGTTTTGGCATTTATTTCACCAATAGTTTTCAGAACATATTTAATATCAGAGACATTATAAAGGAAGACCATTTTTTGTTTTCCTTAACTTCAAGACATCCTCAGAAAGTATTTATTTTCAAAAGTCATGTTCAAAGCAAAGTGGACAGGGGGTTGTAATGTATTTGAGAATTTCTTCTCAAATTCTTTCATTCAAATTTGATGCTAACCAAAAATTACCTTTCATAAAAATTGCCTACTTAATTTCACTTTTTAAATCCATGTCACGGTCTGTCATGATTTCTGAAATTGCATCCAGAGTCCTGCCACTATACAACCCTATGTTCAATCTTGAGAAGGGGCCTTTCCAAAACAGCATAAATTGTACTAAAATTATATTTGGTAGAACTTCTACTTCATTTCATAGCAGCAAAAAGGGACTTTAACTTCCAGTATTGACAGGGTTTGTTTTGGTTTTTTTTTATACAGGTTGTGCTTGCAGTGCTTTTGAGAAAAAGAAAACTGCATAAAAGAAGAATAAAAAGTAAAGAGACTTATTTTTCTAGTAATATAATCTCATGAAATGAAAAAACCTCCAAGTATGAAACCTAATAAGCAGGCACTAATAGTATGTTCTGGGACTTTTAGATTCCTGAAATAACATTTATATTCCACCGCATATTGTAAAGATAAAAAAGCTGAAGTAGGAATTTCCTGATGGCATATGTTTATTTCAGGCTACCTTCAAAAAAATACGATTATGTGCTTCAGTAACTGAATTTGAGTTTATTTGCAATTATTAAAAAATCAGCTGCTTTCAGATAAATTTAATTAAAATTAACACAGGTGTGTATGTTTAGGATGGCTTAAAGTTTAAACCACATCCATCTATATGTCTTCCCTTGTACTTAAGATTCCTAGAGATCATGCTAACTTGTAGACTTTTCAGGTCTTCACTGAGAGAAGGGAATGGATCTGTGCAAAATCAGTTTCATTCAACATGTGTTCAAACTTTGTTTTTCAAGTAGTATTCAATTATTTTTAAGAAATTCAAGAATTTACTTTAAATACACCTCCACAACTGATAGCTGTCACCCCAGAAATACCAGTGCAGCCTATCTTTCCCCTCCAAGACTGAAATTTGACTGAGAAAAACATGACAGACTATGCGTTACAAAAGTAGCTAAATTAATTCCAAATCCACTTCCTAAATAACTTTACTGGAAAAAGGCAGGTTTAAGAAAAAACAGCAGTTGAGGTTGTTAATATCAAAATGCAGCGTGTGTAGCAAAGGCCTAATGAAATTGCTTAAAACTGTCTGGCAGCTTGCCCTGTAAGCAATAGTTAACAACTGGTCCTTGTGGGTGTTTGTATAATTTCTGTGGACATATATTGTCCACAATTGTCCTGTCATAAGTTCAAAAACAATTTACAATTTCAGTTTGAAATATGCACCGTATTTTAGGGGGAAACACACTTAAAACATTGGTAGGCACAAAGACAATATTCCAGTTAGGTTTACCTGGCCAGAAAGGAACAGATCTGAGTTAGTCATTTAATACAAAATGATCAATTACCTATTTCATAATGACATAATAAATTAAAAAAATAAAACTAAAATAATTATACCCTAATAAAAAAGTGTTATTTTCCTCTGTCCAGAGAAAAATTGGAAAAAAATGGAATGACCATTAAGTACTTAACTCCTCCTGATTTTCAACAAGAATTATGTCTAACTTAGACCCTTTGTTTCTGTCTTTTCCTTTCCTTGTCTTCTTAGTAGTAAATTCCTTAGTTATCTGACTTTTCCATGAACCAGGGATAAGCAACTGCCCTCCAACTGGGATAGAAACAAACCTTCTGCAGTCTAGTGTTATGGCACAATATGGAAATTTCCAAGGAAATTTCACCATCAGAAAAAACTTTCAAAAAAAGGGAAAGGAAGGGAAGGGAAGGGAAGGTGGAGGAGGAGGTGGAGAAAAAAAAGAAATCTATGAAATCATCTGATTTGCTCAAAGGAAAGATTATTGGACAATAACCCATATGCCTGAAAGTCTCATAATTCAGTCAACTGTGTAACTCACCTACCCGACTAAAACTTACTGTGTCACAAGAAGCTCAGTACTGGCCAGCAGGAGGACCTTCAGATCCATCAGAAAGCATAATTATCTCCAGCAGGTTGGACAGGTTCCTAGAGGACCACACTCAGGTGGTCTGACGCACCACGAACATGACCATTGTGCCTGATTCCTAAACTGGATGCAGTTCTGCTTTGGTCACTAAACTGACATTGCACTAAGCATGATCTAAAAGGTCATTGCAAGTGACATTTTAGAGGAAGACCAGCATCTTCTGTCCTGCATCTGGCTTATATTTATCATCCATACCTTTAAACTTCTTTTCACTTTTGGTGTAAACTTGCCTGTCTGCAGTTACACAGGTAATCAGCAGCACAAGGTCCAAGATAAACACTTGATAAATGCTAATAGATCATTTTCCTAAGAGAAGCTTGGTATCCCACATATATATGTTCTTTCTAACACGCATTTCTTAACTTGTTTCAAAGGCCCTTGGCAGGAAGTATTTATAACTAAAGAATGGTGCTGGGATGAGTCTGGCTGGGATGAAGTTAATTCTCTTCACAGCAGCCTGTAGGATGCTGTTTTGGATTTGTGATTGAAACAGTGTTGATAACACACCAATGTTTTGGCTCTTACCGAGCAGCACTTGCAGAACGCCCAGGGTTTCTCTGTTTGACACTCTGCTCCCCCTGCGTGTCGGCTGGGGGTGAGCAAGAGGCTGGGAGGCGACACAACCCAGACGGGTGACCTGAATTGTTCCAAAGGGATATTCCATCTGTATAATGTTGCACCCAGCAATAAAAACTGAGGAAGAAGGGTTTGGTCGGGGAGAGAGCTATTGCTCAGAGACTGGCTGGGCATCAGTCTGCTTTTCGGAGGCAGTGAGTGATTACCTTTTTATCATTAGTATAGATTGTTGGTTTGTTCTCTTTCCTTCTTCTGTTAAACTGTTTTTATTGTAACCCACAAGTTTTCTAAATTTTGCTCTTCCTACTTTCTCCCTCATCCCGCTGCAAGGGGCACTGAGTGAGCAGCTGTGTGGGACTTTGCTGCTGACTGGTGTCAACCCATCGCATATAGGAAAAACTTCATCCCTTTCTTGGCTTAACAAGCAAAGTGAACTATGGTATTTCAGATGTTTATATGGAATCAGATCATGTAGAGCATGAGCTCTGTAGTCTAGATAGTTAAGATTTTTTTTTTTCTTTGTATTTATCCATAATCATGAGCTGGAGAGTTTGGATCCAGTTCTGACTGTCAAAGGAAAGTGAGAGCATTTTGATAAAATTCTGCTTTAAATACAGCTCTTAGCCTTCTTAATGCATTTTAGCACACTATGAACTTACTCAGCTGGCTAATTAACATTTCCCATGGAAAGTAATTAAGGTCTATTGGATATCCTCTATTTCTGCAGGCATAGGATGGAGTGGAATGGAAAGGAAGAGAAATCCTAATACAATATGCTCACTGTTCTCCAAAGCCATTCGCTGGATATCAGAGGGCTTTCAATTTCTGCAGTCGCAATGATGGTGAGAAAGATATCTGACCCATACCAGATCTTCTGCTTCAAAAAAGCTCTCACATTATAGCTTCTACTACTTAATTCTACCCCTTACTATGAAGATACCATTTGATCCCAAGATCAGTATAAGGATATCAGTGTTTCACTGTGTTTGAACAAATGAATTCTTCTGAAGTGTTCACTAACCCTAATGAATGGTTGTTATTTAATCAGCTTGAACATTGCATTGTACAGCCCATAGCAAGGCAGTGTGCTAATGCTGCTGTATTGCTTTCAGTTTGGGAACAAGAGTGGTCTCTTTCTCGTTTGCACATCTCCACAGTGGGGGGTGTACTGTGTGAAAAGCAAAATGCTCTTGTGCTTGCCACAGTATTAAAATGCTTACCCCAAGCAGAAGCCAGAATAGGTGTGTCTGGAGAAGAGCATACCTATGTCAAAACTTTCTACAAGACCTGAGGTGTTGAGATGTTAGGAAGCACCTATGGGAGTCGAAGCCAGACAGTAGTATATAAAAGAGCCCAGGACTCCGGCATATCACGTGGCTAACTTCTAAAGATTATTTGAGAAGGGAAAAGAGGGAGGATATTTTTTTTAATATAATTAAAAAGAACCTACTCCAATAATTTAATTCTAATTATCAAAATGTTATGATCCAAATAGTAACAAATGGCAAAGTAATGCTGGAAGACACTGCCATATCTTCTCTCTGTTCAATAAGTAATAGCAAACTAACTAACGGTACCTCTGTAAAACATCTGAAGTAAGTAATAGTAGCATTTTGTCACTAAGATTCTTTTCCATTGTATCCTGCCCCACTGAAAATACAGACATAAATCTTTTATAAAGTCTATCCAAGTGACTCAGTTAAGTATCCTAAAGCTCCTAGAGGAGGAAAAACACCTTAAACAGTAAATACATATAAAATGGCTCCATAGAGACTACTCCAGCCTCAAAGAGCAAGAAGCATCTATTGTTCTAAAGTCCTCCTCCACAAGGTAATGGGGAGAAAATACTCTTTTTAGCACTAGAAATACTAATGCGTATAGTGCTACTTTCCCAAATCTCAGGAACAACTACAAATTGTATTTTGAGCTCTCAAATTAATAAGAAATTCTTTCACATGCTTGAATAAGAGCAGTCTTTAACATATTTGATATTTCATTTCACAATATTAGGCATTTACAGCTAACCTGAAACAAAATTCATTAATAACAAGTGCTTCACATACAAAGTGCTTCCTTCAATGAGCTTGATCTTCGAAGTTTTACTCAAAAGAGTAATTTCCTTTAAAGATAACTAAACAGTGTTCTTAGGATTACAGCTAGAGATCAGGCTCTTCTCATGCACATGAAAATACTGGCTGCTGTCTGTATTTTCTTGTACAGCAAAAGTAATGCCTCGTTAGACTCTGACGTCAGTGAAGACAAGACATATCCTTATCTAAGCATGCTGAATTTTTAGAGGCCTGGGAATTGTTTTCTAACCTGAGTGATAGAACTGTAGGTTTTAGAAAATATGTGTGATTCTCAATGAATTATTCAACGATAGGAAAGAGCAGATAAGTTTTTCTGCAGATAAGTTTAAGGAAAGTTCTCATTTTTTTTTCTTATCAATGGCTTCCAGGTTGCATTAATTAATTGCTATTAAAAGCTTCCGTAATCTTTTAATGTCTTCTACAGAGCCAGTATTTCTCCTTTTATTGAGAGGACTTAGACTTTGTCTTTATTCGTCTGGGGAGGGAAGATGTTTTTATGTGTTGTTTGAGACTTTTAGGGGGATGTGGGTTTACACAGGCTGAATCTGTCATCTAGTGTGAATAGACTTATATTTTCCAGATACTCACTTTTGATTAAGCAGTATCCTTATAAAAAGTAATGACTAGTTTTCTTTGCTTTTACGGCAAGCCTAGGTACAGTATAAGGAAAAAGCAAGTTAAAAGCTTTAAATTTCCTTAAAGGAATCTAGTTCTCTGTCATCCAGATGAAACCTGCAAAATAAGACAAAATGGCATGATAAAACTAATGAAAATAAATGGCATAAAACAGATTTCTGTACTGAAAATCTTCATACCAGACATGTCAGTGGTTTATGTGACCAATGCGAGTATGCGAAGTTAGAATGTGCAACTAAAGGAGGAAGAGGAAAGGGAAGGGGAAGGGGAAAAGGAAAGGGCAACTCCAAACATAAAAACAAAGAGATTGAAGAGTCCTGTTCTTTTTACACTAGAACATGGTGAATCTTTGCAAAAGTGCATGTCTAAAAGATGAAGGGACAAAGTTTGATGGCTCCTTCAGGATCTCTGACTGCACATACCCCAATTCTGTCTTTGAATACTTGTACCTCAAGTTGCTAATCTTTAATGCATCAGCAGAAGTTCAAGTAGCTTTGCTTCAGCCCACAGAAAAAAATAAGTCCTTTGTCTGTGAAATAATTTTGGGTTTGGTTTGGGGATTATTTATAAGGGAAAAAAAAAAAAAGTTTAACAGGAAAAACACAAAAGGTAGGCTGGAGTTTGGATGTAAAGAAAACTAGGAGAATCCATAGATGGTGTTCACGTAGATTATCAAATAATAATTACTGAATGCCTGAAAGAAAAATGTACAGGTAGTAACTTGTGTCATCCACATTAAGGTGTTTCTATGTTTTTCTGTTATTTGGCTTTATGACCGATGACAAAGTTTAGTAATCGCAGCTCACAGTATTTTGCCAATTTACAGTAGTGTATAAGATTTACTTATACACTTTCTATTTTCATGTGTTTTTCCCGGAAGCAACAAAACCCGTCAGAATGAGTCAACCTAATGAAGAGCTATCAGCCCAAATCTAGTGTAGATAATATCATAGTGAACAGCCTGGAAGTACTGGAGCATATTTATCAGAAGTACTTTCCTCCCTTTCATATGACTATGTGGATCTAAGCAAGAGCCTCAGCACCATATTCTCAGATAAACAGTCCAGACCTGACACAGAAACAACTTCAGTGCCAGCAGTGCCATCTATTTCATAGCTCAGTACAAAATTTTTGATCTTTATTATTCTTCAGTCTTGGAAGAAATCCATGAAAAAAAAAAAATCAAAGAAACTCATGTTTTAAGCCTCTAAGCCTCATTTAATAATTTCCTTGTTCTAACAACTATTTTTAAAAGAAAGTAATAGAAAATTTCATAGATTTCATACTTTACACCATATTATAAACTGTATTTAGTTAATGAAGAATTGTTGCATTCTCTTCTGCCATATGTTCAACAAATAATGTACAAAAACCTTAATTATTTGTTTATACATTTCTGAAACAGTGTTTAGCATGCTGTCTGCCTACTGTTTGACATAACAAAGAATCTTAGAATTAACTGAAAATATGTTAATCACAAATATAAGACAGTTGGACAGAGAGAAAGATATTGATACTAATGTATGAATCTGTCAACATTTTCTTCTGCAAAAACAAAAGTCTCTCAAAGAGCACAGCCAACTTTTTAGCAATAAGCTTACTTCATATTTCAAAGTACGGTCCGGACTAGTAGCATCTATGTGCTAGCAATAACAAAAGATTCTTGAGTCTCATCCTAAGTTCAACTTAACCTGTTAATCTTATTTCAAAGAAGCCACTAACTGAGGATTAATATGGCTTAATTTATCCTTAAATAGAAATATAGGTCCTTTTAATGTGACTTGCTAGATGACACCTTCAGTTCAGTATTTAACAATACTTACAATGTTTTTCCTCTTTCTGCATCACCACAGTCCTCCTAATATTTTTGCAATAAATATCTATGAGAAGGTACTTCTGCATTTCATTTAATGCATCTTCTGAGAGTCTCTTATGTATCTATTACACAGCAAAGATCTTTGCCTGGTCAAGAATCAATATAATCCCCATTTACAAAAAGAACAGACACATAGAGGTTGCATTTATTTTATCCCAGAGCAGGGTGATCTGAGGACGTGCTACTGCACACTGGTCTTTCTGACCTTTATTTTGCACTTGTGCACTTTACCGTAATGTGGACGTTTCCAACGTAACAGCCACCAGTGACTGCAGTGTGACAAGCAGCATGTGGAGGTGACTGCCTTGTCCACCCCATGTGGTTAAGTGATGCTCCTAGAAAGCCCTGTGGGATATGTCATATCTGACTGCACTATCTGTCCATCAGGAGGACATGTGCTGACCTCTGCACTCAGGAGTAGCATGGCTTTGAGCATCTTTTTCCATCCATGGGTAGCCCAGGTAGTTCATGGCTGCACCTTAGCATGCATGCAAGCAGTGTTGACCATCCCATTATGTGCCTGATGAGCCATAAAACATCACACAGGAACTCAGCACTAGTAATATTAGTCCCCAGCTTATTTCCTAAATGCTGAACCAACTAATTTTCTGGAATTATGATTCTCTTCTTGTCAATCACCTGTATTAGAGACAGACTCTCATGATAAGCGGCTAGACAGAAAAACTATATACAGACTACTTTGAAGTGCAGCATTTCCAGACCTCCTGAGGCATCAGAGGATGACGCATGTATAGCTATGCAAGAAACGCAGCATTAGCATGCTTTTCTCCTGTGTACCCAGCCATAAGAGCTTGTCAGGTATGAGGAAGGACCAGTCTCTGAAACTGCATCATGGAAAAGACTGTCAGAGTGTCGAGCAGGCAGAAGGAAGAGGCAGGGGAATGAGGCATGGGTAGTCTGCTTTTAACACAAGTTAAACACTTCCACTTTTGGGGTCTGGTACAAGTAAAACAAGTGAATTAGGTGCGAATTAGCTCTAGAAAGCTATTACAGTATATTTCAAGCCTGAAAAAAAAAAAAAAGAACTGGAAATGAACTTTATTTTTTTAAGATAAAATATTTACCTGGCTACATAAAATGTTACGTAAAATATGTGCATTTAAAGGGGGTCAGTTATGTTGTTATCTAAAAGTGCTTTGTGGTCCTTGAAGGTAGGAAGTGTAATTAAGTTAATAATGGAGGAAATTGGATGATGCTGTCCTGGAAAATTAAGAGGGAAAGACTGAGCCAGGAAGCTAAATTCCCAAGACCTTGTCTTCTGTACAATGTCTCTGAAGGGGAAGCCTGCCTTAAAAACCAACCAATCAACCAACCAACCAACCAACCAAAACAAACACACACGCACCCCCAAAAACATGCACACACCAAAAAAAAAAAAAAAAAAAAAAAAAAAAAAAAAAAANACTAGTTTGGTAACCTAACAAAACTTGACATTAAATTATTAGTACTACGTAAATGATTTCCATTTAAGAGACATATTTGTCAAATGATAGAACTGGGAGAAAAGGTATCTAAAATTTTCCTTCCTGTTGGTTTTAATTCAGAGCTATGTTTGAGCACCTGCAAGGGAATGCAAGAAGGTCCTGCAGACTGAAATCCCATTATCCCTCCTGCAACAGCTCCCAACACAGGAACCTGTGTACCTCAGCATTTCAGGGATTTCAGGTATTACAGGAGTCTGTTACACTTCAGTATAACTATTCCCAACACAATATTAGATACATGGAAAAGGGTTTGCTGGGTAGATGGAGATCTTAGATCATTTCCAGGCACTTCACAGCTACTTATTTTCTTCTTATTCAGGATGAATTTTCACATATCTCAGAGCTAAAAGACAGCAATGGTTTTTTTGAACAATTACATCCTCTTAGCAGTTTTTATGAGAACTACACACCGTAAACAAATTACAATGGTTATGTTGCTTCCTGCTTCTGGGAGGAACGACCTGCATTTCTCACTTATGTTTTCATTCACATGAAAGTAGAAGAGCCACAGCAAATGAGGAACAACTAGGTCTTAACTCTGCTCTAGGAGACACCATTGTGAATTCTCTCTTTCTATGAAAGAAACTGAGAAAATCTAAAGATAATCAATGTAGGTTGCCCATACATAACCAACTCAATTTACATAAAATAATAAAAAAAAGGTAGAAAAAAACACAGTGAATGTCAAGTCATTTTAAATTAAAATTAGTAAGTATTTTAAGCGTGGCTGCTGCACCTTTTAAGAAAAAAAAAAGTCCCAAATTCTAAGTACATGAGGGCAAAATTGTTGTTATGTTAAATTGTGCTTTTTCTTCTTTTTTTTTTTTTTTATTAAANAACTTAGAGCCATTGCTACTTCAGATGTAGTAAAGTATCCTTGAGGTGGACTATAAAAATTGTTGCGTGAGTAATTAGGTTTGGTTGGGTTGGAGGTGTTCCTGATGAAGCGGTGTTGGATTTTTGTAGATTATTGTGGGAAAATCTTTTATTTCTAATTATTGTTGAAGGCAAACAGAGTGTTTAAGAGGACAAATAATTCTTGTGTAGGGATTGGGAGTTAATGATATATTGGAATGAAGCAGAACTGAGAGATTAACAATTTATAGTTGCAGGAACCATATATTTGATGTTGAAAGCTCTATCTCTTGATCAATGCATCACACAATGCCCCTCCCTCTTCTGAATAATTCAGTTTTTATTGAACAATTTTTCTTAATCTTGTTTTTCTGTAAACTTACTTTCTGCCTATTATGGTTTCAGGGAAAAAGAGAAGATATTGACTACACAAAAGAAAAGAGAATAAATGTGAACCTACAGGCATTGTTTTCCAAGTGGTAATTGGGTATTTAGGTTTTAAAACAAATAAGACATAAGATTTCATAACATTATGTAGATTTATAGCAGATTTTGAAGAACGTCTTTCTTTTTTATTAGTATATTGTATGTATGCAATAAGCATCCTCAACATTGTCTAGTGGAAATGAGCTATGGTTTCCTATACTAAATTTGCTTGTATTGGTTTTTAATTTGATTGAGTATTCTGCACACATATTTTAACACCGTGTGTTATGATCATTTGTGTGTGGATTAAGAGATGACAAGATACAGGCATGTTAAGGGAGGCTATTGATCAAATCGATCAATCAATCTGTCATTCAGGCTATCTTTCAAAGAACAGCAGAGATAAAAGGCTGGCAAATCACATGTGTTAGCAAATATACACTCTCTAATCAGGGTATTCTTTACCTTAGTGCAGGACTGTAGGAGATCACTGATCTCCTGAGCTACTAAATTAGTGTATATTACTTAGGTAAAATCAGGTTTTTGTTCTCTATTATTCCAGCTGACTTCCACAGTGTTGAATGAAAAATAATTGCCTGTGTTTAAATTCCAAGAAGGAATTTTGACATATTGTTACTCAGGTATGCATCTCTCATTCTGAGGTTTGGTTTGCTTGATTATTTGTAATAACACATATCTCCTCCTTGCAATCAGCTGTGAAACTATTTTTAAATTTCAGTACTGGGAAAAAAAGATTAAAGATGTTGTAAATATCCTTTCAGTTTTAAAAAAACCAACAAAACAACCAAACAAACAAAAAAAAAATCCCAGAACTTTAATCTTTTAATTGGTATATACTGAAGAGACTGTCAAATATATCAAAGATATCAAAAATGGAAGAAAACTGGGGGGTTTTTTTCAGACAGCAAACAAACACAATAATTGCTACCGTGTAAGATATTCTATGCTTTGAAAGACATTTCTTCAAAACTTTAGTCATGAATGTCCATATGACTCCAACTCACTAAATGGGGTTTTAAGCAAATTCTTGTCTTGGTTTGTTTACTTGGACTGCTGCCATTAAATGTTAGAAAGCATTAGAAATGCATTGTAAATCACATTGCTCTTTGTACTGACATTTTTCGTGTAATAATGATCGATGTAAGTGAAAATCCTGAGGAATGATGGCCTTGCGTTCTAATTTATGATGTTTCAGATTTTGAGAATTAATCTGATTACTACAGTGAAAACGAGTTACAGGAACTGTTACTTGATTCATAAGAAAATAGTTCATACTCTAGCTTCCCTCTTTCCCTTTTAAAAAGGCAACCCTAAATCAAAGAAGAACATATAAAGAGGAGATACCTTCTTAAAATAAGGAGCTCAATGGGTAACTTTTATAAGTGGATGTAAATGAGAGGTGATAAACACTCAAAACAAGCTGCAAACAGAATACAAAAAGCATTTAAAGTTCAGCTAAAATACTAACTGTGGACTCTGGTAAATGCCCGTCATGTGTATTGTTACCCTAGTATCTATTATTTTTATTAGAGATGATATCAGTGACTTCATGTTTTAGTCTTTAAAATTGCCGGCTAAGTGTATATTTCTTGCAAGAGATCAAAGTGTTAATGTTAACATTTGTTAATGGATAGCACTTCTTTTGTTACTGTAGGTAAAGGCAGAGAAAAATGTTTATCTTGCCTTTTCTACAAGCAATAAATACATTTACAAAAATGTATTACATGTACATTTCCAAAGCATCTGTATTACAAAACAATAAAAAAGAGTTCCTCTCTAAGGAACAGAACTAACTACGCCTAGTTTTCTACATGTATTGTGGGGTCTTTTTCTTTGGTTGGGTTTTTTTGTCAAAATCTACTGAAATATCTGCATGACACACCAGCCAGGGTAATCTCTGCCCTCCACTATAAAGCCCCACTGAAGTACCATCAGGTCACCTCCTTCTAATAATTTATTAATAATTCTCCTCCACACCACAGTATTTCAGTCTGTTTTAAATGACTTTATCTCCTCCCTTTCATTTTCTCAGTCTTTGATGATATTTCTAGTTAGTATCTGTGGTCCTCCAATTAAATGGAACCTCTGATCCTTCTTCTACTTCTCATTCTCGTATCTCCATAGTTTTTTTTTTTCGTGGACAAAGACCTTCTCACCCATGTACTCTGATTATTCTTCATCTTCTCATCAGTGTAAGCAATTGCTCTGTAAATTATGTGTGTGCCTTTCTGCCCATGGAGAGATAAAAATGTCTTTATTTGGCAACTGATTTTCCCGATGGCTTGGGACATGCATCCACCTTTCAAACAGCTAGACTCTAAAAGTTATTTTAAACAGTTGAAAAGAAAAATCCTGGAGTTACTGTGGGAGTATAGTGTTCTAGAAGTGTGATATCCAACAGGAAAATGGGCTAAGAAATACGGGTCAAAGGAGTATCAAACACGTGGTCTTGATCAAAAAAAAAAGAAAAACAAACTCAAAAAACCCCCCACGAACTAGAGGAATTTTGGAGGAGCTAACCTAGATTAAAAGAGTTCAGCTTTGGATGACAGGGAAAACTTCTGGATAGGACTTGAAGCCATTGAGCTCCGGATTTACTAAAACTTAACAAAAAAATTCTGTGTTTAGAAACCAAACTGAACATGCTAAATCATGTGAAATTATTTTATTTTTTGAGAATTGAAAGGAATTTCTTATTCGTATCATCATTGCTTCTAAATAATGCCAGCTAGGCAGATGCAGCTAATTTCTCTTGTGCCGTTCACAGTGTCACAGTTCAGCTTTGGGAGGCTATAGTGGATCAAGTACAGGTGTAATTTTTATTATCTCTAATGAGTACTTGGTTCACTTCACCTCACTGTAAAGGGTGTATTTTTCAACCTTGTCACAAAAGAACATCTGCAGAAACAAATGAACAGGACGGAAAATAAAAATCTCTAAAGGACTGGTAGGTTGGGCCACTCCTTTGATCTCTAGGGACTTCAGTTGCCAGAAGCAGGAATGAAATGTGAATCAACAAATAACATTTGGCATTGAAGCACAACTCTTCTCTGTCCATCTAATAGAATGTGACTTTTCTTCAGGCTCGAAGGTCATAATCTTTTTTTGTACTTCAGATACAATATTCTTGTATTAATATGAGGACTGTAAAAGTGAATTTAAACCCTGCCTAGGCTGAAGAAGTTGCTCTTGGCCCAGGAAAACATCTGTGTGTAAATGGGTCATTCTTACCTGTACGCATATATATTGACAAACCGGATTTTAATCATCAACTTGTCAAAGGTTAATGATCAAAATGTTTTTGTAAAGTGTATCTTTGGCTGTTCTTATCAGCTTCTGCCTTTTTGAAAAAATCCCTCCTTTCCTATTATGGAAAGAGGGATTTTGAGATTTAATATTCTTCTTCTCTATGGCTGCGGTTCTCCAATACTGGCTATTTGATTACCAAAGCTACAAAACGTTACTCTTGAATAGATGTTAGACACCATTACATCTCTGGTGAATGAATAGACAAGATTTGCAAAAGCCATCCTAATTTGCAAGATACTAAAATATTTGACTGCTTATATTAAAAAATAACTTGACAAATAATATGCTTCCATCTTACATCCATCCATCCATATTTTATAATTGAATTTTATAGCAGTAATTAATCTCTCCTATTTAGCTGACTGGAACCAAATGACTCGAAAGAAAACTACCATTCTGAAAATTCTAATTCTAGAGTACAACCTTTTAAAATAAATACATACAGAATTATCCTTTACCATGCTCTTTCCTTTCATACTCTTGTGTAAGGAAATCTCTTAAACAGGAAACCTCTCCAGATTGAGAAAAATGGAGGAGGGAAATTGCCCTTTAAAGCGTTCTCGCTTAAGAGACAAAACTCCCAATTATAAACATTAAACAAAGGTTTTGATGTGGCAAAACCACCTCTCAGGTACCACTTCAGGATATCTAAAAGGAGCAAGTGGAGGGACATATATAGAAAACTTGGAAGAAAGAAAGCATTTATGTGAAATATTTATATATTTTAATGTTTTTAAGTTTTATCCATAGTATTAGAAACATGTAGACATAATGCATTCTAAATTCTGTTGAATAATATGACTAATATGCCCATCCAGCGATAGATAAATGTTGTTTGTTCTATGTGCCTATACTTAAATATATTTTTGCTTTCTGAGTTTCTCTTTATTTTTATTAGAGGAATTATTATTATCATCATCATCATCACCACCATAGAATCATAGAATGGTTTAGGTTGGAAGAGACCTTTAAAGATCACTTAGTCCAACCCCCCTGCCGTGGGCAGGGACACCTCCCACCAGCCCAGGTTGCTCAAAGCCCCATCCAGCCTGGCCTTGGACGCCTCCAGGGATGAGGCAGCCACAACTATTATTTCTATTTCTATTTCTATTTCTATTTCTATTTCTATTTCTATTTCTATTTCTATTTCTATTTCTATTATTCTTACTACTACTATTATTATTATTATTATTATTATTATTATTATTATTATTGATTGCTATGGGGGTAAAACAGTACTGTAGCAGCCTCCTACTCCAGGGAGAGATGTCCTGATTTTGAACTCAAAAGAGACAACATTGCTGGTGCTCTGGGACCTGCACAATCCTTAAGGGGTTCCTGTGAGGATACAGATGTCAGTCTGAGGGCTGAAGGAGCTTTTAACTCAGACAACCCAAGTCATCTTGGCATTATTTCTTTCCTGAGACCCATATCTGATACAATTAAGAGCACAAATAGAAAAATAATTGCATGGATAGGTCTTATTTTGTCACAAAACATTTTATTTCTTTACTTATTCTTTTGCCCATTCACTTTGCTTCTCTCCTGTGCTTTGTGTTTTTGGCTGCAATCTTAACCTGGGAATCCCCCAGGGAATGGGTTGCTGTCGCTGCACCTTGACACAGCCTCTAATGTGGTGCAGCCTCTAACCCCAGCCTCGACAACAGCTGTCTGGAAAATACATTTTTACTGTCAATAGAGATAAAATCAAATGAGACAAAATGAAGATTTCTCAAAATTATCATGAGAACCAGAGTACTCATTGAAAAAGTGGAGTCCCTGGGGGGAAGGAAATAGTCAAGATATTTAATTGATATACCAGAAATCCAGATGAAGCAGCTGTATTGCCTGAATCAGAGTACGGGTAGAAATCTCAGCATCTTGTGTCAGGCGAGTTTTCTGGCTGCTGTACCACCAGCAATCTGAAAAGGAAAAAGGATCTTGTGTCTTCTTTAGATGAGTATGCCCTTTTCCATCTTGCACAAAAATGTTCTACCAGTCATGAAAAATATTACCTTTCAGATATTTAACTGGAACTAGCACATCTCCTTTCCTCAATTTCTTTTTTTTTTTTTTTTNCACCTCTAGGTTTTACCTCAAGAAAAACAAACCAAACCAACCAACCAAACAAAAACTATTAAAGAAAAAAAAAAAGGGAAAAAAAAACGTAAAACCAAGAACACTTAAAAATAATTTTATATGACAAGGAAAAATTGTCATACATATGAGACAGGATGGCTCTGTCAGTTCACTGCAGTGATATAAAAGTATTCTTAAAATCTCTCACATTGTCAAATTACAACCTGAATGATTTAGAAAATGTTGTGATAGGCTGCCAGATCATCAGAATATGAAAGAAAAAGTTTTCTCCTTGTTTTACAGAAAAACAATAATAGAAATGTAATGTTGATTTGAAATGCATTCCACCATGAGAGACCAGGTGTCAAAAGTCTCCTGTCTCTAATAATATTCTCTTATTTTGAAATCACAAGATCTTTGGCTCAGTTTGCAGTTAAGTCTCTGAAATGCAGATGGCACAAGTCCATTAAATTCTTTATTGTGATTTAATGGTTCCTCCCTTGGGTTCTGAAATTCAGTGTGAATGAGCAGTTAAAACTAATTGTGCAATATAAGTGCTGAAAGGAAGACCAAAGAATTTTAAAAATTATGTTCCAAATCTCTTTTTCTCTCTCAGAATAAAAAATTAACAACAACAACAAAAGAAAGAAAAATGAATAAACTCTTCTTATTTATTGGAATAATCTGCAACAGCCCATTTAGGGAAAAACAGCCTCACACACCCTAAAAGCTGCTTATAGCTTAAATAGTTAAAGCATATTCTTGCCAAGATGAAAATATCTTTTGTAGGTATCTGACATAAACTCTTTCACCAAGTTCAATCATGGTGTTGTCCTTGGAACTGTAATATAAATAACAGTAGGATGCAGACCTTGGTGTAACACAGTTAACTTTGCAAAACTGCAACTCCAGCATTTATGTAGAACTGAAGCAAAAAAAATCCAAAATGACACCTTGATCATTACAGACTTCGAGGTAGGAACTTCAGATTTGCCTCTAAAAAGCCATATTTGGAATGTTATCAGCTTTCTTCTCCCACAGCCCTTGTGTATTTTGTAGAAATTCAGCTTCAGCCTCATTTGATCAAGCGGTAGCAACACCAGGGAACATAGATTTCAAAGCCTGCAACATATATTGCATGAGGATGAATCCTTCTGGCTTCTACAAAGCTGGCTCACTGGGTTGCACTTCAGAGATGTTCCTGCAATGATTCAAGGTGATAATAGGTCACAGTATTGAGGGATGAGGGGCAAGGCAAACTTTGCTAGAGATTTCAGAGAACTGTTGCCCCCTTTCCTCTAAGCAGCTGTTTAGAACGGTATATGTGTTTGATAGTGACTTAATGGTCCCATTAACAGCCATGATTTAGCTTTGCCATAAAAGGGAGCGCAAACAAGCAGGGCAGAATACTAGTGCAAGGCAGCCAGTGTGCAAGTAGAGAAAATAGGAATCATGCACCCGTGGAGAAAGAGACAAACTCTAAAAGGAGAGAGGTGTGTGTTAACTGGTTTTGTAAGGAACTGAGGTCTATTCAAGCAGGTAGTGTCTCTTCCGTTGACTGATTTCCTGTAAGTACACAGGTTTGCAGCTGGAAGAGGGATGCAGACCATGGAGGGCACAGAAACATAACATCCGAGATGCCAGTCACGCTCCTCCTCCCTATCGAGTGCAAAAGCTTTTTATAAACTGCTGTAGGTGGCAAAGCATGGGGTCACGGACTCCCTGGGTGCTCATCGTCCTCTCAACAACCGTGCGTGCTCCATAGTCCACTAGCAGAGGGACTTGCGCTCACCTGAGAACAGCAATCTCACAACACCACCACCTGTGGGCACAGGGTCTAGAGCAGAAACCAATTCGTACCCATATCAGAAGACCCACTGTGTGCAGCTTGCTGGAAGTGACACTTTAAAGGGGTGCATCCTTGCCTCGTTACCTTAACAGCAGCCATGCAGATGAGTGACATTAACGTTCAACTCAAACCTTCCTATGTAGAAAGCAGAGGAACCATGCGGTGTTGGTGACAAACTGTAGAGGTAGCGAACAGACACATGTGCATGAGTACTCAGCCTCTGCACAGGTATTACTTCTGCCGAAAGAACTGCCATTCGCTGTTCCCATAAATCTAAACTGCTAACTTTCTTCCTTTCACAGGTGGGCAGGGAATAATTTCAGCTGAAATTAATTACCACCTAGTTCCCCAACTTCAGTGGTGTGCAGAAGGCTATGTAGAATAAAATGCAGGAATATCTCATTTCAGGGGTTGCTCTCACACCTTACCCTGTGCACCCTTCTCCTCCTTTATGTTCTCGTGCACATTACACATTCATATTATGGGTGGCAAAGGATTAATTTCAAAACGTAGTCAGACATTTAGCTGTTGCATGGGATTCTTAAATATCTGTAGACAGAAAGCCTTACTTTCAAGATAAAAGAAAGGTAATCAAAACCAATTATGGCACTGATTTTGCTGCCTTCTCTCTATAAATAGTAAAAAAAAAATAAATCCATGTTACAGACAAGAGAAAGAAAAAGTTTTGTTGTTGGTTTTGGTTTTGGTTTGGTTTTTTTTTTCCCCACGTGGAGTTTGAGTGTTTCCCTGTGTTGCACAGCCACCTGTCTCCCTTTCCTGTGATGCAGCAATACATGACATTTCTTTTGAACCAAAAAGGCTTGAGGGAAGCAGGATCTTCCATGCTTTACGCAACAAAAACCCACGTTGACTTTACCAGAAACCTTGCATGTTCAAGAAGCGGGGGATCAGGCTCTGTTTGGGAAGAGAAAAAAGAATGAATTGTTTCCTTTTTCAGAGGCAGTGTCAACCAAAAGAATAATTCCAGCAGTGTTGCGGTGGTGGTGATAGGCAGATGTAGTACCTGTTCTTTTCTCTGAGGCAAATATATGCCGATGACTTGCAGAATCAGAGCAGCCTGTTATGGTGAATGGTGTATGACAAATCCCTGATGAACAAAGTACATATTATTAGAAAGCATTATAGAAAGTTCTACTGCTTGTGCGCAGCGGTGGCTTTTTATAGCCCTAATTATAATTGAGGTGGCAATATAATCTCTGCCTGTACACCCTGGGCTCTGAGCTTGTCCTGATCTCTCACTTTAAGGCGGTTCAAATCTGGCCAGCGCTTTGATGGGAGCCAGTGATAAAGCTAATCTCCTAAGAAAAGCTGGTATCCAAGATACCCTAAAGGTGTTACAGGGTAATTGACAGGTTACATTTATGTTTACCAGATGCCTTCTAAAATTGGCAAGAGGTTGGCGAATAGTAAGGATAAGCTCTTACTCTTTTACTACTGCAGCACAGATGGTAGTTACTCAGTTCACCATAAGTATTAGACCTTATGTCACTACTATTAAACATTAGGCATTATTCTGTTTCGTATGCTAAAAGTGTGTTCATTTTGTGCATTAAGGTTTGTTGTTATTGTTCATTTACTGACAGCTTTTTATCTAAGGGCAGTGTGGCAAATGACGTGGCTGCCTACATTTCTAATGGCTAAAATTTTTTTCTGTTTGATGTACTGCAGGGCTTCAAAGGGTTAATTTGAGCATTTGAGGTAGCACAGGAAATAGCCCACACAAAAGATGAGGAATAATAAGGTACTAACCAAAGGAAGATGAAGGAAAAAATGGGGGCATTACCAGCTGTGAGATAGCTCTTGCCCATCGTCAAAGCAGCTGACAATGTTGTGTTTTCCCTTTGAAAGGTAGCAGTTGATCCGCCTCTCTGCTCTACCCCTTCCATTCCGGAACATCAACAGGGATCCTTAGCCTAAACATGGGGTGTTGCAGATTTAGACAGTTTCCACAGTCCCTATCTGGCAATCCTGTTAGACAGAAATTCCTGGTAAACAATGCTGACCATTTAGATGGAAAAAGTTAAAAAAATTGGATGCAAAAGAGTTCTTGACCCTGAGTGATCAGTAAACAAATAAAATAAATAGTTGGATATTAGAATGCAGCTAATTAAAATTCAGCAGAGATTATCCTGAAGTGCGGGAACAATTTGGAAAATGAAAAGCTATCTTTGTGCCCTATGTTCATGCCATGTATGGCAGAAAAAGGAAGACAGGATTAATATCTGGTAGCTCTTGAGCTCATTTCAGTACTAAATTCCAGAACATAAAGTACATCATGAATTCACATGACAGAAGGAAGACTTTTGCATTACAGATAAATATCAAAATACAAATATAAAAATGTAACGTTTATATATGGTACATAAATATTAAAATCCATACAAAAGGTGAGAATGTCAGCTCGAGCTGCAATGGCTTGTGCCATTCCAGTCCCACCTCGCCCATATTTCAGCCAAGAGCCTACACCGTTGGGAAGTCATTAAGGATTTGCAGATATCTAAGCAAATAAGGGAAAGAGAACCTTCAAGATGTCTTGAGTCCTAGGGTTTCCTGTATGAAAATCATGTTTACATACCTGTAGTACTTACAAATGCAGCGGAGTCAGAAGGCAGTTTTTCCCACCAGCAAGTGAGGCAGTTGCTTCAAGAAAGGTGTATACAACAAATGGCAAAGATCCGCCATTTCTGAACTTTAGAGGACAACGAAGGACACCAGGTCAGCCCCTTCACTGAGAAGGTCAGGTCAGGGATCAGTCACTGTTGGTGGATAGTGCCATGACCCGCTGCAAACACAACAACCCTGATGGCAACACTGGTGATGTGGCACTGAAGAACTGTGGACCCATAGCACAATACCACTGGGAGTAGTGGGTAAAACTCAGGCTAGCACAGTAAATAGGTTTGGCTTATACATATCAGAAAATCCATATTAAGAAAACCTAGGTTCAAATAATCACTACGTCTGAGTTGGGAGGAAGGAACTGTCTGTACCTCAGAGCCATTCTCACAGCACCGAGCTGGAGCAGGGTGTTGCATTGCTCTGTGCTAAGAAAAACGGTCGGGATAGAAGGAAGGTGCTGGATGAAGGGGAGCTCCTGTAGCATCCCTGTCAGGGTCCTTCCTGAAACAACAGGGAGCAAGGAGGGGGAAGCAGCACCTGAGGAGGAGCCTGGCAGAGAGGGGCAGCAAGAAAGCTGCAGGAACAGTCTGATCACTCTGAGGTGGGGAGATAGATTTTGTGGAACAAAACTTATTCAAAATCTGAAAACAAAAGTGCATTGCAGTTTAGGTAAGAACCAAACATAAAAGCCTTTTGTTGTTTCATCCCTTTTGGCTGAATAAACAATGCCTGGCTTTGAAGAAGCTATTTCTGTGTCATTTTAATCAGCTGCTAGTCACAGGCTCTCAGTGGAGAAAGGCTTCCCAGTACCAAATGTAGTTAGGCCCTTTAGATTTATCCTAATTGGGGAAATAAAGGGGCTGCATTATGGGATTATTCCCTCAAGAAAAATAAAAAAAAGGCAAGCCTGCCACTTGGGGGTGCAGGCATGCTGGGCTGCCACAGCAGCTAAAGTGCAGCTTGCCTTGTAATTATGACAGCTGGATTCTTGGTTGTAAAACAGAGATAAGCAGTAAAATTAGCACCGTTGTGGAGAAACGATGCATTAATATCAGAAGCTTTGTTAAGGCTTCCTGAATTTCCACTATCTCTGCATGGATACTAAAGCAATCCTTGAGGAGAAATAGAAGTATTTTCTTTCCAGACAGTAGTTCTTCAGGGAGCTCTCTGGCATGGAGACTGACGTGTAAAATCCAACTTGCTGTAGAAGTAATGATGCAATCGCAGAGTATGTCTGTGCAGCAAAACGAAGGCATGACTGTAGCCCATGTGAGTGCTGCCAGGTGAATTACGCAAGCACACCTAATAGTGAAGGCAGTGAAAGTTTTGGTGAATGCTACCAGCTACTGCATGTCCAGAGAGATATGTTGGACTAAAGCCCGTGCTAACATATCTTCTCTGCTAGCACGGGCTCCGTTAGTGTAGGGGACGTTTTATTTTTTCCCTTTATCTGTCCTAACCTGCTGGATAATTTTGCAGTGCGCCACTACTGGTGGCTGAGCGCCGCCAGAGAGGCTTGCACCTCCGTGATGGGTGAAGTCAATGCTTGCTGTGTGCATCTGTGCCCTATATGCAAGCAGAAAATGCTCTGGGCTTCTGCGTGTAAAATGCTCTTTATCAGGGTGTGTTATTTCTGGCAATTTCATAGTTTAACCAACGCAAAAAGCCTGATCGTTTTAACTCTTTCCTGCAAATGCAATGTGTTGAAACTGAAATACTTCCCATGTCAGAGAAAAACGCGATTAATTGCAAGCTCAGATGTAAAACTAGAGCTTTAGGGAAGGGCTGTCACTCTGCCACTTAGAGGCATTTAATGGTAGACAAAGGGCTTGTAAAATGAAATGCTGCAAACTATTGTGAGATGCTAGCCAAAGTAGCCAACAAATTAGACGACTTAACGGGTCGTTTCCACTCTTAATTTCACGATGTCTCTCTTCGTTGTCGTGCAACCAGCCCAGTCACTCGGATTGTATCTACACAAATGCTTCTCAACAGCCTAGTGCTGCTAAGTGCATTCTTCTCACTCAGCAATTGCATTAACATTTAATATAATATTAATATGGGCTCTTTTACTATGAGGGCATGAAGAAGGGATGCAAATTACAGATATAAAATATCTGAAGAGCCTTTTGACACCTATCGGGCAATTAGTAGTTATTTCCCTCTTGTAGCTGTACATACGCAGGTAGGAAAAAAATAAAGTGAGCAGTGGTTTGACATGGGACCTTCTTGTCCTCCACCTTGGACTACTTCTTAAATTTCACCACGTCTTGCATTCTTGCTTCGATTTCCTTTCAGTAACGGGCAAGATGACAACCTACCTGAGGAATGAAGTGGAAGAATGGACATTTCATGTAGGTTCCCTGTACCTGGGTGTTCAGAAAGGATTTTAAGTCGGCGGCTGAAGCAGCGCACAGCAAAGTGCAGGGCTCAGCCGACACCTACAATACAAAAGTTTGCGGAGGGTAAAACTACCTCTGTGAACCGCGCCGGCCGGCCTGCCTTCCTTAACAGCAGCTACCCACGGGGCCAACGACTAAACCACGACATACTACTTTGTCGCGAAAAGGGGACGGCACGGGTGCAGCCTTGAGCCCGTCCCCGAGACCGCGGTCCCCGCCAACGGGACCCGGGGGGCCCACAGCCGGTTTGGGGGGAAAATCTCCGGCAGAAGCCAGCGCCTGCCTCCCTGCCCTCCTCCCCTCTCCCACTCCCCCCAACCCCCCCTCCACCGCCTCGGCGATATAACTTCATTTCACACCACCGCCGCAGCGGCCCGGGGGGGGGGCGGAGCAGGTGCCGGGGTGTGCCGGGCAGCACCGCCCGCCGCCACCGCCTCCCCATCGGAGGAGCAGCAGCAGGAGGAGGAGGAGGAGGGGGAGGAGGAGGAGGAGGAGGAGGA
>RSEF01000031.1:55524125-55538149 GCA_003993805.1 Himantopus leucocephalus
AAAAAAAAAAAAAAAAAGAAAAAAAAACCCCAACCCAACCCCAGAAAAAATAACTTTAGAGTTCTCGGAGTTCTCTTTATTATTATTTAGAATAATTATTTAGTGCAGGCTTGATGGGTTTTCCCTCCTCGCGTTAAAAAAGTTCTCGGAGCACATCATCGTGAGGTGGTGGTGGGGGAGGAGGGGTTCCACAGCAGCAGCTCCTGTGAAGGCGAAGGGGCCGGGGGTGGCCGAGCTGCCCGGGTGGAAGGCACCGGGGGCGGTGGGAGTTCACCTGCCGCCCGTCCTGTCNCCCCCCCCCCCCCCCGCCGCCCCCGTCGCTCCCCGCCGAGGCTGCCGCAGCGCCGTCGGGCAAGGAGCTCAGCCCCCGGGACCGCCGTGGGTCCCCTCCGCACCGCTACCACCCCCTCGCCCCACAGCACGAAATCCTCCGTGGGAGGGGGGGTGTCGTACTGCGCGGGGGCTGCCCCCTGCCCCTCCTGCGACGCCTTTTCCCCCTCTGCGAACTCCAGACGCGCCCCTGTGCCGGGGGGGCTGTTTCTGTCCCTCTCTGTGATAGCTGGGCTGGGGGGAATCTCGGGGCTGGAGACCTTTTAATCGTCCTAGTTGTACCTTCCCGAAGCTTAGTAGAACAACTGTTATCCTAATGAGTAACCGAATAGTTCCATTGACTTTTAGACCTGTTCCTGTCATTATTCACATTTTTTTTTTTAATTTTAAAATGAAACCACTGTATCAGTAAAATTGAATATTTTATTAGCTCTTAAATTATTCAGCACGGTGGATTCTCAAAATCCAATAACATTCACACAGTTGCAGCGAGCATGTGATAGCTTATGCAATATGTCCTTGTACCTGCAGTTTATGCCCAAAGTCTTTTAAGCAAAAGATACTCTATCTGTCACGAAGTCTGGACTTGTCATAAATACTTTGCACTGGGCTTCTGTAGGGCTCATCATAGTTCACATCTGTGACATTTTTTCATTTAAGTCTATGGTCTTGCCATGTTTTTAGGTAACTTCAGAACAGAGAGAACTTCATAGATTTTCCAGTGGAAGTGAAATAGGAAGGGGAAAAAAAACATTTGCTCTGTGATTGCTTAAGCTGTAATTATTCAGTTAAAGGTTTGTCCTTGGCTTTCAAAATGAAACAGAAGAAAATTATACAGAGTCTTTTTTTATGCTGAAACAGAATAAAACGCTGCTTGACAGGTCTGATATACTGGGTTAATTTTGCTCACTGTCATAACGTTTACTTTTAATAGATCCTCTCATCCTTATGATGACTGTAAGAAACTGAAACTCTTTAGAGAGAAGGTTTTGAACAGTACAAAACTTTTTGTGCATTGTTCAAACATTACTTACCAATAAGTCCATTTGCATAATGGTGTATAATGAAAACCTATGGTAGTGTCATCTATGCAGTGACCAGTTCTTCCCTGTCCTCTTTTGGAGTAAATTTCAGCTGCAGATCAAAGTTAAGTCATATAGTTCATTACTGACCTGTGTTTCATGTATACTGTTAAAGAAAAATACCAACTCCTTTTTTATTTGAGCTCTAAAAAGTAATCATGGAGGTCAAAATCCTGTTTATTCATCAGATCTTAAAACCCTCTTTTGCTTTTTGCATTTGGAACACAAACATAGTGTATCAGCAAGTATTTTTTTTCTTTTTTTTTTAAATAGGAGAGAGAAGGGGAAGAAAGAGATGATGATGATAATGATAATGAAAAAGTCATCCCAATGGAAGACTGCAATTTTCTTTTTTTGTGTTCGGTGATAAATTTGCAATCTCATGCACTGTAACAGGAGTCTGATCTTCAGAGATGTGTTTATATGCATGTATATGATGAAACTAGGCTTCAAGGGTGCAGTGAGTTTGACCCCTTAGTTTGCAAGAAAGATTCAGGTGCATTTTTCATAAGGAATGTCCTTTTCTACATATTTCAAAACAGCTGTAAGGTTTTACATTTGCTGTTGTTGCTGTTCCTTGGTCAAACTTGAACGCAAGGCAATCTGATGTTCTACTATGTAGTAGACAGACAGTAACTACAACAGTAACTGCAGAGTCTACAAGAGATTATTTCAGGTGGAAGAAATGCAGTCCATCTCATCTATAGTAGAACAGGTCCCTGAGTCCCACTGTGTGTATTATTTGGAATAAATAAGCCAATAACTTTCCCAACAGTCAGTGAAGATTGGGATCAAATGAAAGGAAAACGTACTTTAAAATTGGTGGCTGTTTTAGCCCCCAGATTTACCTCATGGCATGGGGTAAGCCGGTTGGCTATGGTAATGGCACTGTAAATGTGTAGCAAATCAGTGTGTTCTATGTCTTTGTGTTAAATGTCTTTGCAACAGTATATTCTGAAGATTTAATGTTTGAGTTGTCTTTACTGTGAACTGATCCTTAAATTGTATCGTGCTTTTTCACATAGCTTGTTGCTGAACTTTTAAGTATGGTTTGCCTAAAAATGGTATTGACATTGCTAAAACCAGGCAAATTCAGCTCTTTATTTTATGACTGTGTCCTGTGAGCCTGAGATAAATATTTTGGAACTCTCAAGGAACTGTTTCAAAGATGTTGCTTTCTCTCCATTACAGTGGGAACGTTCACTCTCTCTGAGGCTTAGAAGTTTCTATAAAGCCTCTTTCTGCAGCTGGAATGAGCTGCAAGGAGTGAAAGTGCTGAGAAACAAGAGAGGTAAACTGTAGCTTTGTTCTCACGTAACTATACCGAAAGGCTGGAAAGATCACAGACACTTTTAAAGACCAAGATTCTTCTGTGTTATCAAATGCCTTTGCATCTTTGGACAGCATCTGCTTCTGTACAAACTGCTGACAGTGTGACCCTGCATAATGATTTTCACTGTTCTTTTAACAAATTACATTTGTATTTAAATTGATTTTCCATGACTGCTCATATAGCCTCCAGAAAGTATATAGCAGATATACTATTGCATCCTGTACACGTCTGGTCAGCCTAGGACAGAATTTGATGTCAAGCCATGCATTGTTATAACTGGAATGAATAGCCTTGGTGGTATTCGTTGGGTGTTTTAAGTGTCCGACTTCCTCTTTCTCTGCCCTTTATGTCTTTATCCTTTATCCTTTATGTCTTTTTTCAAAGGGTATACTTCATAGAAGGTTGTGTATCAGTGGTAGCATAGTGAAAAGGGGCACTGTCTTATCTTCCCTCCTCCACATTTTTCCAATTACCATCCAGCTGAAAATCAAGGAAATGATCCATTTTGGAAGCTATTTCAAAAGACAGTCACTTTTTATTAAGAGGTTGATTTTTATGCCTTGAATTAGCTGTTTGTACAGCACATGTCCATACGGCAGCAGTAACAAACTCACACCCTTATAGCCCTTCAACAGAAGTAAAGATATCTGGAGAAGCGGCATTTAAGAAACTACGAGTAAGAAATAAATCTATGTTATTCTCAAATCTATTGTGAGTCGCATAGTAGTTAGCATGTTACGGTTTTCAATTTTTTTAGGTTTTTACACATTTCAAACTTATGTAATCCACAGAGGCAGGAGCATTTCTGAAAACTTAGAGGATGATCAGCATTGAATTACAAGTGATATTGGGCTTCTTTGTAGCATGCTTGAAGCCTAGATGCCTTGGGTTTGAAAGAGTTTTGGCTGAAAATCAAAACAGTATTAATTTATTTCAACTTTCAGAACAGGTTCACGGAAAAAATATGAGTTTAATTTTTCTTGATGAGATAATACACTAGAAAATAAAAGATGAGTTAAAAGATGCAAACACAAATAAGGGTTGTTAGAACCTTAATATTTGAATACTTAAAAAACCCCGAAGATGTTGTCTCATATTGGAGGACCTACATACGTTTTCCCTTTAAATGGAGTAAAGGGACGAAAGCCAACATCAGCCTAAATTCAGCGTCTTACATCAGCCTGAGGAATAAGTGATAATGGGTCTAGATTTCCTTCTTTAGGAGAAACTTAGATTGTGCAAGATCTTATCTTAGAGTAAGACCTGCTCCCTGTGTGTAGTGGCAGTAGGATATGGCTAATTTTCTAATAATATGGTGTGCAGGGGGTAAAGCAGCTTTTGTGCCATTCATATTGCAGGACCAAAGCACGGACCTGTTCGAAAACAGTAACTGCATTTGCGGACCTGGATGCTGGATATTACTGAAAGCAGGGGCTGAGCTAGCAGCTGAATTGTCCCAGAAATTTAGAGGCGCAGAATTTTATGCATGTTTTTTCATCGTTTCGGCTTTTATCAAATCTCAGTCTTGCTGTTGTGGCAATATACTTACGGGGTTTTTCTGTTCGTTTGTTGTGTGGGTTTTTTTCTCTTTAATCAGCAAGCTGTGTTACCTTTCATCACAGTGGGGGTGTTCTTCTATTTTAAGTTTTAAAAGCTGAGAAATGAAACAGACCATGATTATCTAATAAAGTGTCTAGCTAATCTAGCTAATAATTACAGTATGTGGTGTGTGAGTGAATGCATTATCATATGAATCACATGAAAACAACTTAATTTTTCATACTATATAGTGGCTATATGCATACATAATATATTGTGGGTATATCCACACTTCAGATAGCATGCAGAGGAATTACATTAACTTATGAGCCACACATCTAGTCTGATACTTCTTAAAAAGTCTGGATAATGTTAGATCAGACTTCATCATTCTATGAACTCGGGATGCAGAGCTCTATTTCAAGTCAAAATTTGTTACATTCAACAAAAGCAATGCATGTCTTAGTCTGTTTTTTGAGATTCCCAATAGTGTTCCTCACTCCCCCCAACATTTTAATAAGGGACCACTCGTAGCAAAGGCTTTTTATGTCTGTGTTTAGTGAAGTTGTTTGAAAATACAAATGAAAGTCTCCGCCATTCAAATGGAGAATCCTGGAGTGTCTTAACCATACCACTTGTGGCAGCAGAACATCAAATTTTCAGTTTTAGGGGTTAGGATTTTAACCACAATATTTAAAGCAGTGAACTCAAGTATGCAAATGACAGCAGGGAGGATCAGCAGATGGATAAGCAGACGCAAGAGGATCTCTCCTTGTGCAGAGCCCGGGCAGGAGCTTTGTGAATCCCCATGGGAAACTAAAGGTGTGAGTGAAAGATGTGTGCAACTGCTTCAGTTCCGTGGATCATGTGTGACCTTGGAGGCCACAGGGAAGAGGGAGGGGATCCAGGGCCTCCACTTGAGGAGGTGGCAGGTTCTGCGTGGGTGCTCCCTGTTGCCTCTTGTCCCAGGTGGTCCGTGGGAGAGCGGGGCAGATCCGGAGGTGTACCCTGTTCAGCACGCAGTGTCTGCATCGAGTGGTGACTCTTGATTAAAACTATTGAGAAATTTGCCAACCCAAAATGCCTTATCAGAACATTGCAATTCTGTACATATAAGAGTTCCACCGATAATCAGTCGTCTTTGTCCTATTCCGGTGTTTAGCTTGCCCACCTGGGACATGGACAGCATGGGTTCAAGTTGACTGTTAAGTGGTTCAGACTATAGATTTGAATCTGAGAGTCTGAAATTTTTAATCTTAATACAGAGCAGGACTTTTTCAGTGTTTTGCAAATAACCTTCTTTCCTTGTTCCTAGCCTGCTCGCCTTGCAAATCATGTTTTTCTTAATTGTTTTCAGTTTTAAACAACACAAGGCACTTTTGCATAGCCAGTCTGTGGCTCTACTGTAGGATAAAGCTACAGTTTAGACATGGAGGGCTTTTTTTGTGTGTCTTTGAGTATTCTCACAATAGTAACTTTTTGACAGAGGCAAAAAAAGCCCTGAAAGAGATGATTGCTCTGCCAATTTTTAGCTGCAGTAATTTTATTTGCTATGCTTCTATGTACAGAGGCTGAGAAAATTTCTACAAAAACTGCTTTTTTCCTATCATTGTCAAGATGCTGTGTCAACCTGTATAACTATGGAGAGCTGTGACAGTAGTGCGTAAATAACAGTAATTTCTGCCATCTGATTACTCATGTCTTAGGTTTCTACAATAGTGAAGCTACAACAGACAATATAGGAAATACTTTTGGATAAGACTTATATAGACCGTGTGTGAGTGTGAAAAATAGGAAGCAAAAGATGTTTGATTTATTATATTTTTAACACCTACATCTTTCAGTCCATCTCTCCCTCATGTACAACAGCCTCTATCACTGCTAGATATCATTGCACACAACCAGCCCCTTTAATCCAGGCTTCCTCTCTGATTATTCTCTATTACAGTCCCATAGGCCATACTGCTTTAATCTGTTTGCCAGTTTTTTGTTTTTCTAGTGAAGTATTACGTTTGCAGACAGTGGCCTGGGCTCTGAGACTGACTTTTTTTTTTTTTTCCACTCACACCCTTTGCAGCTTGGGCTTTTGAAAAAGAGATGGAGAAAATATTACTTTCTGTGTAACTTGTCAGATTCCTTACTTGTGTGAGGAATTGCACAGGAATTCCTTACAAGGGCTTTTCTAGGTTAAAAACAAAGACCTAGTAGCTGATTGCTTTCAGATACTATTCCAGAACTATTTTAAAATCACTGAATGTCCATTTATTTGAGCAAATTTAAGGTAAGATTCGATTAATACTATGAATAGTGTGGATGGTGAAAATATGTGCTGTTGTCATGGGAAGTAGCTCAAGTGACCTAGTACTTCTCTTCTATGGTACATCCTATATATATTTCTTTAATGACGCTTTTGTCTAATTTCTTTGATGTCTTTTTTTTTATGACTTACCTTCTGACCCCATATAAAATGATGTATCATTTATACGTAGTCCTTCAGGATAAAGATCAACCTCTTTAATAATGGGTTTCATTTTCCTGGGTGTGATCAAGCCCATCCTGTTGTAACCTCTTGACTTTCTTCAGCAGGCTTCTCTTTAACCTGGTGTCATTGTTCAGGTGCATGTTTCCTTTTAGGAACTTCTCTAAGAATTGCTGCATTGTGTACTGTTGCACACTTACACATAAATTTACATTCTGGTTTTACTTAACCTCAAACTCTTCTCCAAATGTGGGTTTTGTGGTTCAGCCTGTTACTAAAGTCACAGTGGACAACCAAGATCAACAAAAAAAGGTAACTGAAGCAATGTCAGACTACGTTGCTTCAGACATGAAGCAATGAGACTACACTGGGAATGTAGTCTCAGAGGTGTATCTCTTCTTTCATGTAACCTGTTGAGGAAAAAAATCAAAGCAACACTCTGAGTAAGAACCCTGAAATCAGCTGGAGTAAAGTGTGGTTGACTGTATACACTGGCTTACTATTAAGACTACATCTATATTGCTTCACACAGCAAGAGCAGTTATTACTCTAGTATGCCTCAGTATCTTTCAGTATAGTTGGATGATTATGTGCTAATATGCATTTAAGATGCTGAGTGTGAGTAAAAGCAGAGCAGTAAACAGTGCAGCTCAGATCTGTGGGTCAGAGCCTCTTGGCCACTGGAGGGGTAAAACAAGGGTCTCCTTTGTAGGAAACTTCCTAAGTCTCCGTAGTTTGTTACTGCTAAATATCAGCTGAGATAAGCAACTCTGCTATGTGAGATTTGAGAGTATAGCCCATCCCCATCTAATTGCTCTTTGCCCTAATTTCAGCACTGGTGATGGTCTTATTCAGAGCAATAAAAAACTTAATTTCTATGCCATGTTAGTTTTCTGGTACTTTAGCTTGTTGAGATGACTTAATAGAATCATAGAATCACAGAATGGTTTAGGTTGGAAGGGACCTTGAAGATCATCTAGTTCCACCCCCCCTGCCATGGGCAGGGACACCTCCCACCAGACCAGGTTGCTCCAAGCCCCGTCCAACCCGGCCTTGGACACCTCCAGGGATGGGGCAGCCACAGCTTCTCTGGGCAACCTGCGCCAGGGGCTCACCACCCTCACAGTAAAGAATTTCTTCCTAATACCTCATCTAAATCTACCCACTTCCAGTTTAGAATCATTACCCCTCGTCCTATCACTACACGCCCTAATAAAAAGTCCCTCTCACCTTTCCTGTAGGCCCCCTTTGGGTACTGAAAGACTGCTCTAAGGTCTCCCCGGAGCATTCTCTTCTCCAGGCTGAACAACCCCAACTCTCTGCCTGTCCTTATGGGAGAGGTGCTCCAGCTCTCTGATCCTCTTGGTGGCCCTCCTGTAGACTTGCTCCAACAGGTCTGCGTCTTTCTGTGCTGAGGACTCCAAAGCTGGATGCGGTCCTGCAGGAGGGTCTCACCAGAGCAGAGTGGAGGGGCAGAATCCCCTCCCTCGCTCTGCTGGCCACGCTTCTTTTGATGCAGCCCAGGATGCGGTTGGCTTTCTGGGCTGCAAGCACACATTGCCTGGTAACGTTGCGCTTCTCATCCACCAACACCCCCAAGTCTTTCTCCTCAGGGCTGCTCTCAATCCCTTCTCCACGCAGCCGTGATTTGTGCTTGGGATTGCCCTGATCTACGTGCAGGACCTTGCACTTGGCCTTAGGGCAGGACGAGACAAGCCCCAGTGCTGGTGCAAGGAAGGGCAATGGGAAGAAGGAGGGAGGAGCGAGTGGCACAGGGCTGTCTGCATTGCCTTGGTGTGGCTGTAGGCAAAGAAGCAAATTCTGTATTTCCCTTGCCATCTCCCAGTCCTGAGTATCTGCATGCTGCCTCACCATCCTGGGGCAAATCAAGTGTTGATTAACTAAACTGTCCTGGTAGGTTATTTTGATGAGGACAGATTACAGTGTTTTTCTTCCCTAATTATTTGTGCCAAATATTTATCTTATGGATAAAGATCGCTCCTTGGCCATGCAAAGCAGGTGAGGCTCAGGAGCTTCCCACGTGCTCCCAGCAGAGTGAGAGGAGCTGCCTGCCTTAGAAATTCAGCCCTTGGTTATTTCTAAGCAAGTAAACTGCTTTAAAACTACTGGTGAGTAGATGTGGTTCTGGATCCTCCGTCCAGACCAACTGAACGCTGAGCAGGAAGAAAGCAGAAGCCAAAATAAATGAGTAAAATCACTACATGCTTCAGTTACTTCAGAAGGAAAAAGAGAAAACTTTTCAAAATGTTAATACAAAATTTTTCCGTTATTTTTTTCACAAGGACCTCACGTGTATGCGTGCATGCTGAATCTGGCAGCTGCATTCAGTTGGAGAAAGCTGCATCTTTCAGCACATAAACAACCTGATCGAGCAGTGTTGTGACCTTCCCAAATAGCAGTGTCCCCTTAGCCCAGCTTCACACACCAGCCCTGTGGGACCTGTATCTCTTCCTAGGCTCTGAGACATTTTGACCAATTAGTCTGCTGCTTGATTGGTTTTTTGATAGAAAAGTTTTGATTTTTTTTTTTTTATTGAAAGCAATACATAATTAAAAATAGGTACATTGTTTTCTTTCCCAGTAATGAATTGTGGTTATGGCATTATACTTGTAGTTAAATTTGAACAGATTTTTTAATCCCAACTAAAAATTTCCTTTTAAGGCAGAGGAGGGAAGAAAGAGTATCTCAAAACTACCCCAATTTCATTGGAATAAAGACCAATCTGATATAATTATAATAAGTTTTCTGAACTGTGTTTTTCCTCTAGAGCAGCACTGTTTTCAGAGCTGAAGAATTGTAACAAGAAATACAGTAAGTTATCTTCTTTTATGTTTTTGGAGATTCAGGAAGCTACTCTTTCACCCTATAAATGTTCTAGTCTGGCAGATAATCATAATGTCTTGTGCTAGCATCTTTCATAGCAATCTTTTGTCTCTTGTGTCACATCAAGTTTTCTTTGTTTTGTTTGTTGGGTTTTTTTCCCTTTTTCTTGAAGTGTATGTACCTTCCAGATGATACAAAGAGCATCCCTGAAGTCTGAAAACAAAGGTCAATACATCACACAGAAAGGCTTCTACCTTTAAGAGAAATAATGAGATTTTATGACTTATGTCTGCTAAAGGCTGTGATGCTAGGTCTCCCGTAAGTGCAAGCTCCTGCATTGCCAGCACTGCAGCTGCTTGCATATACATTTCATTGTGTGTGTGAGAAGTGCTAGCATACTGGTAATATTTACCCAAAGAGTTGCAGGGATCTCACAAACAGGTAATCATCTTGAATTGCTGTTTCAGGAGAACTCTCAGTTAATGTTATTCAGTGTTCTCACTTTATTACTCTATACGCAAGAGATTCTCATTTCTTTTCCATTTTCAAAATGAGGTGTTAGAAGCTTTTAAAATTCAAATTGCAAATGCCCAGTCTGTTTACAGCATGGTATATATATTTTGTAACAGTTGGAATAATTTTTAAAACCCTTTAATATAGGATCTCAGAACAGATTTTCTGTAGAAAAAGCAGCTTCAGAAAGGGTAGAGTTTTGTTCTGCCCCATTTTCCTGTTAAGATACAGCAGTAAAATTGCTGAAGATTTTAGACATATTACATCTGTTCTTTGAAAGAGAACAGCATAAAAGACATAAAATTACTGTTCTAGTAGATTACAAGCTGTAGTGTATATCTGCTGAAATTGGCTTTATGGAAGGTGCTTCTTCTAAGTTGATGTAGTTTAAAAATAAAATACTAACTTCTTTTGGATCATACCCTCCCTGAGCAGTGTAATAACTCTGTATTGCCTGTGTTTTTGGCCACATAGGCTTTGCCCAGAGTTTGAGCTTTGCGGAGCAGCCTGAAGGCCACACATGGACACTAGTGACCGAGCAAGGAGTAGGGTTAGTCCTATGCCATGTACTTCTTGTTGCTGTCTGGGTGGAAAGGGAGAATGTGAAGTCTTGACCCTCTTTAAGGCATAGTAGATCTCTTATTTTTCTGGTGGAAATGAGGATTTGGAAGAAATTCTATCTGTATGGAGTTTGTGGTACATTGCCAGTGTTCTTGGAGCAGCATAGATGTGTCACCATGTGATCCTGTCAGAGCTTATGGGTAGTCTGGTTATAAATGGCAGTGGCATGAATTTTAAGAGGAATGTATTAGCTGGGGACAATGAGGCATTACTGTACTACTGTGCAATTTTTGTGGTGGCTTTTTTGGCCTTTTTCTAACGTATCTAGAAGTACTAACATAGGACAGATCTTTATATAGTATTTATGTTCTGCAGTATTCACCAAAAAGTAAAGAGTAGTGGTGACGTTTGTAGATAAAACAGGCTTCTGCATTCAGTACAGCTATCTCAGGCTTTCCAAAAATTTCCTAGGAGTGTTTCCCTGCATTATAAATGACTATATGTATCCTTGGTATCTGTGTAGTGACCTAGTTTGTTTATCACTAACTACCTTGAATTTTTAGACTACATGTACTGTTGTCTACAAGAGTAAAGAAGAGGCTGGGTTTTGATTGTGGGTTGTGGGTTTTTTGTTCATTTGGGTTTTTTTATTTTATTTTTTATTTTTTTGTTTGTGTGGTTTGTGGTGGTTTTTTTTGTTTTTTGGTTGGAAGAGCTGTAATTCTTTCCTGTTTACCTTTATTTTTTGTTTCTTCGAGCTTTTGGTTTTTACGAGATCCTACTTTCTTCCTTTGCACAAAGGTTTTACATGGAGTTTTTCTCTTTTCCTCGAACTCTCCTGATAAATCAAAAGCTTTCTAATAGTTCTGAAAATTAGCAGTGTTACAAACCATAATGGCCAAGGACTAGAGTCAGCTGCAACCGCAGTACGCTCAGGGCAGGAAACACAGACAAAAGGCTTCACTGTGTCAAACACAATGTTATTTGAAAGTGTTTTTCGTGTTTAGGATTTATGTTGTACCTTAACACCTTAACCCATTGCTTCTTTTCTCTAGACTATTATTTTATCCCTTTTTCTTTTCTTTTTTTCCATTTGCAATGTTGAACTGACTTGAACTCCTGGATTTTTGATTTTTCAGTTGATGGTTCAAAGACCAAGGGCCCTGGTAGGTGTTAATTCAAATTTGATGCTGAAAGTAAGTTGCTCTTCACATTTAATTGTTTCAGGAATATGGATTTTTGTGGCTTCTCTTAGTTTCAATAATGCAAAGACACCTCTTGTGAATACAACAACAGAATAACTTTACACCAGAGCTTCCTCTTGATTAATGCCTGCAGCTTTGCCAAAACTATTATCTATATTGCAAGCTGTCACTTCATGTCCAAACCAAGTAATTAAATCTTCAAATCAGATGTGTGGTTTTTTATTATTATAAACATAGTTTAGGATTTTAAGGTTTTACAGAACCTTGGGGAAAGAGCTGCAGTACGCTCATTAGATAATGAGCTAAAACCTCTCTGAAATTTTGGGTTGTTACATTACATTTTCAGATTCGGACTCCTGTCTCTCAGGCAAAAACTGCCAGTGTGTATTTGTGCCTTAATGACTGCAAGTCCCTTTATGATCTGATCTGGGGCCTTTATTCTGGGTTGCTTTCCAACAATTATATAAAACACTTATCAACTTTTTTAATACTAAGTGGTGAAATCCTCCTTTTGCAATAAGCCAGTTGAGTAACACTGTGTACCTCAAATGAACACCACTGTCTTTCAAATGTAGGTGTTGTAGTTGGCCATTACTCTTGGGAGAACATGGTTCATTTATGCTTATATGCCAAACGAGACTGCCTCTGGCATGTGCTGGACCAACTGCCCTGGTAGATCAGAAACCTTGACCCAGATAAAAGGTACTGAGGGAGGATGCTACTGCACCAACCTCAGGCTGCGGAGATGCCCAGGGTGGGGACAGTGATGGCCTTGCCTGCCAGAGTGTGCTGCATGCCATCAGAGAGGACAAACAGGAGACTGACAGTCTTACAAAGACCCCACAAAGCCAACAGCTCAAGTCCTGCACTGCAAAGGAGGAGGGTATCTAGAGGACCACCTCCAAATGAGCTGTGCATAGAAATTTCCATGATGGGGAAAGCTGGAAGCTTGTCACTTCTGGCATCACATCTCAGCCCTCTTCTCCACATCAAGTTCTGCAGTTACAGGTACTGACCAAGTGACCAAGAAAAGAAAGAAGAAGGAGAGTCCCCTGCAGGGAACAGAGGCACCTCTCTGCTGAACTGACATCTTGGCTTGTTGCTTAGGTTTGGGATGCTGCAGAAAGACTGTGGCCAGTGATACTGGCGGGGTGGCCTGGCAAAGAAAATGTGGGATGGGTGATTTGGTGTGGCAGCAGGCACAGAAGGCAGAGGAAATAAACACTGCCATTGCCGCAGTCCTCCCCAGCCAGTCCTGCCAGACCTCTGTGCTTGGAAAGACTGGTCAAGGACAGAAATAACCATCAGCGGGTGAGCGACAAGGTGGGGTGGCTGCAGACAACCTCACCCATGGGCCAATGGGACAAGACAGACGGCACATGAGGGTGCTGAGAGCTGGCCAATGTCCTTGTAGGGTGAGACATCTATAACTTCTGGGAGGTCATGGAGATCTGGGGAGGTGCCAGTGACTAAAGAAAAGCAAACGTTGCATCCGTCTTCCAAAAAGATGGTAATGATGATCTGGGAAGCTGCTCTGGTCAGCCTTGCTTCAGTCCCTGGGAAAACTGTGGAACGTATTTCTGGGTGTACGGAGGAGAAGGTGACTGGGAGCCGTCAGCGTGGGTTTACCGGGGGTAAATCACACCTCATCCACCTGATGGAAGAAATGACTGGTGTGTGGATGAGGAGAGAGTAGTGGGTGTCATGTAGCTGGGCTAGAGCAATGTTCTTGACAGTTGCTGTTCTCACATCCAAGTTGGGTCATGGTGGTTTGTATGGATGTACTGTCACGGTTTGAGCCAGATTGGCCGCTCAGGCAGAACGACAGGTGCTCTACCCTACCTCTCTTCAAAAGAGATGCAGGAGAGAGAGAGAGAGACTTATGAATTTAGAAGGAACTAAACTACTTTAATGAAATATTAATAATAANAATATATACAAAACTGTGCCAAGCTTCCAGGATGACAATCACGTCACTGGCTGGCACTAGGGAAGTCCCAGACTGGACTCAGTGATGGACAGGAACTGGATTCCAGGTCTGGATTCAGGATTGGGATCAAAGGCAGATGAATACAGAGAGTCCTCCTCGGATGATGGCCATTGAAGAAAGAGGGCTGACCCTCTGATCCCTCAGCTTT
>RSEF01000031.1:55538249-55580361 GCA_003993805.1 Himantopus leucocephalus
CTGAGCTTTTGCTTTTCTAACTGCTTCTCTGCACGCCCTGGCAGTGCCCTTAGAGTTCTCCAAGGGTATTTGTCCACTTTTCCATCTCTGGTACGCTTCTCTTTCAGTTTTGAGCAGACTCAGAAGCTCGCCGTTAAGCCAAGGGGGTCTCTAGCTCCACGTTCTTCCCTTACCTTTAAAGGGGATGAACTGTTTTTGTGCTTCCAGGAGAGCATTCTAGAAAAACTCCCAGCATTCACCACCACCTTTGTCCTCCATGGAAGCTTCCCACGGAATCCCTCCCAATTGAGCTCTGAGCGAGCTGAAGTTTGCTCTTCTAAAATCTGAAACCTTTGTCTTAGTACTAACCTTCAGAGTGCTCAGCAGGATCCCAGCTCCACAATATTGTGGCCACTGCAGTCAAGGCTGTCACTAACTGAAATATTACAAAGCAGGTTTTCTTGGTTTGTGAGTAGCAAGGCCAGCAGTACCTCATTCCTGGTTGGCATGTCTGACATTTGTATGAGGAACAGTCGTCTATGCATTCCGGGAGCTTGATGGATTACATGAGTTGCTCTATTGTTCTTCCAACAAATGTCTGGGTAGTAGAAGTTGCCCATAATAACCAGGTTCTGTTGACCCGAAGTTTGCTTAAGTGACCCAAATATTGCTTCATTGGCCTTATTGTTTTGGTTTGGAGGTTGTTAGCAGATGCCTACTGTAAGATCCCCCTTGGAAACAACCCCTCTGATCTTGACACAGAGGCATTCGATAGGGCTTCCACAATCACTGTAGTTGACTTCTATAAATTCAAGGTTCTCCTTAACACAGAAGTTCATGTTTTCATGGAGCAAGGTGGAGCAACGTCCCTTCGATGTCATCTGTATTTATGAGTTCATTAATGCAATCAGGGTACAGACTACATGATGATGGTGTACAGCCAGGACCACATCAGGATATATAACCCCAGTTCTCCACTTCTCCTCTGTAGGACTCTTGTTTTGACTAGATTTTTTGTTTGTTTGTTCCTACAGCTTTGGTAATGATGCTGTGTTCTGGTGTGTTTGATTGGTGAAGAATCAGGTTTGCATTCATATGAATTTCCCTAAAATTATAAATTCAGTGAAGAAGAGAGAAGTTTAACCTTTGATGAATTCAAAAGAAGGAACTTCCTCCTGTTTCTTTTTGAGTTTCTGGTGGTGTTTTCCCCCTGCCCCCCAGTCACAAAAGTTAGTAAATCCAAGAAAAAATATCAAATTGCTAGACACATAGGATAGTTGCAAGATTAGTACCTGAAGGGATTGTTTCTTGATCATCAAGACAAACAGTTTTCAAATGTTTGTACTTCAAAATGAAAGGTTTAAAATATACTCCATTGATTTCAGCTATGTTACAGTTATTTTTAAGCCATTTCCCATTTGTTTCATTAACTTCATAACTACTGAAAGTTTTTAGGAGTAAGAAAGTAAATCATGCTGATTACAGGCTTCCATTAAACAGAAATAATAATTTTCTGCACTAGAATTGCATGCATTTTTTGTTTTAAAATAATTAGATGTATGTAGTGAATCAGCTTAAAATTTGCAATTAAAACTACTGAATAATATAATAGAAGAAATTCTTGAAGCAAATGAATTTCCAGACTTCCCTAACTATCTTCAGAAGGAAATGAATATATATAGTATCTATTTTCTCACAAAAAGATAAAACTATTGCTCTTCATAAAAGGAAAAGAGCAAAGAAAAGATGAGAACTTTTATTGGATCATAGAATCATAGAATGATAGAATGGTTTAGGTTGGAAGGGACCTTAAAGATCATCTAGTTCCAACCCCCCTGCCATGGGCAGGGACACCTCCCACCAGACCAGGTTGCTCCAAGCCCCATCCAGCCTGGCCTTGAACACCTCCAGGGATGGGGCAGCCACAGCTTCTACGGGCAACCTGTGCCAGTGCCTTATCACCCTTACAGTAAAGAATTTCTTCCTAACATCTTTTCTAAATCTACCCACTTTCAGTATAAAACTGTTACCCCTCTCCCTATCGCTACACTCCCTGATGAAGAGTCCTGCCCCATCTTTCCTGTAGGCCCCCTTTAAGTACAGGAAGGCCACTCTAAGGTCTCCCTGGAGCCTTCTCTTCTCCAGGCTGAACAACCCCAACTCTCTCAGCCTGTCTTCATAGCAGAGGTGCTCCAGCCCTCTGATCGTCTTGGTGGCCCTTCTCTGGACCCGCTCCAACAGGTCCACATCCTTTTTATGTTGGGGGCTCCAGAGCTGGATGCAATGTTCCAGGTGGGCTCTCGCGAGAGTGGAGTAGAGGGGGCAGAATCATCTCCCTTGCCCTCCTGGCCACCCTTCTTTTGATGCAGCCCAGGATAGGGTTGGCTTTCTGGGCTGCAAGCACACATTGCCTGGTCATTCTGAGCTTCTTATGAACCAAAACCCCAAAGTCTTATGAACCAAACCAGAAGTCTTTCTCCTCAGGGCTTCTCTCAATCCCTTCTCTGCCCAGCCTCTATTTGTGCTTGGGGTTGCCCCAACCCACATGCAGGACCTTGCACTTGGCCTCCTGCAACCTTCATGAGGTTCACATGGGCCCACATCTCCAGCCTGCCAAGGTCCCTCTGGATGGCATCCCTTCCCTCCAGTATGTGATCCACGCCACACAGCTTGGTGTCATCAGCAACTTGCTGAAGATGCACTCAATCCCACTGTCCATGTCGCTAACAAAGATGTTAAACAGCACCGGTCCCAGTACCGACCCCTGAGGAATGCCACTCATCACTGGTCCACACTTGGACATTGAGCTGTTGACCACAACTCTTTGAGTGTAACCATCCAGCCAATTCCTTGTCCACTGAGTGGTCCATCCATCAAATCCATGTCCCTCCAGTTTAGAGACAAGGATGTAATGTGGGAAAGTGTCAAATGCCTTGCACAAGTCCAGTTAGGTGATGTCAGGTGCTCTTCCCTTATCCACCAAAGCTGTGACCATGCTGCAGAAGGCCACCAAATTTGTCAGATGTGATTTTAGTGAAGCCATGTTGGCTGTCACCGATCACCTCCTTATTTTCCATGCACCTTAGTACAGTTTCCAGGAGGATCTGCTCCATGATCTTGCCGGGCACAGAGGTGAGACTGACTGGCCTGTAGTTCCCTGGGTCTTCCTTTTTTCACTTTAAAAATGGGGGTTAGGTTTCCCCTTAAGTGGGAACTTCACTGGACTGCCATGACTTCTCAAAGGTAATGGATAGTGGCTTGGCAACTTCATAAGAATTGGGTATTTTCTGAATACAGTGGCTATTATCAGAAGTGTTATGGTTTCTCACTGAGGTCTTCATGATTATCAAGGTATTTCAAATATTTCATCAAGTAATACAAACCTAAAGAAAATTACTAAAGTCTGAGTATATTTAGTCCTAAAGGTAAATTAATACATTTCTTCTCAGGTTTGTGAGCAAACACCCATTCATTTTAGTATTCTCTTTGCTGTTTTTGATAGAAGCTGGAATTTTGGCTGCACTTCAGCAGCAGCTTATTTAACTTGACAGTCTTCTGTGTTTAGCAGTGATGTGGCTATCTGAAATGGGAATGATGATTTTTCTCTTACTAGTATTGCCACAGAAGTATTTAAATCATCTGGCACAATTTCAGTCGGGGACTATTCCAGCAGAAAAGCCTAAGGACAACAGGATCATCAAAATGAATGACTAGGATAGAGAAGTCAAAGGGAAGAGAGAACTTAATGGTATAAACAATAATAATATCATCTTAGGCATTTAAAGAGTAAGTCGGATGGTTTCTAAGCAAATGCAGTCCTTAAAATACCCATGCTGTGTTTTTTAGCTTTATCCAAAACAATTGTTACTGTGTGTTAAAAACCTCTATTTGGGGATGAAACTAAATCTCTTAAGAAACAAACCCACACCACCAAATGAATTTATAATTCAGTTTGGTAGGCTTGTACATAAGGCCTTTGCTAGTACTCCCTTACAGCACAAAGGATACCTTCTCTATGTCTGTTAATAGATCAGGTACCAGCAGATGGGGCTCAGGGTTACACAGCTTTTATAGATTTCGGGAAGACTAATGACATTTCTGTTGTCCAGTATGACTGCTTGCAAAAATAGACTCTTTCCTGAATAAAAGTCAGCTTTACTGAAATACTGGCTACATTTTTGGGACATCCCACATTTGAACTGAAGTATTCAAACCAGAGTAATTGATGAAAATATCCTTTCCCAGGATGAGGATCGTATCCTGGGATTCTAACATCTGAGAATGCTTCTTGTTTTGTGTTCGTAAGGCATTTGGCATGAGAAAGACCTACTTCATGACTAGTAAACCATTTAGACAGCTCATTACCCAGAGCAATAAATGGTAGAAACCACTGTGTGGTTCCCTGTGGTCTGTTTAGGGACTATAGGTGCATGTACTTTGCAGGTCTTGGTTGCATACTGGTAATTTGGCGTCAAACTTTCAAGAATGTGAACTCTTGGATCTGCTTGTACATGTTGCATCCCTTGCTCCTAGTAAGGCTGCTTCCTTTTGCAGTGCCCAGCTTCTTGTGCAGCCACAGGTGAAGAATTAGGTGGCTTTGAACTAGACTGACTCAAGCTACAGGTGTAGGCACGTGGAAGTGCTGGGGGAATAAGCCAAAGCCAAAACCCGTTTCTTGAAAGACGTTGTCAAAAGTCTGCGCAGAAGAGATTGACCTATGTATATGGTAGGAATTTTCAGTCACAGCTGGTTAGTGCTGGCTGCCCCAGTGCAAGCTTGCATGTGCACGTGGGGTAGCATGATGCTATGTAGTGGTACACCTGCAGTCAAAAAGTAGCACCAGACGGGATGTGGCCTGCTTGCGGTAAGCGAGTTTTGAGACGTGTTGCTCGAGATATTGTAGCAGTCTCCGACATCTACACATAACTACTAGTATTATAACACCTGGACAAATATTTGACTATATTTAGCACGCTTTTTGACTTATGTGCAGCTTGCCTGTTAATTATCCAAGGGTATGGAAGGTTTCAGTACTGCTGTAGGATCTGTCACACCAGCTGTGTGGAGCAGGTCATTACTTAAAAGAGAGAGCTGAAGTGTCATGGCACACGCAGGGAAGCTTTAGAGGCAGTCAGATTTCTTCAGCTGGTTGTGGTTTTGTTTTTTGTTTTTTTTTTTTTTTAAATCAGGGGATGTGTGCACACATGCATGCTAGAGTGGATAAGAGTCTGCATTACACAAGTTAAGTGGAAAACTCATTTTGTCACAGCCCAGCACACGCTATGAGTGCAGAGCAAAGAGACTGGTCCAGTTTAGCCCCTCTGTGTTGCATCGGTCCAGCACTGCTGGAGCAATGCATTGAGGGTGCTCAGCACTGCTTGTGCCAAAGGCAAATAGCACTTCCCTGGAGCAGCCTTATAGAGGGCTGTGTCATCTGCAAAATGCATCCTGGTGTTAGTCTTAGCTTGGGGCTGTGCTGGAAGGCACAGACCAGTGCCAGGATTTTGTGTTCTGTACTTTCTGATTTCTTGTCCCTTTTCTTCCTTTTTCCCTGGTTCCTTTTCCTTTCCTTTTTCATCACTAAAACGCACACATCCTTGGTTTGGTAATGAAATGCAAAGGGTGTTTACTGGGACAGAAGGAGCTGGAATAGCATCCTGGGAGGAAATTTGAAAGCTGCCCTTTGCCAAGTACTTATAAGCCGTGAATCAGCAGGAGGGAGGGACTGTTATAAAAAGATCACCAGGCTTTCATCTGTGTAAAATCAGAGATGCTTGTCATGTTATCGAATAGCCAAGTGTCTTTTGTTAATTCCTACAGTGTTTTGCTAGGTATTGTGTACTTAGAAGCCTTATCAGAATATAAAATATCTAAATGGCACCATCTTTTTTCTGTGTGAAATTACCTTTTTCTTGTTTGTTTGAATTGTCCAATTAGCAACTAGTCATTTTTTCCTGTTTACAGCCATGTTTATAGTTATCTTAATTTATCTTAACAGTTATTGCTGGTTGGTTTCTTCATTTAGGAAAAAAATACTTAATCTGATAATACATTTTTTAATTATTTCATTCTTCATAAAGAAGCAACGATTTGTGTCTTTCTGAGTATGTAAGACTCATTAACTTATTTATGCCCTTCTAGTAAACTGATCGTCTTTGTCACCTAAGGGCTGAGATGTCAAAAAATGAGAGAAATTTAATAGTCCTTTAAGCACAATTCTGCAGTCACATGTGAGAATATATGAAGCAAATAAAGTAAATACCCAGTAAAATTTTCCACTTTGAAACATGGGATTTCTGTTTTTTATGATGGAAATCACTAAATGAATTTTAGTTACTTCTGTTAGTCTGATTTCCTGGTTTCAGCTGGGATAGAGTTAATTTTCCTAGTGGCTGCTGTGTTTTGGATTTAGTATGAGAATAATGTTAATAACACATATTGTCTTAGTTGTTGCTAGGTAATGCTTATATTAAGTCAAGGACTTTTTCAGCTTCTCATAGGAGCTGAGAGGGAGCGTAGGCAGGACAAGCTGGCCAAAGGAATATTCCATACCATAGTCATCATGCTCAGTAGATAAAGGGGTGTTGGTTGAGGGGCAAGAATCTGTGATCACTGCTCAGAATGGGCCGGGCAATAAATCACCGGGTGGTGAGAAATTGTATTGCATCACTCATTTTGTATATTCTTTTATCGTTATTGTTATTATATTCTCTTCCATTACTGTTCTGTTAAACTGTCTGTATCTCAACCCACGAGGTTTCCTTTTTTTCCCAATTCTCCTCCCCTGCCCCAGTGGGTGGATGGGGGTGTGTGTGATTGAGTGAATGGTTGCGTGGTCCTGATTGCCGCTTAGGGTTAAACCATGACATCATGTCTGAAGCAGAAGTATTGTTTTAGAAATGCTAAGTAACCAATGTATAAGTTAAAGATGTCATTTTTGGAAGTGTAAACCCTCTAAGTGTTATTGTATAGGTTTTGTATAGTAGTCCAGGTAGAATAATTGATTTGATACGGCAGTTGTATCTATTTTAGGGGTTCTTCTATGTGTATGGAGGGAGATTATGGAAATGACTGTCTATTTTGACCACTGCATTCAATGGTAGCTTTACGTCAAGCTTCGGAGAAGGTCTTTTAAAAGTCATTTCTGTGCTGACAGCATTCTGTCGTTTTGTTCAGGAAGAGTGAAATTATTCTGGGAGCTAGAATTTTAGGAAGAGTACAAAATGCTTTGATTTGAGTTGCTTTGTCATCAATCCTTAAATTGAAAGGTTTATGTAACTCTTGTTTGTAGCGCACATGCCTGTATCTCTCCTCCCATGCAACTGGAAATCTAATGATTAGGTCTGCTGTCCATACTATGACTAATTGTTTATGTGCCAAGAAATGTAAATGTGTGCCCTCGAGCAAAATCAACTGGCTTAGAGAAGATTGGGAAAGTAAAAAAGGTATATGTATTTCATTAGGCTGTTCATTGGAGTTGCTGACTGAATATGACACAGAGCTGAAGATACCTTGAGTAGAGTAACTCCATGTTCTCCGTGCTGTAAAATGAGGACTGGAGTACCTGCATTGGATATATTTCTCATTACATGGCTACCAGTTGCCTGATTAAGTCATTTCTTTGTAATATCAGCATCAAAAAAACCTGCTTGGGAGTAGAGGTTTTGAAGGCTTTTGCTCATGTAACTCCAAATGTAAGGCTGTATTCTCTCAAACATTGGACCATAATTTTGAACACACAATAAATACAGATTTAAAGTTTTTGATTCCAGGTCAGAACTTTCCAGCTCTGAAGCAAAATGATACTTGGATATAGACCTGCTCCTTTTGCCGGTGTGTGTTTGACATAAATTGTATATCATTTGCTCTATCTGACATAAGAGAAATACAGTCCTGCCTTCACTTGATTTGGTTGAAATATGTACTGACTGGTAATCCAGCAGTTTGTAAATCTGATATTAGTAATATCAGTAATACCACTGAAGGAACATGTAGACACCTTTTCCAATTTTCAGACTTTATGAATAATTTACATGCATGAGTACTGGTGTTGGTACTGACACTTTGAACATGTAGGGAAAACATCAGGAAATAACAGTGGCTGAAATTGTCAGGAATGTGCTTTGCTCTCAGTGTTGCTTTATCTAAACAGTTATCCTGAGTTCTGCATGCGCGGTAAGCTCTCTACTCCTCTGTGCATGCTTTAATTCATTTTTTTAGTGACCATGACTGTATATAATGATCCAGATGAGAGCTCACCGAGATCTTACAGAATGATACTCGGGGTTTTGCACCTCTACCAAAAATACCTCATCTAATATATCCTTAGTATGCCACTTGGCTTTTTCATGGAGTGAGAACGGTATGGATCATATGATTGATTAGGTCTTTGAGCCCACAGCTCAGAGGGACCCATTAATCCCTAGATATTGAGAACTGGCATGTTGTTCTAGTAAATGCTATCCCATCTGTATTAGTGCATTCCTTGAATTCATCCAATTATTCCTCTGCTGTAACAGTCTGCCTCAGTATCGATGTCATTCCCCAGATTTGTATCATGAGAAAGATTGCTAATGGAAATACTAAAAGACCTATTCAATGACATGTTTCAGAAGCAATGCCGCTCTTTGCCAGAGTTACTTTTTTCAGCATGCTCATTATCCACATGAAGTCCGTATTCACCTTACATTTCCTCTGCTAATGATGCTGACAGGAGGCCCTGCTAACACTGAGTTGGTGAATATAACTCCTCCAGCATGTTGCGTAAAGAGTAGCAGTTACAATTAAATCATATGGAGAACAAGGATATAGTTGACCTGTTATGATAATGATGTATTTTTGAGTCTGTTGTGAAGATAATGGTTTTAGACATGCATTAGACTCATTGCAATTTCACTGCATAGTTTCTGAGTCCAGAAAAATGACACTTCTAATTAAGATGGGAGACACAGGCAGGATGTCTGTTGTCATGGATGTCGGCATACCTGTGATGGGTTGAGTGTGTGAGGCAAAACTGAGGGTTGCTGATCACTCTGGAAGAGATAGTGTCCATAACATATGGCTGTGTCTTTAGGTGTCCTATGCAATTATGGTGTAAGCTTGAGAAATGGTAGGGAAAAAAGGAAAAGAGCAGTTCAAACATGCTCATAAATGCTATTGTCATCTACATATCAGTAGGGAATGGTATCAATACAAAATGTATTAACATAATAAAAGATTTTTTAGAAGTGCTTTTGAAGGCATGTTCACGACAGTGATACAATAGAATATCTTTCTAATCTTCAGCTTGCTTTTATTTTTAGCTTATCTATTAGTTTGTTGTTTAGAGAAGAAAAGTCATGGGTGGGGAGGAGAACAGAGAACAATAGCCTTCCTTTTCCAAGTGAAAGAATAAAGAAATTTATGTAGAAGGTGGTTGTGAGCACAATAAAATACATCAGTTTGAAAAAGTACTTAGGGGAAGTGTCAGATACTCATCGGTCCTTCTTTAGATCATTTTGAGCCTCCTTTTTGGGCAACGATAGAATTGTAAGGAGCAATTGTATTTCATCAACAGCTCTGTCTTTTTAAAAGACACTTCTTTAGCGTAGGTGTTATCTAAACTAGCTTCTGCATAGCATTCTCCATCACTCATTAGGAATATTTATCCCATTTGATTCATCTTCTTTTATTTCTATGCTTACTAGACATACTTGCAATATATTGTCAAATTTCATGTAAGGCTTTTTGCTCTGTTTGATAGCATTTCTTCTGTTATTCCTTGTCATCCTAATTCTATTGTTTGTTATGGCAGCAAGCAAGCTTTAAATAACTCAAGTGCCTATGGAATAGGGCTGTTGCAACAGGTCTGTTTAAAAACTTTGTAGAATGACTTCTCACTTTAAACCTAATCCTGACTATACTTCTTATACCATAAGCATTCTTGCTGATTTCAGTGACATATTAGCAAGAGCTTCAAATGTCAGGAAAAATTTACTGCTTTCAGGTTCTTACCATAATAAATTAAAGAAATAATCTCTTGCACCTTTTATTACTTGGTAGGTCCTAAGAGTTTAGAATAAATCAATAGTAGTGATAGTGTTTTGTACTATACTTGGAAATAGTATTTAATCTAGTATCTACCTCTAACATCTTTAAATTAAAATAAACTCTTTATCAACTAAGGGACGATTAACGGAAAACAGCAAAATACCCATAAAATGATGGGTGTACCAGATGCTTTCTTAAAATCCCAAATTTGTATTAGCGTTTGTGTAGCATTCCTACACTTAACAAAATGTTCTTATCTGTCCCATTGGAAAGAGAACTTGTCCTGTCACATCTTCTCTTTCAAAAAGTGAAAAAATTGAAAAAAATACTCTGTGCAGCTGTTGTGTTTGTACATGGAAGAGTCCAGTGCTGAAAGAATGAAAGGCCGTTCTAAAAATGCACAGTGAACGTCTGCATCTAAATACAAAGTCTTCTAAGAGAAAAGAAGAAGTAATAATTTGTACAACAAAACATTACATAGCACTCGTAGCTATCCCTGTGAAATAATCACAAGAGAACAAAATGTATTTTTGAGTTGCATATCTTCACCTGCCTATCCTGAAGTGAGGTACACGTCATTTACCAAAAGGAAAAGCAGAGGCAGAAATTGGGTAGTTGTGGTGCTTGAGCTAATAAACCTCTGAGAGATCAGGAAGAGTGCCCCGGGGACACACTTGCAGGGCTTTTTGAATTGCAAAGGACTGGAATTTAACTGCTTGGAGCACAAACATGGAGTTTATACACATGTAAACAAAAAATAATGTACTATGTGGTTTAATACACTCAAATGGTATACATGATGTAGAGAATATACTGACCAGACGTGTTAGAATGTACTATACAATTACGTGTTAAAGAGTGTACTATAGCATATACTGAAATAAATACTATAATGTTATTCTTTATTAATACATTATGTTTAACATAGGAAAAAAGGGTGTTTTGGACCTAAGGAGTTGGTGGTGTAATAATATCTATAAAATCTATGAACATAGATTTGTAGGCAATTCTATTTATTCATATTCAGTTTGTGTGTGAGTATTTCCAAGGCAAGAGTTTTCAAAACATTGTGCTAAGGTATTCCAGGCTTTCTGTTGCAGGACCATAGACTCTTGCTCCCTACAGCCTCTTTACGAAGCAGAAGGAAATCGTTTACCTTAGAAAGGGTACAACAGCAGTGAATCTGGATCTGGGTCTTTCACTTTTGATGTAAATTTTCAGCATATTTTTTCTTTTCCTCCAGCTGTTCGTGTAGACTGTACAGCGTGGAGTTCCGGAAAGGTTCAGGAAACATAGTGTGAAGTAGTTTACCATAGTCCCTCTATCTTCTATACTCTCATTTGCTTGAGTATGCTTGAGCATACTTCCGTTTTACCCTTTTTCTGGATGGTAGGTTTTTTGTTTGGTTTCAGCCTTTCTGATGTGGGTTTTTTTCATAATAAACTGTGATGCAGAACCCCCCTTACATCACAGATTAAGCTACTGAAGTGAGTGATGTAAGGCTGATGAGCATATAGGCTTGTATCTGTAGGCCACTAATGTTGGTTAACTACAGATGGTAGAAGATGTTTTTTTCCTTTACTTGCACTTGCAAGGTCCACTGTTTCCTCCCATAGCCCTGCACATTCAGCTGCTTTAGAAATGGTGACGTTGCTTCATTCTCTCAACTAGCCACTGAAGCCTTCACTCGCCTCACCTGGCCTATTATGTAGTAACTCCTCTGTGAAAATGGGGATTAAAAAGCAAAACAACAATTAACTCAGAAACTTTATCTCAGGAATTTTACCTGCTGAAACTGAACACATTTATTCGGGTAGCTGTTCAGTTTAATCGTCTAGCCCATATCACTCTCACTGTGTAGGATTGTCTTCCTGGTGAACAAGTGTTAGTACTTAATGAGGTAACTAATTTTTAAAATTTAAATCATGTGGCTGCCACTGTTCTCCTTCAGAGACAATTGCAAGCCTTGATGTCAGCAGAAGTCTTTTGATTTAGCTCTGAAAAGACTGGCAGGTTGGGAAAACCTGCTTCTGGTCATTGTAATAAAAATGAAGAGTAGATATTAAGAATTCCTGTACACTCCTTGCCTGGTGCTTCATAGACTATTGCCAGAGAGCTGGTAACTAGCTGCGGTATTTGTTTTGAGCTTGCATGGGGTTCAGTTGCTTCATTTAGAAATCAACATTATATCCCCTTGAGTTTCGAATGGGAATAAATTATCTAGCTTTTTTCCCCCCTATTTTTAGCCAGGAACTCATAGTGTTCATTCTTCTGTGTCCTTACTGTAAATCACACTTGGCTTGTCAGAAAGGGTTCTTAAAATATTTGTTTAAGTAGTACAGTGAACACTTTTCTAATGATGTCTTTTGATTGTAAGAACAGATTTTAAACTGTTCCTGGTATTTAGCATTATAGAGTGGGCTGGCTCATATCTGATGACGGATAATTGGGCTGCATATTTTGGTGTGGGATGGGCCAGGATGTGAAATAAATTATCTATAGCCAGCTGTTTTCACAAAACTTCTAAGAAGGTAACCATCTTTGAGTTTCTTAATATTCTACTCAGTGAAGTGATGCACATTTACAAATTAACTCAGTTAAACTGCATACATCTTTTTGTTTAGGAAAGCACATAAAAACAATTCCTGAAAATCAGAGAGGTGTGGTGGTGTCCGGTCAGCCATGCCAAAGAAGAGGTATCATTTATTCCTTGGAAGGAGAACACCCAAGAGGAGTTGTAGGTCAGAGGTCTAGGTATTTGTGTGGGCAAGGGAAGTTGCACAAGACATGGAACCAATTGTGTTCACGATGCCCTTTCCTTTTCACTTAGGAACTTTACTGGAAGAGGTAGCTTGAGTCTGTATAATGATAAAAATGGGTCCAATTTCCTCCTTCCCTCTTTCATCCCTCAGGAATAAGGGATATAGCTGGAAGGAATATGCAACTACAAGAGCTAGAGGTGTGGAAGGAAGAGCGGAACTGTGCAGGAAGAGAGGGCACACCTTTCTGTAGTGTATGCTGAAAAAAAAAGGGAAATCAAGACTGTCTTTTTCCCCACATGTATTTGATGCAGGAAAATCATGAGAGACTCCTCCTTATGAGCAGGGAGATGTGACAGGTCTACCCAAAGTAAAGTTCTACCTTGGAAACTTACAGCGAAATCATGCAATAATGAAAAAACGTTTCAGAGAGTAGGAGCTGGGTCAAGCTACTGATCCTTCTCAGACATAGACTAGACTAGACTAGACTAGAGTAGTTCAGTTAGAAGGGAACCTACGATGATCATCTAGTCCAACTGCTGCCGCCTTTTTGGTACCTTCCTTCCTCTTCATCCTTCTGTTCTCTGTCCTCACTTTCGTATAACTCAGACAATACTGCTTGCTTGGTGCATAGCGATAATAGTGCTTCTGTAGTTTTGGGTGTAAATAGGGTTAAGAACATTAAACATTTTCTCTTCTACAGTAAAGATGAGCATGGCCACACTGGGGATAGGTTCCTTCCTACATGTGTCTTGTGATGAATAATATTTCCCATTGGAATGGGAACTAGAAAAACTAATATTTGGAAGTCTGAGAATAGTTTTAGCTATCCTTCTGCTAACTTTAAATTTGCCTTCTGATATAGAATGCAATTACTTTCTTTCAGCAGCTGCAGTGGGAATCAGAGTTTAGAAATTCACTTTATTATTTAAAACGGCTTTGAGCGATAGACAAAGGTTGTTTTCTCTTTCTGAACTGCTAAAGTTAATAGCAAATGCCTTCACACAATTAGCAGATTAATAATCAAGGATTTTAAGACTACTCAAGATTAGGAATTTATCTCTAGGCCTTTCAAGTTCTCAAATGTAATCAGTTTAATTAGTTAGATGATGCCACCTTGAAGAATGTTAAAATTCATTGAGCATTGGGCTGTTCCTGCTCTCCACTTCAATTTGCTTTCTTTCAGAAATGTGTTCTCAGTTGAGTGCTTCATTCTCAGCGAGCCATGCAATAATAGTAAATTTCAGAGATTATTTTAATGATTTCTAAATATTAGTCTAAAGTTAAGGCTTACAGAAATAACTAAGTTTGGAAACTGAGGAAACTTTTAATTTGTTCGGTCCCTGGAAGAAAGCTTTGTGTTTACTGTTACTCAGTTTCCTAACTAAGTTTTTTCAATTTTTGTAATGTCTGATTTTATACTTCTCCTTTCCTGTTCAGCTGCACTAACTTGTGTGCTTAGGGGAAAAAAAAAAAAACCACATGTACACAAAAAAATGCTACAGGAATATTGCTTGCAAAGTCCAGGAAGCACTACAGTGGAAGGAAGCACAGGAATTAATGTTGTCTGTGTGGCCTTTATTTAGCCCATCTTTGGCTTGTGATGTAATACGTGATTACATACTGTTTTCTGTCCTTTTATAAAGGTGAGACTCCCTCATGGCACAAGGAAATGGTTGGTGTGTTCACTTAGTAGCATATCTCCTCATTCAGCAAAAGGTGGCTCTTCAACAGTTTTTGAGCTATTATGCAGTGATCTTAATGGTAATGCAGAATTCTTGTGAAAAAATGCAGATGACTTTATAGTGAGTTGTTGTTCATTGGTTTGTTGAAATGTTTTTATATATGGGATTATTTGAGCCTAAAAGGACGTTTGTCATAGAAGCTAAGAGAGAAATAACACATTGTCTACACACAAAATATAGAAGTCGTATATAGAGTTTACAGATACAAGCTGGTATTTTTTCCTCATTTTCTTTCAAATATGTGAGTGTACGTACCTGCTGTTGACGTAAAGTGAGACTTTTTTGGTCAGTTCAGGGATCAAAAAAAATCAAACTTACCAAAAGTTCTTCCTGGGTAGATGATGATCAAAAGATTAAGCAGGGCTTAAAGATTTGCCTACAAAGACAGGTATATACTAAGACATCAGAGTGGATTGGATCATCTGTGTTGTGGGCACATGTCTTGTTCCTCTGACTGTGCTCTCTGATGAGGTGGTCTCACGTTAAAGCAAATAGATGGAAGTACTTCTTAACCCAGTGTTTTTGGTAAACAATGACACTTTGGCATGTTTTATTGCCACAGGTTTTGCTTGGGTTCAAAAAGCAATATGGACATACTCACAGAAGGATTTTTCCTAGTGTGAAGACACCTACTCTCACTTGAGAAGCCTCTCATTGTAAGTTGCTGGAAACTCGAAGAATGTAGCAGTACAGGATTGCTATTCACTGGTTTTGTAAACCTCTGCTGTAAACTGCTCTTAATTCTGTTGACCTCTTTGACCTGCCCCAATATGACTATTGTTATACTTTGTCCTCTGCTACCTGAACACTCATTTTTCAGCTCCATCAAGAAGCACTTCTCAGACTGCCCTTTACACCACGCTGTCTATGCCATTCTGGTTGGCAAACTGCGAACCTATGCAAACAATGCAATTCTGATTGGGAAGATACAAGTCCAGAGCCTAAACCTGTATGAAAGTTTGTTTTCTTTCCCCTGTTATTTATCCCAGAGAAGAGTTATGGTTCAAAGCCCGTTTGCCTTGTAATCACAGCAGGGTTGAGCATTATTTATTGCATTCTATTCAAAACTTGCTCCTGAAATAGAATGATTAATTTCCTTGCAGGGTCATCAGTGTTCATCCTTGTAGCATCTTTGCAAGGTTTCTGAATGTGTCTGAAAACATTTCCATAACAACTCCCTGAAATCATCTCATATCCCTGAAATGAGATGATATCGTTGTCTGTGCAGAAATAGGAAACTGAGGCAGGACATTCTGGCTATCTGATACCGTTATGGTAGTCTGTTTCTTTAAAGAGAATTTAAAATATTCAGCTCATAGATCGTACATTTATTGTAGATGTAAGTTGTCATCAGTTTTGCTTACAACATCTGGAGTTTACGAAATGAGCAGCACAGGTAGCAACCAGTCACGAGCAGTCTGGGTGAAACAGGAGATGCCTCAGTGGTTTCATTCCACTGTTTTAACCACGAGTTCATTTCTCCATTTCCTGTAGCTACCTGTGCCAACCATTATGTACCTTGCAACACTTCTAGTAAATGAAAAATCAGTGCTAACTCAAATATCTTTCACTGCGCATTCCTGATTTAACCTTTGTGAATAACTCTGTTTCGCTGATCAAAATGGTGAAAAAAGTTCTCCCTCCAAAACAAAAATGTTGGTGCTTGTTTCCTGAAATAATACATTATGTGTTTTTGGAGTGTTTTTCACTTTTCCTACAAAACCACAAAAATCACATTTTAAAATAAAAGTTTGTTTCAAGATACAAATTGAAAAGACTTATGCTATCTTGAAAACTTTCCCAGTATTTTATTTTGGGAGTCCAAAGTATTAATGAAATTCAGTTGTAATTCACCACGTTCAGCTCAAACTGTTATTTCATGAGTAACTAATCTATTAACACAATATAACTCAGCTCACTCAACTATGACACACACCAGGTCCAGCCTGTATGGCTTCACTGTGGCTAAACAAACATATTTTTCACTCACCTCATTTGCATATATGAATTAAGTATTTTCTTTCCTTAAATATCATTTGAAGTAGAAAAGCTGGAAGACTTCAGTCCAACAGAAGGAGACATTTTATGGTTGTGGATGAGTGATTAATCTAGCCAAAGGTAGCAGGATTGCTGGTTGGAACTGTAAGTCCATATCTAACACCTGACGTGGCTTTGCAGAACTGCTTTTAATGAAGACACTGGAGGTTGCTTCCTTGATTCATTTCGACACACAAATGAGTTGAGCATGGAGAATAATTGACTGGCACACCTTCATGCTAAGTACTTCTGCATTTCAGAGTTTGCAAACAACAGCTCCTTAGTGCCAGGGCATTATGTTAAAGCCAGAGCATCTTACCACTTTATTCAGATTTTTCTTCCTTCCATATATTTGTGACTTGTCCTACATAAAATCTGGACCTGTTTCTTTTTAAATATTGATTATCAGTTCTTACTTGGCAGAAATCCGTAGTTTTTCAAGGTGTTCCTGCTAACTGCTAGAATCAGCCTTTGGACTAACGTGATGAATGTTACCCACAGCTTTTAAAGACAGTGGTTTTATTGAGATTGCTGCCTCACCCTCCTTTTATAGTGTGTTCCCTTGTGTTCCCCTGAGACACCTCTGTCAAGAGTCCCACACGTTAGGTGAGTATTGACTGTCTTGATGATCCAGACTGTGTCAGGTAGTAGCACCGTGTCTTGGAGGTACTGAGACACCTCATTTACCCACCAGCTTCCAGATTCAGTGTGTTCCAGCACACAGCCCCAAGCAACTCCAGAAGGTGGGTATGCAAAATCCTACCTTTTTAGTCAGTTCAAAGTATCGAACAGCTACAAAAACAAAACCCTACTGCAAATGGCAGAGCTCCATCCAAACCTTGCATGTGGAGGGCGGTTTTGGTTGCTTCATCCATATGAGTACATAAAGATTTTTAATTTATCTTTCCATTTAGCCAGCTGAGAGAGTTGCTAAATGTTTTGCCTTTGTAGAGGCTGTGATCCCCATAATTATCTAACTAGTGCCAGAACAATTCTAGAAGACAGGTAATACACATTTTGATTATTTGATGGTGAATTAGCAGGAAGTATAAAAAGGTATTAAAATCTGCTCTTCTTTATGAACATTTGACTGTGATGAGCCTTTAGAGGCAGATTTTAGAAATCCATGTGTTTGATACAAATGTTTCCGCTCATAGTAAGTACCTCTAGTGTCTAAATCCAGAACTAAGAATTTATTTCTTGCAATATGCTTTCTTTCATTTATCTATATACATTTATCTCTTCTATTCAAGGAGTATCAGAAGGGAATAAACCCCTGTTTTTCAATAGAAAGTAAATAAGCCATATTTCCCATCCAGTGGTGGCAAGAATGGGAGGGATAGGGGACGAGGCAAACTGGTAACTGGGGTGCTGCGAGACTGGAATCTGTGGGTTCAGATTCTTTACAGAAGAGGGCTTTTTATGTGCTTTTATTGTGGGTACCAGCAAGCAAAGCTTCTAGAAACACCAGTGAAAATACAAACCTTGTAAAATTACTTGAAGACTGCTATTTCCAGCCTTTTCTGGTTAATTTTACTGCATATCTTATTTTTATTTTAAGTTGTCAAATTTCATGTTACAATATAATCAACAAAACCAAGTAGTAAACAAAATGTATTTTCTGTATTTGCATAGCAATCTACTTCTTCCACCTCATCCATTTAAAAAAGGTTCTCTCAGAGACTCAAGATGGACAAATATTTATATTAGCATTATGGGACACGAGTGTAAGAGTACGGAGAATAGGGCAAGGCTGTTGTGTGTTTCATCATGCTGAGGAGTTCTCCGTGTGTGAACTTTTATAGCAATAGCTCTTATAAATTAATCTAAAATGGGTGAAAGTGCCCATGCATGGAGATATCTGGGAATACCTATTACAATTAAACTCGTGCTACTTAATCATGATGGACTTACAAGTGTGGATGAACTGCGAGCTGTAGCAGAAGCACTGGATATGATAAGTGATCTCTTACAATGTGAGTGTGGTAAAAATTTCAGGAAGGTGGTGCACTGTGAAAAAGGAAGATGATATTTAGATAAAGTAATCATGAGACAGTCTGGCAGCTTCATGAGTAAGTGCCAATCAAAATCCCATCTTATTCTCAGGTGGCAATTCAGAGTGTTGCCATAGCTATTAGTCATTCACATATAGGATGTACCCCTCTGTCTTACTAATTTCCAAGGGGTAGAGGGAGCTTCATAAATAATAATAACAAAATGTAAGAAAATCCAAGAAGGCTTTCTGCTGAGAAGGTGCCACTTTTAGAATGAAACTTACGGAGGTCTAAGGATGTCAGCCAGGATAAATTTACTCTCTTTAACTGATACATGACTCAGGATTGAAAGGATTTCTTGTATATTTGGGCACTACCACTATCACCAAAACAATCAATTTTAGATTCTTTGCAAGGAAAAAATTGAGCATAGATTTTCCTTGCAAAAGAAAGGGTGCAAAATGTAGGGAAAAATGTCATTTGCTTAGTGGAGATAGGAAATAGCAAAAAAAATAGTAAATATCTAGAAGCTTGAGCTGAGGTTTCCAATATAGATTTTGTGATAACCTCTAAGGCGAAGGACAAGTGTTCCTTTACAAATGTACTTCTTTCTGAAAAACCCAGCAGGCAAGGGCAGAACGAGTAATCTGAGGAAAAAGCTATGAAAGCATTTTCTCTCCCTCCAAGGATTTTACTAGTGTCTGTTTCTCTCGAATTAGATGTTTAAGGATTCAGTCAGGGGGATGGAGAGATCTTACTCTGCACTCAATACTCTTTTTTCCCTACACTGCTGAGATTTTTTTTTCCCCTCATCATTTTGTCTCTGGTGAGAGGAGGTTCCCAGGCAGGAACCAAATGAACAACATGAGAATGACCACAGTTGTTTCTTTTCTTTTAAATCAGGTTATCTTGCAAACACCATCTCCATTTGATACTTTATTTTCTTTCTCCCTGTGCCTTTTTTTTTGTCTGTGGAAACAGCAGTGCTGCCCATCCTACCTAGTAATCTGGGAAGAGTCATAGCAAGAAGGGTGGAAGCAATATTCTTGGGGGTAGCAGCAGGAATGGCTTTGAACACTTACTTTCTTAGACATTCTCTGAAATGGGAGGTTTGGGGGTGGTTCAGAGTTTGGCCTACTATGTGGACAACAGTGTAGAAGTTTCAGAATTTGTTAGAATACAGATATGTGGCATACAAGTGGGAGTGGGGACAGGCAGCGTTGGAAAGGGCTACTGACTTTGAAGTGAAGTCTGTTTCTGTTTCACGTCTTGAGACCATAACAACTGCAAGGTTGTTATGACCACTTGTCATAATGACACTGTGTCATTATGACCACTGATTCAGGAAGCTGTCAGAGAAGTTTTTACTTAAGATATTTCTTCATCTACCCTTAATGAATTTTTCATGACACAGAACTGAGGATACAAGTTTAATGCAGAGAGGACTTCTAACAATATCATTATTCAGGTAACACTTTTAAAAAAGCGTATGTTTCAAAATAATTCTGTATTCTTGGAGAGTGAGCAGTGGTTAAGCTATCACAGTAAGATCTTCAGAGCAAAAATGCTTATGACAAGTAGAGAGTTCTCCACGGGTGGATACAGTTGTGAGCATGCAGTTTTGACCACCACAACACAGAGACTAAGTTTCTGGAAGTGGTATCTTAATCCTGAAATCAAGGCTTAAGTGTCTTGGAAGACCTGTTTTGGAAGACAGTCAAGTTACTGCGTATGCTGAAAACTGTTGTGATAAACATATATGTTAAACATTCAAAAGTTATTTAGATAAGGTTAAGTGACAAACATTAAAACCCTTTTTGTGGTTTGAAACTTTTCATTTTCTTGCTGTCTTGCTTTCAGTTGCTAACACGTGAAGAAATTGTGATGAATGTTCATATGCCCCACATTAAATATTTGTTAGCAGGACCAGTTACAAACCACAGAGGTCGGCTCCTGAGCCCAGAATTGTCTAAGCCTTGACTAGTTGTACCTGTCTTTCTAATTTGTGTCCCAAAGACATAGGATTTTAGTAGCATTCAGCATGGCCTAGTTCCGTCTTTCCTCAGTCTGGTGGAAAACTCTGGGTTTAATGTGAGCAGCTGTTGGTACATCGCAGTACTTCTGAAACTTTTAGCTACACAGCTCTTAAAATGGAAATTAGATCTGTCAGAAGACAGGATCATCACAGATAGCAAAATAAAACCTAGTGGAATATATAATCAATTTTTTTACCTAAAATGGAACGCAGTTTCTTAAAAAACTGTAAGCAACCATGGGAATTGTTCTGGCCAGATTTCAATGATGATAGAAATTAATCTACAGCACTAGCATTTGTATAATTTTTTTCCTGGAAATTGTGTAGGAGACCTAAAATATCCTGCCTGTATGGATTTAGTATCTTGACATTAAGGTGCTTGGCAGCAGGTTTGAAGTTTCAAAGAAAAAGCAAATAACACAGGTTGGTTGTGTCTGAATCTCTTAAAAATATTTGAGCGTCCTACTGGTCTGCCAACTGAGGAAGATTTTTAGAATGGAGTTAAAAAAATTTCAAGGTTTCCACCTTGTCAAACACTGGCTGACAAACCCCAAATCATCTGACTGCATTCTGCAAAGTGGTTGTTCTGCTTACGTAGATCAGCACACGTTCGGTGGCTCTGTTTACAGGGTTGGTCTTTCTCGTGCAGATCATTCATTGGTTTACAACTCTTGCGCTCTGGGTTGTCCTGCTGCTGCCCAATTATGTCTTTCTCTTACTACAGTCTTTTAATTGATTACCCATCCTCCCTGTCACCCATACTGATTCCCTGTTGTTTGTTGTTTGGGTTTTTTTTTTGCATGGGACTGGTATTGCTGATATAAGTGACAGGCCACAGCAGTGAGACCAAGGAAGAGTAAATGGTTTCACCATCAAGTATTGGAGCTTCTGCCCCTTGTTCAATGGACTAACCCTCTTCTTTCTAAAATCTTTTCTCCCAAAGGGAATGTGGAGCGTTCCCTGGATGGCTGCTTTTTCTCCTGGAGACAGAAATACTATAAAATTGACTTACTTTCATTTCAGGAGACGTAGTTTTTGAAAGATGTCCTTAACTGTACTGGAACAAGATGATTAGGAGAAAATCAGTGAAGGAAAGGTGAACCTGGTATTAATGTAATTCTAAAACTATGTCAGTGGCAGAGAAACTGGTTTTAGGACATTGCTTGTAAAAATTACTTACCTGTACAAATATGCCTGCCTTCCTAGTAGTTTTGCATCTTTGTTTCCTGTCCGCTGGCTGAGGTCTCTATTATAGATGCTGTTTGACTGCCTTTGAATGTTGCACATCTGTTGAACTGAAGGCATATTTAAATTTGAATTAATGTCACCGATGCCTTAATAATTTTAGCTACATGCAGTTTTAGGTTATATCTGCTTATATCTTCATGTTTGTGGTTTTCTTGAAAATGGCAGATTGAAAGAGTAAAGTTAAATAGCAAGCATCACATCAAGCTGCTTCTGGTGATTTGTATTCAGCTACACTTTGACCAATCATCTGAAGATTATTATGAAAAGTGAAGAAATATTGAAAAATATTTTATTGACATCACTGATAAAAATAATTCAGCAGTGTAATCTATTTGTGGGCTTTATAATAGATGCTTCCTCTAGCAAGTACTGCAATCTCAGTGCTGTTCCTGAATGCATGGTTTGGATTTCTTGTGCACTGAGTCATCCACTTGCATCCAGTGATTGTTACTAGATGGTAGAAAGTTATACTCACAATATCATCTTCAAATAAATGGATTTTTGAGGGTATTTTTTAGATAGGAGCACCTGGAGTCTTATTTTGACTGGTAAAAATATCCCTGAAAAGTCAAAGCAATGTTGCAAATGTGGAGTGACACAGCTCTGAATCTGTTCTCTTGAGGCACATCAGACATGTCAGAATTTTATCAAATGGGAATCTGTGGAGAGAGATACATTCTTCATGCATCTATTTTGAATCTAGGAGTTTTGTTCGTATTACAATTTTTTTTGAGTAGACCTTTACAAATTTGTGTTCGTAAAAGAAGACTGGTTTTGCTCATGCAGTCACATCCCCACACTCTTCTGTAGAAGTTATTTAAAAAACTACATCAACCTGAAAGCTAGGCAAACCAATGTGAGCCTTTAAAGGAAGTATCCATTTTAGAAGCTTTTCAAGATAAAAATGGTAACAATAAATAAAAACTGTACATCAGCTAGACTGTATTGTCTTATGGGCTGGAGAAAGTGGTTATTACCAGAGACAAGTCCTCTCAGATCTTCTGCAAGAAGTATGTAAGGAGGAGTTGCAAAGATTTCATTTGAAGACCTCTCCAATGTCTTCCAGACCTGTCCAATCCTTTCCGTGTTCACAGTTGCACTTGCAAGTGAAAGGACGGCAGGCAGTGACTGGTATTGGGGACCCAGTCCTCATCTGCTCTTCTTCTTTCTTACAATTTTTGGCCATGAAAGAGGAGGGGCAGGTTGATTTATCCCAGGCAGTGTAGTGACTTATTTCCCTGGTGTAACTGAAGGGAAGGTATCCCAAGGCTCAGTCCTTCCTGAAAGAGAGTTGTTACCACCACTTAAATCTTGATATATCCCTGAATAATGCATAGTCCCAATAATCTCTATACAGTGCGTAGTAGGAATTGCATTTACACATAGATGAGAAAACAGGTGCAATTTTATCCACCTAGGTAAAATGGTGTTGTGTACACATTTTGAGAATAATTGTCTGTTTTTAAAGCTGAAAAGTTGACACAGAATACGATCCAGCTGAGTATCTGCTAATTAAGATGATATATGCACATCTGGAAAGCTCCTAGGGAGTAGTTGGTTAGAAACTGTGCAAAACTAAAAATAGGGGAGTCCAATTTCATATGTTTAAAATATTTAGTAGGTATGGACAGGCATTGGTTCCAAGTAACTTGTGAATTTTTATTAGAGTACATAATTATTATGCCTCTATTTGAAATGTTCAAGCTAGTATAAATTTACCAGATGTCCTATTTCAAGAACAATCTAACATGTCAGAACATGTAACATAAATACATTTTTTATGCTAATATTTTTATGTCATCTAGGAATTATTGGTAGAGAGATTTTAAAAACAATTTGTATACAACCATTTCTTGTAATACCTTGTTGAATTTTTTTAAATATGCTTTTTCACATAAGAAAACAGTTTAGTATCTAGTTCAGACTAAAAGTTCTCTTTGTGTGCTGCTTGACTTGTAGAAATCTCACAAAGTTGTCACCCAAGATCTTATGATGGATTGGGTTTTATTTGCCTGTGGCCTCTTTACTTCTTTCTCACTGTTCCTCCACCGTATTTTCAGTGGAATCTAATCACTTACCAAAAAATGAAAATTTGTCAAATTTGGTTTATTCATAGACAATACACTTTGTTCCAATTAAAGACCACGAAATAATACAAAATGCTTCATTCGCCCTTAAAGAAGATGGTTAGCATCAGGCAGTTCAATATATTTCTCTGAAAACAGATAGCATTTAGTTTTCTCTGTTTCAATGGTGTTAGATGTCTAAAAATTCAAATATGGTGGTACTTAATATTTGTGTGTTCTATATAAATCTCAGATTTAATATTCAGATCTTCAGTTACTTAACCTTTTACATCTTTATAATTTCTTAGAAACTAGAAAGCATATTCAACGCTCTAAAAAGTGGCAATTAATTTCTAGTACAAAACAGCACGTACAACTTGCGTGTTTAATATTTGCTGAGCACCTGGGACCTAATTTCACATCTGCATAGTGTTTGTGTGCATGTATGCAACTGGCCAAAGTGAGTTATACGAATGAATTTGGGGCAGCTACTTTAATAAATATTAGTTTTCTAAGTACAGAAAAAACAGGCAAAATTGAATTAAGGGAACATTCATGATAATCTTTCATTGTGTACATGACAATATAATGATTCCAGGATTTGATGCAATTCATTATTGTATCTTCATAAATAAATAATCCTTAAAAGCTCACAAAACCTCACACCCTGTATGTGCTCAGAGTAAATTATGCTTTTTGGCAGTGTTGGATGTTCTTAAGAGAGAGGCCATCACTGGTGGGGTGCTGGATACAGGAGGGCTGTACTCTGCAACACGTGCAACAATTTTGTTCCACCTGTGGATTTTGTGCAAGTTGTCAGACTTGCTCTCAGTTCTGGAAGCAAGTGTTTGTTCCAGCTGTTGGATGAAGATAGGAAATCCATAAACACACATGCCAAGTAGGGCTTGATGAACAGCCATATTCCTCTATTTTATCATAGCTGGTTCCTGCCTCTCTGTACTGAGCTGGCTTATCTGCAGCCAGATAACACGGACAACAATGTAAAAAAAATGTAATATATGTTTAGTTGTTCTTTACAGTATCTGTGTTTTACTCTGAAACTGTTTTGCTGATAATGACCTGAACCGAGTACTCACATAGAAGTGCAAGAGGAGCTTGAGACCAGCGGCTTGTTTGGCGAAGTCCCAATCCTAGTTTTTTTTTTCCTCTCTAACTCCATATTTAAACAGTTCTAAGAAAAATTGCAGGAATGTTAAAAAAAAGAAATCTAAGTTAAAGTAGAAAATCAGTTAAATTTTGCAGGCATTCTTTGTTGCAAAATTTAACTGAGGACAGAAAATAGGCAGGTGATTACTTATAAGCATTGTACCATAGACTTTTGAGGTTAGATGTGTTGGGTAGGACCTTAATATCATGATGAAGGGACTCTGGCTGAAGACTAGGCTGCTTTACAGGAAAATCGTGTCGCTCACCGAGTCACTGTTTTGGGTGGGACTGTTCCCTACATCTCTTCCTAATTCCATTGTATGATAATGGTTCTTAGTTCTACCAGAAAGGAACGGTAAAATGGATGTAATGTTTTGGGCTGGCTGATGAGTTGGGAGAATTTGAAGCAGTGCTAGATTCTAGAATTTAGAGGGCTCTTTTTTGTGCATTAAAAGACCTGGAAAATTGCTTACAGACAATGTTACACATTTTTAAGATTTGTTGGGTGAATAACCACTTCTATGGTTATATTATTAAAATTACCTCATAAACCATCTAAAGAGGAGGATGAGGTCAGAAAGTCAGTCATGATCCTGAGCATCCAGATGTATATTTATCCACCTTTAAAAATGGTCTTTTAGCTGTTGTGATAGCAAACAGAACTTTGGATCAATTCTTCATTTTGTACAAATACATTTAATGTCATCTTGAAAGAAGCATGGAAGTTTTCAGATTAACATGAGTAAATGTGGTTCTCCCTTCTCCACTGAATTTGAGAACAATAGATTCTCAACAACCATTTTCTGAGTTTCTTTGAACTGCTTAAATCTGTGCTTCAGTGACAGTTTCAAAGCCATGATAAGACACTTCTAATTAGAAAACCTACTTAATTCTGTCATGCATTTTTTAAAATGGTGAGCATTCATACAAAACCAGCAAAAATCAACAAGTGACATCTATGGATTCTCCTGCATTATAGTGTGCAAAGTTATGATGTTCTGGATGTGGCAAATTTCTCTCTGAAGGAGTAGCATTGTGACATAGATGTAGCTGTGCGGATTCTGCTGTGCGTTTGTAACCAATATGTTTTCCTTTTAAGAAAGGCTCTCAGCTTGTTGATGCCATGCCTCAGTATTGTGGTATGCTGAGATATCATGTTGATAATATCACGTTGATATGTCAATACATCTCCTTTCTGTTTTGCTGGGTTTGGTTTGGTTTTGTTTTGTTGTTTTTTTTTAAGAAGACACTTTAATAGTGAATTAATATTGATTGCATATTGGTACGGTAGGTTTTTCAGAAGGTATTTTCTCCATCGCACTCGCGTGCTCCATGTGCATTCCTGACAGTCTATGGAAGTCTTCCCTTTGCGAAAGTAGCCCAAGAAGCAGTATTCACAGCAGACGTTTCAAAATAAATGCTGCATCGTAGCATGAAATATACAGTATTTATATTTGTGAGTAAGCTAATTTCATAATTAAAGACACTGGTCCTTGAAATTCACTATAGGGAAATAGCTTTGCGAAGGGGAAGATACAAACCGCGAAGCAAGATGGCAAAAATGAGAATGGGTAAAACCAGTACAATTGAATTGTCTAGTGCACAAGCCTAAAATCCAGCCTGTAAGTTTGAAGCCTTGTCAAAACCTCATTAACTTTAATGAGACTTATGATATGCATTCAAGGAGACAGATTGTAGGGTTGAGGCTCAAATTAATACTGAGTTGTTGCACGACAACTTCCTAATAACATTAATCTTTTAGTGACCTGTTCTGGCAGGTTATTTTGTGAAGAAGATGTTTTTTTCATTGGAGGAATTTTTGGCTTGCACCTGATCACCCAGGGAAAATACGTCCCGTTAACTCCTTGGGGCTTGTGGAGTCATCCATTTTATCTGTGCGTGTGTGTGTGTGTTTGGTTGCGTGGACGTGGGGGTTTCCTTCCTGGAGGACACAGAGGTGTCTTGTGCTGCCTTTGTGTCCTTTATCTGCTTTCCTACTGATTGACTGTGTTTGCATAAATAGCACGCATGTTGGGAAACATATTTTGTTTTTCTCCTGTGGAAATGAGAAATTTTTGCCACAGAAAACGCAGGTCATGTGAAATGATTTTCCTCCTGCTGTTTGGCATGCTGTTAATGTTGGCTCAGTCGGCTGGACCGCTCTGCATTACTGTACTTGTATGTTTTGTTAAAAGCTAGACGTGTCTTTTCAAATGAGAAACAGCACTTATAATTGGGTAGAAGCCTGTGCTTTACTTGTGTAATGTAATATGTGAAACATGGTGAATGAATGAAGATTCTACTTCTGTTTTCTGTAAATTCAGTTCTATTTTTTTGCAGAAAGTCAAGTTTTGTTTTGTAGAAAGCCAGTCTGCCTGATGTGATTTAATACCAGACATCAACCACTACATCAACTATAGTCTTCCAAGAAAAATAGATAGAAAGAAGTTGCTGCAAGTGAGGAAATAGAGAGGAGGAAGAAAACTCATTTCCAAATTATATTCTGGATGTTCTTAAATATATCCAGATAATTAAGTTTAATTGATGTTATTTCCTCAGAAACTCTGTAGCGTTTGCTGGGTAATTGATAACGCCATATAATCAATGCCAAGATGCCCTTTGTAACTTTAGAGTGAAAGGGCCCTTTAAGGACCATCAATATAACAACTAAAAGTCAGGATATCATCAACTTAATCATTCTCTCAGTTTTTTCACCAAGTTTTGATTTGGCCACTTTTGAAATCTCTGGTTCAAAATGAGAAGTGCTAACCTGAGTAACCCATCAGTGTGGCTGCTTGGGTGAAATGAGGGATTTGTCAAAGCTGCTGGCTGCAAACTATAGCTTGCGAGTTAGAAGAGCAGCCAGTAATGCAAGCATTACAAGAAGGATGACTGTCAATTTTAGTTCAATCATTCTGTTTTTTTTTTTAATTGCCAACCCAGTTTTTCCTGGTCATTGACTGCAATGTTAATTATTTAGATTTTTTGACCTGAAAAGAGAAAGCAATGGGTTCTGCATATACGTGTTGCTTTCCTCTTTCCTCCTTCATGCATTTTCCGTAACATATTTGCACTGCAGGTTTCATGTAGCCTCTAAATTTTAAAAATTGTTATTGTAAAAAAATTAATTGCTAGCTTGTTGTAAAGTAATTATTAAGAAGCCGGCACCCAGGAAGGTCTCCCTGTTGTGAGTGTTTACTGCTTGCTTGTTACTATGATTTATTCTGTATACCATTTGCTGACGCTGTTACTTAATGGGGATGGACAAGCTGTTAGATAAATTATATTGTTTGGGAAGTTGTTTGTTTGACTCCTTGGGTCTTAGCAAATACAACAGCTAAATTTCAGATTTTTTTTTGTCTGCAAAAAATTAATACCTTTAATTTTAAGTGTTTGGGTTGGGTTTTTTTCTGCCCCTTTGGTACATGCCTACTGTCATAGTACTGCTTCTTTGTATGTTTAATTAACACCAGAAGAGTGCAGTCTATACATATTACATTGTACATCACCAGTGTTTCTGGTAAAAACTGAAATTATAATAGAATGACATTCCCTACTTTAAAGTTTTTGAAAAACGATAAATTCGTTCACATCATGACTCAAACTTAAGTTGTGAGGTGCTCTTCTCATTCTGCAAATTTGACTTCTTTTAATGTACCCTTGGTTTTCTTTAGTTTCTTGATTTTATTTATAGTCATTTTTGTTTTCCAAATTCACATATAAGCTATATAAGCATATATATTATAAGGCAGACTACCAGACTTGAGAGGTTCACCTAGTTCCTTGCTTGTATCGAGGTGTTTAAAGAAAACACTAGAAACTGTAAAATTTGGGACATATATGCTTGGTGACACTATGTGGGAGGAGAGTTGACAGCCACAGCATACTTTTGTTGTCTTGCCTGACAAAGAATTGAGTCATATCCATATTTCAGTTTTGTCAAAGTAGTCTTTGGAAGTTGTCTTGTTTGTTTGATTGATTGATTGATTATTGCATTTTATTAGGATATAGCTTGAGTGTGATGGGATTTTTTTTCATCCAACAGTACCCCTTTCCAGTTGTTCTGTAAAAGAAGACTGCCTTAAGAGGTCTGGCTTAAAGAGACATTTAAGACAGACTTATCCAAAAACTGTGTTAAATTTATATTAACCATGGAAATGCTTTTCATGGTAGGATCACGTGTGTGGGAAAGTACAAGTAATTGTATGATAATATCCTTGCCTAGAAGTATATATTGGGTAAGTGGACTGAGAAGAAAAGGGTATGACATTTCTATTCCAACCTGTCTTCTAGGTTGGCTGGTAGTGGGCTAACATTAAAAGAGCTGGCATATTAGCATCAGTAGCCCCCATGCTGCAGGTGTCATGCATTTTCAGTGAGAACCATTCACATGCAATGGATAACACAGGTTGGATTATTTCTTTACGCGTCCTTGCTTGTCTCTTCAAAAAAACCCACAAGCAACCAAACAACAAACAAAAAAACCCCAAACCCTAAACCAGATAGGAGCTAACGTGCAAAATTAAGTAGTTCAAAGAGTTCTACACCTGTACCCACAAATCACAGTTGGGTGTGTTACGCAGAATTTCAAGGATTAGGCGATTAAGTTTGAATAGCTTAAAAAATGTAGTTAATGTTGTGCTTTCCTCTCACACATCAGGCTTTCATGGCAATCCTGGAGAGTTATGAATTTGATCATAAATTACTATGATTCATCATACTAATCATATTTCATCATAAATTACTGTGATTGTTCATTATTTCAGCTGTAACTTATATGTTTTTTGGACTTCACTGGAGATGCAATTACTTACAGAATGTCAGTTGTCACCCCTTATTGTATTAATGATAAATTAGCTTTTGGAGCCATTGCAGTGATTTGTTTGTACACTGGCTACTTTTTGCAGAATTAAAATCTGGAGAAAACTAAGAACCTGAAAGTTTCCATAGCCTAAGTCAAAGCCAGATGTTTGCATCCTGTAGGACCTTATTTGAATAGCTTAGACATAAGGCCATTCTCAGAAGCCATATAAATATTTAGATACTGTTAAAGCACTTAATTATGTCTTGCACTGATGCTGTTTCTCATAAAATTCAGAGGTTTTATTAATTCAAATGATTAACCTTTAAATTATCCTAGCAATTTCTTTATTTCTGTTTATAATACTATTAAATAAAGAAACTTTTGATTGCTATGACAATACACATTCTTTACATACCAAGTGTGGTTTTCATTTACTGAATTTCTCAGCAAGCTGGTCATCTAACTAAAATTTCTTACCATCTTCATTTTTTGTCATAGTAGCTCTGAATTAATAACAACATCAACACAAGTTTAGAGTGAGATTTTGGTGTTTGGAGTTTTTTTGTTTTGTTTTGTTTTTTCCCAAACTGAAATGTAGTAATGATAATTTAATGTCAAGTTTAAGGGAGAAACACTGTTTTCCAAATAATTTCCATGTAGGACTTTATGCTGACTGTGCATGAGGTACATTGAGCAATATTGAATTAAAAAAGGAAAATATATCAGAATGTATGAATGTTATATTTAGCTTTATGTTGTGTTGTAACAAGATTCATAGCCGTGCCAATACAAGATCTAAAAACAAGCTACCATTCTTTAATAATGACTTTTCCCACCAGCTTCTTTGTAATAATGTTGTAGTTTGATATTTATTTTTTTTTTAATCATCCCCGTTGACCTTTTAAAGGAACAGAGAGAACAACATGATCTGATCACAAAAAAAAAAAAACCACTTTGGAATCATTCCCTAATTATGGGCCAGATAATCCTTTTTGATTTTTGCCATGGAGAGGGTGATAATAACAGCAAAACTATTAAACAGCTGAAAATCTTTTGGTATTCAGAGTCTGGCTTATCTGATGTTATCTTTTACTTCTGATTTTTTCACCCTTTTTAATTTCTATGTGCTTGAAAAAAAATTGAGATTTGAGATAGGACTAGAGATGAAAGAGATGTGTTATGGGTGAAAATGACGCTGTTGGCTCATGACATGAGAAATATACTGAGATTATCCAAGTAATATTTTTCATAGTTTAATATTCTGGCTGGAAAGTATTCTTGGAGGGACTGAAAAAAATGACCAGGTGCAAGTATGGCGAGATGGCAGCATGACTGAGCTGGAACAGGAAGAATAGTCAATCAGGTAGAGAGTAGCCATGCAGAACCGCTTTCTTCCAGAAAGTACTGAGAACTTAATAATTAAGATCGTCTGTGTTTATTATCCTGTGTTTCCCAGCTACCCTATCATGAAAACAAATATTGTTTTATGTCTGCTTCTATTCCAGAACAGAAGCTTGGGTTAGGTCTGGATATTTGACTTCATCTAGCTTTTTTTGTAGAAAATCAAATTCCTGTCTTATTGTAATTGTCGGAAAAAAACTTTAGATCATAGTGTGCACTACCCATGCAGAAGGCGGTGAGTCACTTGTCTGTCATAGTAAACTGGAGTCATAACCTGGGCTTTGTTACAGGTTTCGGTATTTGGCCAGGTATTGGGTTTATTTACACTAAATATATGCCAAGTTAAACTAACAAACATCTTGTTTTCTCTGCAAGTGTTAAGAGAATGGGCTTAATTATTTTCTTCACACCGCATTTTTTCCTGTATCAACCCAGTGACTTTGATGAAATTTTTCCTACTTTATTTTATATAGAGACAGATAAAAATCAAGGCATGGGTAGGCATAGAAAGTACATGTGTCTGTATACATTTTGAAAGAAAAAAAGTAGGGATTTATATTGCACACTGAAAAGGAGTTCTCCTTGAGTTTATTCTCAATTGAATAAGCATCCTATTTATAACTTAGGCTAATTAATTCATCAGGCTGTGGCTTGTAGGTACCCAACTAAGGAATCACTGACATGTCACGGGTGTATCCCCAAAGCCTTTTTTTGTTAATTTTTTTAATGCCTTTAGCCGTGAAGTGGAAAGTAACAATGGGCTTATAAGTCTATCATGTATAATCAGCACTTCCTGAATGTGGTAGTAATAGTCGTAATTTTTTGCCATTTAACATAAAAAAAAAACTCATGATATTTATGATTATTGGAAAAAAGTCTCACAAGAGTATCATTACTATAAAACAAGTTTCAAGAGAGTCTCACAAACTCTGTAGTCAGATTTTTAGTCTCACGAATAAGTAATAAAAACATAGGCACCGGCTTCTTAGTGCATTTCATATTTAGAACCTAAAATTATTATGACTTCTCCTAGATTTTTAACATGCTAATCACGACATTCCAGGCAAGCCCTGGAGGAGAAAATGTTATTTCACACCTACTACCTCCTGCCTTGACAATGAGAAGTGACAGCGTCTCTTTCACTGTGACGTGTTCCTCTGGTTGCTGGTGGCTTGACAATATGCTGCGGATGACCCATGCGCTGGACTCTCGGTGTCCCTGCTGAAGGCCAGGCAGCAGCAGACACAGAAACGGTCACTGGATGCAATATGCTTTGCTGGCATTCTTCACAGGACAGTTTTGTGCATCGTTTATCACACATTTGTGTGGAATATATGCTCAGATCACTGTGTATTTACTACATGGAAGTAGAGCATTGAAAGTTAAAGATGGTCTGGAATTCTTTCACAAAAGGGGAGGTTCATGGGAAAATCTCAGAAACTCAAAACATAAACTCTCTGTGGAAATACCAATGTTGCAAAACGGTTGACCAGAGGGCAAGGTCCGTACTTGTTTGATTCAAACTTAAATCTTGCATCGGGTTAGATGTGAAACCATAGCATTCTAAATCCAATTTGTAGTATTGCAGGTGTGGTGTGAGATGTGTTGCTTTCAAGGGAGCGTGCTGTTGACACAATATCTAACTGTGCTGTGTGGTTTCCATTCGGACTGGTTGGGTTTAAGGAAACAAGGAGAGGAGCAGGACACACGGAGAAGAGTGAGAAAACAAATGTGTTTTCTCTGAGCAGCTTCAGAAAGGAGCAGAGAGATATGCTCTACATTTAGAAATACTGTAAATTACTAATCTATAATACTGCTTACCAATTCGTTACTCCAGCGCTATTTTTGGTTCTGTAAACTGTAGTTCAGAATACATTCCAGCTTAAAGTAAGCAAAAAATGTTGGCCACATGGATCTTTAAAGCACATCTTGATACCTCCTGACAGTTTTGTTTTATTTAAAAATAAAAAGGAGGGTAAGCAGGGAAGTAAGATACATAGTTTTTTCTTGAATATATGCATGCACGGTCCTGTGTCCAAACAGCTGGGGAAGGTACTGGTATTAGTTAAACGGTCTGAATGCCAAAATGATAAGAAGTACTACATTTCTGAAGAATTATGACTTTCAGAACTGCAATTAGTCATGTATACATAAAGGTGGTTTAATTTGGGAGTACCTGTAACCCTGGCTTCCATTTAATTTGGTGTTCAAGACCTGAAGCACAAAGCCTGCAAGCTGCTCTGCATAGGGAGGCTGCTGTGTCTTTGAAGAGCCCCTTTGATGTCTGTGGAACAGATTACACTTGAAGTCAGGTAAATCTTTGAAACGTTGGGATTATCATAACCTTTCCCATTCAGGAGATCTAGAAATGGAAGCTAACATTTAAGAATCACTTCTTTAGGGCAAACTAGCATGTTTTATGAAGGTGCTGTGCAGATTTAGGATGATTTGCAGTCTATGTAGAACTGTTAGTATCTGTGGTTATCACAAGGAAAAGTCTTGACTGCTTGCCCAGTGAGATGATTACTCTTCAGGTAGTCCAAATGTTTTTCCTTTTTATGGGTCAAACCCTATGGCCAGCTGATAAGGCATCGAAACCCATTGAAGTGGTCTTCCTCAAAGGCTGAACTCCAGATCTGAAATAGCATTCTTTGAATAACAACTACAGTAATATGTGTTTGGTTGTTGTTGGTGGTGTGGGTTTTTTCAATTTTCTGTGAGTTCTTATCAATTGGTAAGTTCTCTTTCTACTTGGATTGTAGCAGAGCAGTAGCCCATATCAAAGTGCATCGACATGCAGGAGAACAGACATGGTAGACTGTCTTTTAGCTCTTAATTCTAACAGGTGTTGTATTTCCCCCTTCCCCCCCTTAGCAAAAAAAAAAACAAAAAATACTTGCTAGCACTGCTATGGAACAATACTCAAGTTCAGCCACCATCAGTTTAAGCTAAAAGGTTCAGACTTTTCCCAGGAAGAAACGAGGACATACATGAGAGGTGTTCTCACCTGTGATTTCCTTTCCTTCTGGTTAATAAGATCTTTTGGTCTTGCTTTGCCCTGAGAAATGGCCTTCTCAGATCCTCTGCTATAGTCTGTCATTGAAAAGAAGAGCATTTGATACTTTTGCTCCTATATTACATTCACCTGAAACCTAGACCTGCACGGTAACAGTGAGGGGCAAGAAAAAGCCAAACCAAACCAAAAACAAGCTAACAGGAAACATCCAGGGACTTGCCAAATTTGTTTAGAGGGGAAAAATCACAGTTAAATCTCATTAAAGTTTATAGGTTTCATTATATATAGCCTGGATAGCATAGCAAAAGTGCTTAATACTCTGCTGGAAGGGGAATGTCAGTTCCTTCTCCCTTCACCACAATAGCAGCAAGAAAAATTGGAGACAGAATCATAGAATTGTTTGGGTTGGAACCCAAAATCTTCATTTAAAGATAAGACAGAGGGATAGAGGTGGGATCCAACTCCTCGTAACTTCACTTTCCCTTTTGGCCTATTGATGGTCTCTCTTTGCATCTCCAAGCCTTCTCCTCCTACAAGAGGGTCTCTGTTTCCTCTGTTTGTCTGATGAAGTGGTTCTCGTTGTTCAGATGCTGATACCAGAGGGAAGGGGATTTTTGACATCTATAGAATATATATTGCTCATAATAAAACAGGTCCATGATATAGAGCCAGGCACAATCCCACAACAACCTCTACTGCTTAATTCTTGATCCTCTCCTTGGCATAGGTTTGAGGTATATCAGCTCTCAGACAATGCTTGGTGCAGTCTGGAGGATGGTGGGATTTAAAGACTTGGTAGTAGACGTCTGGACGAATCATCTATGGGGAAAGAGATTCATGGGCCTCATAATGTTTTTGTGTTTGTTTTTTTTGTTAAGATGGCCATAGGCAAAGATGTGTTTTTCTGGTTCTCCACATCGTTTTTAATAACCTGTGTTTTGTTCTGTTTAGTCAAATTTGTATTGCAGTAAAGAGCAGGATTTCTTACAAAAAGCTAATCAATAAGCTTTGAACCTGATCTATTAGAAAATATCTGATTTCTTTAGGACTAGGTATCTGATGGATTTATGAGGAAGTAGATGATTATGGAGGTAGTGATAATTTTCCTGTTAAAAATAGAAGCAATACAGTACCCCGGGAAATATAAGTTCATGCAACTGATATTTCATGCTACTGAATAGATAAGCATTTTCAGCAAATGCTTACAGCTATGATTTTCAACCAGTGATTTTGAAGATAAACACAGAGGTCTCTAGCACTGATAAATACTGTTTTCTATCTTTTTACTTTAACTACTTTATGATCAAGGGTTTTACTCTAATTTACATGCTAATATGTGTTATCTGAGAAGACCTGTTGTCTTCATTGCACTTTTGACAATGAAACCTACCAAATTTACTTCATGCTTACCTTTATTTATAGCATGTTTCAAGAAAAGAAGACTGTAGTGGAGTGCAATAGGGTCTGGCTTTGATCTATAATTATTCAAGATGCTTTCTATTGTGATGCCTTGCAGATTGCTTTGAATAGTCAAGCTTTTTTGGATAATGTTGTTAGCCTTGCTTGGCAGCTGCTGCAAGGCAAATATTCATATTGCATTGTCTTCTTTTCAGTCACCTATCAGGGTAGATGTGTAAGTAAGAAACAGGTTGAAAAATGCTGAAATTGTTGTTTGAAGTGACTTGTCTTGAACTGTGTGCAATATCCTGGTACTTCAAATGCAGCTTTCATAGCTTAAATCGTTTTATTTCCGAATAACAAATCAGGAGACTTCAGTAAATACCTTTATCCAGAGTAATAAGTGTCTGACCCCTTTTAGACTTTTTTGTATAACACAAATGCAAATAGAGGATAAATATTTTTTCTTGATTTCTCTGAATTGTCTAACATACATCTTGCATGTTTGAATTAAGCAAGACTAGCAGGAACCATTTGCAGCAGTTTCTGGCTTAGTAACCCAACAATCAGGAATGCTACTGAGACAAAACTGATACGCCACTAGAACACACTAACGGGCTCAAAAGTTTCTAGACACTCCTCAAAATAATATCTTTAAACTACTTAGTAAGAGAATTGTAGCAGAGAAGTAACAAGTGGAAGATCATAAAAGGCTGTGCACAAATTGAACAGCAAACACTACCAACTGAATGAAGTTCAAATAAAAATAAACTGGGCTAAAAAGGAAGAACTAATCAGAAACTTATGAGAAATAGAAAATATGGTTTAAACATTGCTGGATTGAAAAATAAATGAGATAGGAAATTGGAGAAAAGGATAGAAGCAATACTATAAGGAAATAAAATCCTAAGAAATTGTCCTAAAAATTGTTCTGGTGATACAATATAATTAAGCAATGGAGAAAACAATTCAAATACTGCTTCTGTTGACAATATCGAACAGGAATAATGCCATCAAATTAATGGAGTCACTTTGGACTTGCACAAGAGTGATCCAAGTAGCATTTGGATTTAAACTGATTCTGCTGATCTCGTTAGAAGTTGTGTAACAGCTCCTGATGTAGAGAACCTGAGCACCAGCGGTCTGATCCAGCTTTTTGGAAGAGTTTTGCTTTTAACTTCCCTGGGAGATTTATTAAGCCTTAAACCTGCAGGAGCGCCAAGTGTTATGCAAATAATGCTTTTATCATTCAGGATGTTCAGCACTGCTGTGTGTTACGTACTCCTCTTTGGCAGTAATGAGGCCGAATAATCAGGGGGAGCACTGCCTGCATCCTGGCTACGGGGCTGCTGCAGAACAGCAGCTCTGCCTTCAGCTCTGATGGGGAGAAAACCTAATTTAGAGCGGGGATAATGTCCTAGCCCCATAATTGCAACTAGCTGCGGGTGTAACTGCCTGGTGGTAGGCAGTGGTCCGGGCCAGCTTAGTAAAAAAAGATATTTTCAGAAAGTTAGTTTGAGGTCAAGATCAAAACAAAGACATGGCATCAGTTAACCTGTTGTGATGCTGGTCTGTGGCATTGGTCCCTGGGCAATCGGAGGCACGTGCGGGGCCAGTGACAATAATTAGAGTTTGGGGAGGGACCAATAACTGTTGGAAAAAAAATAATCTAAGCCTGTTTTCAGAGAAAAAAATAAATTAAAAGTTCCAGTGGCAAACACACAACTCCAACATGCACAAAATAACAGGTGATTCCTTTAATGAGGCTCACAAATAGAGGGAAAAAGAAAGGAATTCCCTAATGAGCCTCCAGGTTGTTGTTAATAGCTTCATTTGAGAAGAAATATGTTGAATTTCAGACTCCACTGTTATATTCTATTTGTCGGTCTTCTTTGTTGTAGTCCCTTTGTTTGTCAAGATCAGGCAGTAGCAATCTATTTGTGTATCCACAATAACACTTTTATATTTCCTGTCAGTGAATAATGAGGCTTCTCTAATCACCTGCTTGTGCTATAACTACTGTGTTCTTTGTTGTTGCCATAAATTACTGGATACCAACAGCAAATGATAAAAAATAACATTTGTAACTTAGGGCATGGGACTGGAGTCAGGAAATGGTCTGCATTTCGTGTTTGGGGAAGGATAGAAAGAAAACTGAATGAATTTAATTGTGTGAACACATTTGAAAATAAGTTGATGTACAAGGACAGAAAGAAGTAGGAGAGTGGTGACAATCTTGCTATGTGGATCTCACCAGTCACTGGGCATCAGCAAAATAAGCCAAATAAACTGCATTCTGTCCCCAGTTTTACAGTTGTATGCAACAATTCATTCAGTTCCCCAAAGTGTACACTTTTACACTGAAATCTTTATATTTTTATATGCTTTATCTGCTTATTTTCTGTAGGTGTCCTGGCAGAAGTATTTACGGTGAATTGGAAGAGAGTATTTTTAGGTACTTTTTATATAATAGAGATGGCATGTGAGAAAGAGAACCTGCTCTCATTAGAAGGCAAGTTGTACTTCTCAGGAATGTTCCACAAAGTATTTTTGTGTTAGTAGCTGTTGATTTGTTGAAACTGGAAGGCTTTGTAGATGTTTAATGCTTCAGTTTTGATTAGAAAGTATTTTATTATCAATATCAGAAACTCAAATGTGTCACGACAAAGTGTACTGAATTTTCTTTTAAAATCGTCTTTAATTTTCAGATTAATCCTTATTATAGAAACAAATTTAATAAGATCCACCATCTGAATTCCCAACTGCAATAATTACCATAAATAATTACTGAGAATTGAACAATAAACTCAAATACAGTTGTGAATTGTATATTTGAAAATGTTAAACACCCTCAAGCTCTTTCAAGTAACGCTATTTATTTGTTTTGCAGGTTTAAAAACTCTTTAGAGAAATACCATCCGTACTCTTAGAATTCAAACTAGTTCTCTCAACCTGAATTATTCTTTTTTAAATATATTTCCTGCGCGAAGATATTCCAATCGCTTGAGCATCCTTCCAGAGTAGTATGCTAATGCTTTGTTTTAAAATGCAATAAATTTAATCTACTTTTATCTCAGACTTAACTGAGAAGTAAAATCATTATTCTTTCATCTTTTCAACTTGAAGGGCAGTGAGGTTTTATGGAGAAAAGTGAATTTTCCATGATTTTTTAAAGTTTCCATGAGAAACTGTACTCGCATGAAGTTTTCTGAGAGAAAAGATATTCATGTCCATGAGTATTTTCCATTCTTTATTTGTTTCTGAAGATGGTAGTGATCTAGAATTTTATTTTGTGTACTTTACATATTATATACTTTTATGTATTTATATACATATGTGTATGTTTATGTATATATAATACATGTGTTGTATTTGTGTAGTGCTAGCACCACACAAATCCATGTAAAGACCTTGTTCTTACTCTAAAAAAAATTACAGTCTTCTGTTGTGGCATCCCATGTTTACAGATGGTAGGAGTGTGGAATGTGGAAAAAGATCAGAAGGCATTGATGTACTGTGACAAAGGCTTATGACTTTAATTGTGTCTATTAAACTGTAATCACCTTCCCCCCATTGTTCATCTGCACTTGATGAAAAAAGGCATTAATTTGTTTTTTATAGATTATGTTTATTCATGTTATATATATTCATAATGTTCAGTATTTTCACCTCCTTTTTAGCAGTTTTCCCTTCATTTGGTGTTTAATCTCTGCCCAGTCCTGCGTTTTTAAAAATATATGCTATACATGCAGACTTAGGACTCTATTAAGTGCCAAAGAACAGCAATTGCATTTGAAACAGTATGTCGTGGACATCCTATACAGAATTAATAACGTTAACAATACCTGGATGCAGTTAATAAAGGAAAACTGCAGATAAACAAACAAACAAAAAAATAGCAGGCCACTTAGGCAAACCCTCCTTTTTCTTTTTCCTACTAATTTAGCCAGAGTGGGAGACCAGCTTTATTTTCAGGTCTGTGTAAGACATGCTGTTGAATCTGGGATGTATGGGGATGTTGAAGGGCAGGTCAATGACTTGGCCTTGAGACTAGGAGCAATTATAGTGCACTTCAGTTCTCCAGATCAGATATTTTGCCTGTCTTGTGATGCCAGGCAAGAGAATGGTTGTTATAGGAACATTTGTCGATGTTCAGAAGCTGAAACAGAATAGTTATTTAGGTTAATCAAGGATCTATATGTACCGTTATTAAAAAAAACAGATAAGGTCCCTCTTACAGTGTGGTGTACTAAAAGCATTAGATTCTCAGCCGCTCCATTGGTGAATATCTTTCGTTTATACTGTTCTCTGCCAGACTTTTTTCTTTCTCATCCTTTTTCATTTTCATTTTCAGTTCTTCATTTTCAAATCTTATTCCATAACAAGCAACAAGCAGCAAGTGCATTCAAACTGCTATCCATCTTTGTTTAGGTTTGGTTTGCAAATTGCACTGGAAAATAAAAATTAATTAAAAAGCACTGCCAAGAATACAGTTTGTTAGTGCAGCGTGGCCACACTGAGACAAGGTTTTGACACACACAAACTGTTTTCTTACTTAACATTCCTGTAAACTGTCATACAGTAAAGTGGCTTTTAAAGTCTAAAACAGTCCTTGCAGCACGGCTTTGAGTGCTTGGATGGCTGCTGTGAAAGGAAAACTGGGGAAAGGTGCAGACCAGTGAGGTTAAGTGGCTGCTTAAGGTCAGGGCTATGCTGCACGAGGGAGTACAATACGGGTGTGCGTGAAGCGACCGTGACCATCAAATGGTTTTACTTAGTAGTCCAATTTACCACCTTCGCTAAGTCCTTGTTTTAGGTGTGTTTGTGCTCTCAGAGGTTCACGCTCAGTTCTTGCCTGATGCCTTTAGTTCAAAAGTGCCTGGTAAACATGTTTCATCTAATTTTATATTGTATTTGGGGAAAATCTGGGGCGAGAAGAAACCTCTTCTACAAGTAACAGTATGCTATAAAATCTATACAGGAGTCTTTGTATGTGCAAAAGTTTCAGATTTTATACTATTTCTGAACAAGTTTAAACAAATAATGTAAAAATTGCATCTGTTCATCTTTCCAGAGACTCCTAGCAAAAATTATGGAAAAGGTTTGCAACATTCATCCACAGAGCTTGCATGTTACTGCCAGCTGCATCGTCCAAAATAAACAGAATCACTTCTTTATTGTAGCTGTCAGCTGTAATGCCCTTATTATTTCATTTCTTTCACAGGAGGGACACATATCTTCATTGCCTAATTATTATTCTGAGTGCGATCAGTAACATCACTTTCCTGTAAAGTCAGAAAGAAAATGATGTAAACCAGCAATACTGCTGTATCTCCTTAGGTGACATGTCTTTTTTGATGGTGACAGCACTTTCGGGGTGACAGATTTAAATATCCGTGTGGCCAAAAAACACGTGAAATGAATGCAGTAAGATCAGCTAATTATAACAACGGGAACTTACAGAATATTTTGCTTTATTCTCTTTAGCTGTGGGGTTTGGTATAACAGAAGACAAGAGTTCATTGTAGAAAAAGCTGATGTAGGGAAGAGTGTTCAGTGCCGGCATGTCTGTTAAAGTGGTTGTCTAGCATGCTGGTGGGCTTTGGGAGTGAATCCCTTGATTGCCTTCACATCCTACAGTCACTTTGCTTCTGCCTGCAGTGGGGTTTTGATGGACATGAGCTTGTTTCATTCCCGAGGATGTGGAACTGGAAGCTGTACTCAGGTGGAGACCCTAATGGTGACTTAAGGGTCTGAACCAATGAGCAGTCATTTGGGCACCTTCCGATTATGTAGAGGGAAGTGACTAAATCTCAGACAAAATCCGCAGGCTTCATATAATGTAGATATAGAAGGCTGAACACTACGTGCTTTGAAATATTGATTCACTGATGTTGCACCAGACTATTTTCTAATTTAGAAATAGCCAATGCTAACTGCTTCACATGGCGTATTTTCAAGTATGTTTTGCAGTTTGGAATATTGCTTGGAAATGGAAAATATTGCTTCATTTTCAGTACGCATTCGGAAATTTTTGATGGAGGTGAATGTGTGTGTTTTTAAAAATGCATATATTTTTGTATATGTGTAGACATATATTTAAAGGGTTTTATGCGATGCACTTGGTACTTAGATGATTCTTCAAAATTTTTAAAAGTGAATTATAAATTTTGCATGTTCTGTATTTTAGATACTTGGGATATTAAATGCTGCCCATTTCTTCAATAGGGTTGTAAAAAATGTGACCGAATAAGGTATTTAAAAGTAGATATCCAAAACCAGAAGTAACTGGAGATCGATGAATACTTTTCAAAGTGTAATAAGAATATTTTTAGAATTTGTATTATTTTAAGGTATTTCATTTTGGTGAAAATAGGAGGATGTAATGAAATGTCAGCCTCACCTCCATCCCTGGAAAGATGATGGAACAGCTT
>RSEF01000031.1:55580461-55596374 GCA_003993805.1 Himantopus leucocephalus
CTTTAAGGTCCCTTCCAACCTAAACCATTCTGTGACTCTATGATATTGACCACCTCACGGTCATAGATATGGAAGTGGAGCCTTCTAGCAATTAGTGGAGAAGCCTGCAGGAGCCCAGCTGATTTTTGTCAGAAACCAGTAAAGCTGTATCAGGAGATCTGCAAGACGCAGTAATTTCTCGCAAGAAATATGAATATTTTATTTACTGAGAAATTTCAAGTGAACATGCTACTAAAAATCTCCTGATCAGCTTTAAAAACAAAGGACAAGTGACTGGAAATGATAATGTATTCCCATCATGATGTGATACCTCTCTGAAAGTTTTAATTGAACAAAACAACTTAATGGAGAGACAGTTTAGCCTAAGTGCCTTGTACAGAAAGTCTCAATTTAAGCTCTTATTCTTTCACTTTTCATAAATCCCTCTCACCTTGTAGATCTGAACAGGTGCAGAAATACAGGTTGATTCACCTGAGTGTCAGCGAGTGGCAAATAATTGTATAAACGCAGCTGATGCGAATGACAGCTGAAATCAAATGCGTACATGCAAGGAGTGCCTAGGTAATTTTTGCCAGCTTTGTTGAGCATGCGGAGAGAAAAGATGTTGTGGAAGGCTGTGTTGATAGGGATTAGGGCATCTTCGTTAAAGGCATTTATCAGCTATCTCCTTGCTTGTGTAGGAAGCGTCATTGCTGTTAGCTGAGATTGAGTGCGAGGGATGGTGTGCCAGTGGTACCATCAATTGATCAGTTTGGGGGAATACATCTCTTTTCCTTTGATGAAACAATGTCTGAAATGATGACAGCTTTCCCTAAATCCTTGCGACAGTGTGTGCATGAAAAATTTTCCACAAGTTGTAAAAATATTCAGAAGTGCATTATATAACCATATTCCTCCTTTAATCACTTTTGATCCATTTTTTACTAATAAAGATTTGAAATGACAGGAGTTGTTCATCTTTTTCCCTGCAGAGCCAGTTGGCATAGAAATCAACTCTCTGCAACCTATGAAAGAGAGAAGAGTTTACTTTTTAAGCTGTTTTCTGTTTCTACTTGTATTTCATATTGTCAAACATCAGATGCTTAAAAAGTCTGTAACACAGCAGGCTGAAGTACAGTGACCTACTGCTCTTTCACATTGAAATGAATAAAGTAGCTGATACCATAGACCTTTAGAAAGGGAAGAGATTATACTTTTTTAAGGCAGAATGGGATTTATTATGATAGAAATTAATCTCTACAGACATTACTTTAGGGGTCTATTCTAACCCTGAAAGTAGAGACACACTTTTAGAGTATTGTACTATTAGAGTAAATCCAAAGCTTAAGTCAGCACTTCATCTTCACCCAGGATTAATGTTTCAGTCCAGAGTGGTATTTGAATGAGAATTCTTTATTTAGAATAATCTGATTTTCTTTTCATAATACCATCTCAGGTTTTCAAGAATCAGCTGGTGCATCCCCTCGGATTACAAGACCAGAAAAAGCTAAATTTAAAGAAATATTTATGCCTACTTTAGAGGAGTATGTTGCAGTTCTTCTCAAGAACTACAAGCTACAGCTTGTTTAAATGCATACAGTCTTTTGAACCCAGAGGCTTTCAGAAGAAGCAACTACCTCAGTTTTCATGAGACCTGTGATAAAATCACGAGTTTATTATTCTGACATTTACATTCTCCTGTAAGTTTTCCCATCCAATTCATATGCAGACGCTTAGAGTTGGTATCAGTTTGTTCTTTTTCTAAAACCATTTAAACACTCTGCCATGAATGTTCCAGTTAGAAAGTTAGCTGAACCTTCTACCTGCACAATAAGCAAATCAGCCTAGAAATCAAGCAGGAGGATGTAGATGAGCAATTGGTATCTAGAAATTTTAACTTTCCTTTCAAATAATAAAAGATACAAGTTAATTATTCAACTGTCTTTGTACCTTAAACAAATTAGCTGCCTCACCATTAAACCTGGAAAAAAAACGCTTACAAATTTCTTAAAAGAACTGCAGAGCTCATCTGTTCTCATGTTCACATTTTGCATCTCTGCACAGGTGTGTCTTCAGTATGATTTATGGCTCTGACTCTCAGTAGTGGTTCAGCTGTGGAGAAATAGTTTTGAACTTGGACACTGTACAGATGATTCTGTAAATCAGAAAACTATTAAAGCTCTTTTTCTGAAAATTGATTTTAACGTGAAACTGCTACTGGTAGCAAGAGCTTTCTCAGTCTTCTTCTGAAGTTTAGTTGCTCTTCTGAGCTTAAGAACTGAGGCACATTTTTACTATCCCTGGACCAAATTTCTATTGACTAGCTATTTTCTGGACTGTTTATTCTTTGGTGCCACCTGGAGATTTCTTCTTTATAACAAGTTTTATTCTCAGGAAAGGGAATAGCTATTCATTTTATTTCTCTGGAGAGAGCTTTACAAATAAGCTATATTTCATGTAGCAATATAGGAAATTGAATAAAAATAGAGCTGCTGTTTTTTCAGGTAGGAACAGATGATTGACTTCTTCCCATCAATGGCAAAATGAAATGCTTGAGCTACAAAACACCCGTTATGTAGTATACCAGTAAAGAGCGTTGTACCTCTCTAACAACATGCATGACTAGCACCCTGAACTTGTATGTTACATTTGCAAACGTTTACCTGTAGATTATGTCATGCCTATTGTTTCGATGGGTATCAACATCTCCTTGGACTCCTATGGTTTCAGTATGTTTACCTCAGTATCAGCTTCTGTAAATTTCACTACATCAATATGTAATGCATACTAAATATGTTCATATTCATATTTAATGCACTTTATATAAAATAATAAATTGGGTTGAATTTTTCTACACACACTTCCTATTTCACAGAATATGCTCTATTCTTAAATAGTAGAAGAAAATGTGCCCAAACACCCAAATCATCTTTCTTCCATCACTTCTTTCCCTCCAGTTCTGAAATCTTGTGAATCCTCAGGATTTTTTGAAGACACGTTTCTTTCTTTGTCATCATTTAATTGTCTTAAGCAGATGTTTCTTACAGTAACAGTTCTGCCAAAAGTCATAACAGTTGTCATTCCAGGTGTGAGAAGATAGTTGAGGGAAATTGTATTCATTTCAGGCTAATGAGTTTGTGCATAGGGACCCAAATGCTTCTCCCATGCCTAATTCAGGACACTGTACCTTAGCTTTTTGCTGGCATCCATATCCCAGGAACTACAATGTTAAAGAGTAAGTAGTTTTAATTTGGAGTAAATAATTTTTTTTCTTTTTTTTCATTGGCAAACATTGGTGAACTGCAATTTGGTTTGCCTATAGTAGTGGTAGCTGACTGGTCTACAGGATTTTACAAGAGAGTGCTTTACAAAGTAGTGCACGTAGGTGGCTGTGGATGTTTTCTGTTTGCACACTGCATCTTCTTTAGCCTTCTTATCACAAAAATTGTTTCCATAAACTCTGTGAATTTCCGTTCTTGACAAGGATTGATGGGCTAACTGTTACCATCATGGTATGCTGCATTATTTATACACAGCAGTTGAGTTCCTTTTTTCAGGTTGTCCTTTGCTGTCAAACAAACTATGGGATTCTTCAGTCAAGAATCACGTAACATTTTGTGGGGTTTTATAGGATCAAAAAGTATGCTATATAAAAGTGTAAAGTTTGACAGCAAGTGGATATACAGTTTTTACCCTCCTTCCCACCATTACCTGCTTGTGGAAAGCAGCAATAGTTGTACATTCAGCATTTTGTTGAAAAGGATATGGCTTAAGAGTGGTTATGTGAAGCTATGTCAGGGAGCAAGAAGGACTTACAGAACAGTTCCTCACCAAGTGCTTTTAATAGAAGAGTCCCAGGTTCACTGATTGATATATTCACTATGGACAAAGGTTGTCATAATCTTTAAAAAAACCTAATTGTTACCAGAGATAAAATCTCTCACCATTCTATTTGAGTTATGATTATTTTTTTTTCTGAGTTTGGAGAAGTAGGAAGGTTTCTTAATTAAAATTCTAATTTTGAGTATGTATGGATCTCCACTTCAATTTTATTATTCTTGTCTTGCTTTTTTTTATTCTAAACCAACCATGTTTTCCAAAGAGAGGATGGACCATTCACTCAAGAACTTATTTGACTTAAGAATGTTCTGCAGAAAATAAAGATGTGAGGAAAAATAAAAATTAAAAAATCCCCCAATTTTAGTATTCTTTAATCGTGTAAATGTTTTGTCTGCTCCTCTATACAGTATGGTGTGAGGTAATTTGGATTACATTTCTACCTTAACTCTTCTATGCATGATGTTGTGCAAAAAGGAGGAAATATGTATGTGTATATACATATATATTTTACATATATAAAATAAGCTACATATACAACATCACTTAAAAGCAAGGGTCCCCTAAAAGACGTAAATCCAAAGTGGTCATGGCAATTTTGGAGGGGGAGCAAGTAAACCTATCCTTTGCTGATTTTGTTTCACAGATCCTTGCAGCAAATCTCAGTAGTTTGATGCAATAAGATTTTACTGTCTGAGATTTTGCGGAGGATAAAGTAAAGGCAGCAATAGTTGTAGTATATATTTTATATACACAGTCTTGAGACATACTTTAAGGCTTGAGTACCCATGTAATGAAGAGTAGAGGGTTAGTCAGACATAGTAAACAAAACCATAACTTACTGTTTTTATTTGACGCTTGCATTCTTACTGGACCCCTTTCAGAACATTTTAATAAAAGTGCAATATCAATTGTCTTTTGGTGTTTTTTTAAATAATGGAGTTCCTCTTAGAGTGTTTGTTTAATTTACTCAAATTTGTCAAATCACAGTCTGTTGCACAAACTGCATATTACCTATGACTATGGAAAGTCAGCAGCACAGAGTGCAGTTCTGTAAGTTACTGTAAAGGATGTAATTCTTCCTTTGAGTTTATTTTACTCTTCCAGTCACCATGACGCTAAGGTTAAATTCTAAAACTACTGTTGTGTTAAAAGTTGTGTCATATGCAACATAGTATGTTAATGGAAACAAGTCCCTTAATCAGTTATGCTTAGACAAAGTGCACCCACATAAGTTATTTTCATTACGAGCAGAGCCTTTAAAATCAAATTCTGTTCATCAAACTGAGTAGAATGTGTAAGAGATTAGATTTCAATATTTCAACATGAATGGCCATTCAAGGGGCACAAAATGTAAATTGAGAGAGGTATTCTTCATTCAAAGGTGATATTTCTCTTGTTATGCACAATTTCACAAGCACTAAGACATAAATAAGGTTGCTAACATTTTAAGTGAGTTTTACTAACCTGAGTATGCAAATTTGTACAGCCTTGTATCTAGTCTTAAGTAGAATTATTGCTCGCTTGTGTGTGTGCACTTGCCCATTTCTGATTGCATTGTGTTTGACATCATGTTATGGTATTATTTTAACCATTGTTGTTCAAAGCATAGATTTTCCCTCTTTAGCCCTCTTTATCATTACGTGAATGAGACAGCCTAGGGATTTTTTTTTATTGGAGCTTTTTGTCTTTTTTTTTGTTTGGTTTTTTGGTCCCTTTTTTTCAGAGGTGAGCTGTACTTATTTTATTTCTCTGATGTGATGTAATGACAATTAAAAATTTACACCAGAAATCAGCTGTAGAATATGGGCCAAGACAGTGGGTCAAAAGAGTGCTTAGTGCAGTTATTTCCTGGATGTGGAAATAAATGACTGTTTTTAGAGGACAGCATCTGCTTTATTAGTCCCAAACTGTAGGTCGGGTCACTTCAGACTGAAAAAGCCAACAGGAATTTTCAGACAAATAAAAACTGCACAGTTAAGTATGCACTCTTTGGTCATACTACATTTCAGTTTTTCGAAATATAATGGAAAACTGGGGATGCGTTCTGCTTGTCAGTCAATATAAAACTTACAAATGGAAACAGTAATTTGTCTTTTTACCTTTCTTTTTTTCTTGTATTGCATAATTGAAATCAGAACACTGAATCAGGAAACACATAGTAAAAATGTCCCCTCTCATTTTAAGCAGAATATCCTGCTCCAGATGCTACTAAATTTATTAATTTAATTAAAGGTATGGGAATACAGTTGTCAGAGCATTCAGTTATTAATAGTTGTTCTTTCACAACCAAATGCCTAAGGCCCATGAAGTAAAAAAAAACCACATCCTTTGCTACCCCAATAATACAACAAGCACTGAAAATGAGAAGTATTGACTTACTTAGATTCAGCTAGGAAGACAGATAATGCCTGGTCATTAGAAAGATAATGTCTTATGTCATTGGCTCTTTTCAAATAGCTCTACTTCTCCATCACCTGGACAACCTTTAAGACAAAACTCTTAATACCAGGTGCACAGACATGACCATTTTCTGTGTCATGAAAGCATCTTAAAGCTGACAGATTAAAATTAAATAAAATTAAAAATAACCCAGCAAACTAACCCACAACTAGAGTTTTTTGCAACTGGTGCATAGAATTCATACTGGCATTTTTCTACATCAGTTAAATTTCTTCAGTGATTGTGAGATAGGAATTCTTACACCAGGCACTAATCTGAAGTCTATGTGCCAGAAAGGCATTGAAAATGTTTTGATTTCCCTTACCACCACTAGAATCCAGAATGTATTATAACATAGTACTACTGACATTAACAAGTGGATTTCTATAACTCTTTACAATTACATGGCAAAAGACTGGCAACTTTTCAATTTAAAAAAGCATACAAAATAACACACTTATTTTTTAATAATTAGCTATCTGCAGATGTTGCTTTAAGTTGCATTTGCAAAAAATTTGCAAAACTACTCTATTGCATGAATTATTTGTATTTCTCAAAACAATACTGAGCAATAGAGAGCACAAATCTGTCTTATAAAATGAAGCTCGAGACAAATAAAAAAATGCATCCAAATGTATATTTAATTAGCTGAGAAAAAATATTAAATTGAAGCTGACCAAAGCCTAAGGCATTCTTTAGGATTGCTTCCAGTTATCCCATTGGGGACAGAATGCAATCCTGTAGGTCCATACATTTGTAGACCTGTGGTACGGTGGGGTTCTTTAAGGATGTTAAAACTGAAGAATTATAAGAATTTAACAGACACTCTGTTCTCTCTTTTGTATCTCCTCCTGAAGGTCATTTCAAATATTATTAGACAGAAAACCACAATAAGGTGCTGTACACACTGGTAATATTGGAGACATGTTCAAGTTCTGGGCATACAAAGTGGCCCTGTGATGCATCTTTCAGAGTTTACATCTTTCTGCTGTTGATTACCTTGACGCTAATTGACTGAATAGGGTGTCTTCACTGAAGAGCAATTGAAAGACAAGCAAAATCGGCTTGTTTAGCATTATTTAGGCAGGCTGAAGCTACCAACTGTGCCAGTGTTTGCCCTGTGTCCCAGGGAGTTTTGAAGCATAGGTGGTTCATGGCATAGCATAGTTTTGAAGCAAAGCATAGCTTTGTTTCTAAATGATTTGTTCTGATTCTGCAATCAAAAGGAGTTACGGGAGAAGGTGACAAACTTCCTTTGGACTTGGAGGGGACTGTCGAGGAGCACTGAAGGGACTGTGGGGCACTCAAGTCCTTTAGCGTCCATCCCTGCCGTGGAGTTGGTCAGTCACAAGTCCTAGTGAAAGTGTCCTTGAGGGCACAGTGTGACCATAGGGAAGTTCCGCTCATAGGGCTCCACATCAAAAATCATTGATGGGGTGTAAACTTACCATTAGAATTAAATTGCTCAAAACACTTTAATGCCTTTAGTCTGTACGGTCAAACTTTATCCTAGAATCACGTATAGTTGGTCTTTGCATGACTGATATAAAGCCAACATAGAAGCACACTGCTGGCTTGAATACCATGCTCTGTGTTTAGCAGAAATACCGCAGCGTGCCAATGCCTGATGTGGATCAAATATGTACTATTGGGTAATTTAAGAGTGTGTAAGTCTGGAGCACATGATGATGTACGCACAGCCACGGTTCTTTGCTTACAAACCGGCAGATAAGCCAGTAGCCTGAACTGAAACCACCATTCAGCTTTATGTTGAAGGGAACCTAGAGAGGTAAAATCATGCGTAAATTCCTTTCCAAGTATGTATCCTGAATGACTTCCAATGAGGGAACGCAAAAAATTACTTTTTGTTAAACTTTATTGTCTTTTGCAAGTGAGTAGCTGTCAGTGCATCCAAGAGAATCAAATTTTACGGAGTAGAAGGCTAGGGGAAGATGGTTACACAGAGGTGTGCTGTAAAATGAATATAAAATGGAATTAGCCAGAAGGTATTCAAAGGACATAGAGGCTGTAATTCCTTTCTGTTCTTGGTTATGAGCAGTCTGCCATACTTAGAGCCTGTGCATAACTTTTGGAGAGTTTTATACAGGAATCTTTTTTTTCCACTTTAACCCACAGGGGACGTGTGTGACTCCAACCCGTGCAAAAATGGTGGCATCTGTCTGTCTGGGCTGAATGATGACTTCTACTCGTGCGAGTGTCCTGAAGGCTTCACAGACCCCAATTGCTCTAGTGTTGTGGAGGTTGGTAAGTGCAAACTTTAAATGCTGGAATATTTGTTTCAGTATCCTGTTAGTCCTGGCCAACTGGTCATCGTGTCCACTGCATTTTGTGTAGCACTGTCATCATTGCATTCTTCATTATCAGCCTCTTAACATTATCTCTATGTCATAGATATCTATATCCTAATTAAGAGACAGTTAAAACAGTATCTCACGAGTGTATCTGCAGAACATAACTTGAAAAAGTTCAGCACTGTACTTCACAAAGAGAAAAGATCATAGTTGTGACTTAGAATGACCAACATTTCTCAAAGATCAATGTAATTAGATATTTTTCTATATCTTTCTGCTGATCAATGATCATTTAAAGTTTATGTTTAAAGTTTAAAGATAGTTTTATGCCTATGTCCAGTCAGTAAAGAGTACTTACTTAAACAAGCAAAGTTACAGGAACAGTATAGGAGAAATCAGAGTAACACACAGTAGTCATTTGTTTGAATTTCAAAACAATTACTCAGCTGGAGGTTGTTATTAATCATTAGATCAGTGCATAGAGTGCAAGTCAAATGTACTGAAATTTTGTTATGTGCATTTGACTCAGAGTAAACATAAATATGAGCGGTAGCTCCAAAACATCCAGCAGGTCAGGCCTCCATCTTAAGGAAGCTTAAGGAGAATATCAAAGTGCAAGGGAAAAGATGGTAGAAAGCTCATTAGGTCATGGGCTAACCCATCATTTTCAGTAGAGCAGAAGATCTGCAAGTTGACCAAGCTCTTAAATTATCCTGAAGTAGGTATAAAAGTACATATAGGAGAGCAAAACAAGAAATAGACACTACTGTTTAAATAAGTACATTTTCTAGCTATCTCCTCCATGGAGTTGTGGAAGTTTAGAATAGGAAGGTAAAAGATATGGAAAAGCACTGACTTGCTGAAGAGATGGCGGTGTCTCTTACTTTGTTCGCATTAGGAGCATATGCCAAAGTGGTGTTTCTGTGGCAGCACCTCTTATCTGAAGGTTTTGCATGCCCTGTGTGCATTTCTTCTGCTGACAGCCAAAGTATTTGAAAGCAGCACAACCCCTCAGGTATTTCATACTGTACGTCCGTGCCTGTGATTCATCAATCTGGGTTAGACTAACACGCTTCAGTCTGTGACAGCTGAGTAGTGCTCACACATTTTGCTTCTGCCAGCTGTAGTGTAGGACACCAACCTCGGGCAGAAAGGCAACGCCAACAGCCTTGCTTCTACAGATGTCTTGTTGAAACTGTCACAGCTAGGCCCATCACTTCTCTCACACTGCAACTCTCCTGAATGATGTGGGTTTAATTTTTTAATAAATAAATAAAGGCTATACAGGCACAAACTGAATACACTGTGATGGGGATTAAGTATATCCCTCTCTATCATGAGATAAGGCTAGCAGAACTTAGTCCTTGAACCCAGGGTTGGGTTGGTTTATTTTTTTTTTTTTTTCTGAAAATCATGCTACCGTTGCTCTGGGAGTGGATTCTAAGTCTCCACAATGCAATTTTAAGGGAATTTGCATTTTATTTCCGTGAAGATAGGTTTTCTGCAGGCAAAGGTACTAGTTCCTGTATGGCCAACTTTGGTAAGACACGAACTGCATTTTTTTCTGACTATAAAATGTCACAGTAGCTGGTTATGGCCTAACATTTGAGTTGCACAAGAAACTGGTTTTTGCCTTGGTGCAGCCACACAAGAAGCAGGAAGACACTGCCTGTTTTCCAACCCTTTCCCTACCATTTTTATGCATGCTTGAAGAGCCTGAATTTATCCTACAGCTAAGTATCATGCTACCCTAAAATGGCCTTGACATGGGTTTACTGCAGGAAAATTTTGGATTTATATTGTGCTTGGTTGGCAGGAAATTGCATTGCGCGTAACTGGAAGGGTGCCGATCATGAGTGAATTTGAGATAAAACCATATTGTGATAATTGCCACTGTAATTTACAACTAAATATTAACAGGGCTTTAAAAAATACACATATACGTAACTAAATTCTTCAAACGCCTCAACAAAATCTCAGTTTGGTAAACAGAGTGAAGCATATGCAAATAGAAAGCTTCGGAATATGTGGTAATCACGGTGCTTATGCAGGCAGAATATTACATTTTTACTTTACGATCCGGAGGGATTATCTACTAGACAACACTGGTTAAGTAAAGAACTGATTAATATTCCTATATTAGCTAAAATCTCGAGTGTTAATTTAGTTTGTGCTTGTTCTATATGAGTTTGCTACATGTATGGATTCAGAGACTAGCCATTACTTTTTGAAAACTTTAAAAATAGTTTTAAAAATAATCTTTTACTTTTTAGTAAAGGCTGCCTGAGGCATATTCAGCATTATATTCCCCTACGCAGAGTCATATAAACCACTGAGAGTCCTATAAACCATGGAAAATATGGTATTTCAAGATAATATTGTGATATTTCCTGTGAAAATGATGATGAATGATGTAATCTATTAGTTACACTCCATTAATTAAAACATGGGAGTGTTTCAAGTAAAGTGATCAGTTGAAAGGTGGGTCTGTGAGAAGCCCAGAAGTACAAGACCTCATGTGATCACTTTTACCAACGGTGTTTATTAGCTGATGTAAGGATTGAGAAGGAATGTTAACAAAGATTACTTCTCTTTGGCTTTTTAATGAGTTATTGCCCAAAAGATTTTTCTCTTAATCCTTAGTATCTCAAGAAGGTTTCTTGACAATTTTCTGTGTAGTTGAAAACACTAAGTTGGTTGAAAATCAGTCATCTAGGATGTCAGGAGGCACTGAGTAAGAAGAAAAGAGGGGGGGAAAAAACAGCACAGAGAAGAACCTATGTCAGTCTGTCTCTCCTCGAAAGGTCTGTACAGCAAATTTTAAAAGCAGATGAGTGTTCTGTGCAGCCCTCTCATTAATTACACCACTATTAGACTTTATTCAGTCCTGGTGACAGGATACTGTTGATCTCTGGAGACTAGCTAGAAAGTCACAAATTTTCAGGGGACATACCTCAGACAGGAGAATTTCACAGTAAAAAGTAACAGGGAATTTACTTAATCGCACGTTAAAGTTAGGTAGATAAAAACAATGCCATACATATAGGAAGTTACAGAATCATATAAAGGAAAAAAGATAGATGCATTAAAGTACATAAAGGTAGGAATATCAAAATTGATCAACAAAGATTCAACAGTTTGGGAACTGCATGAATAGTTCAACGACTTAAGAATGTAACTCCTCTTACTATCTTAATAAAACCAAGGTGTAAAATAACCCAACATGGTCATAGCACGTTATTTCAGTCTAAGATGATTCATTACTGCTGTTTTTTTTAAATTCACCCATGGAAAATCCTCACTCCTCTTGCTATACCTCTCCACTATATTCTGATCCTGATCTAAACCAAAATTTTTGTAAAATGTTTGTAATAGTAGTTTGTATATTTTAAATTGGTAATTCTATTCTGATCCTACTCTTTCTCTAATGGTTATCCTGCCTTACTTCCTGTGTTTCCTTACACTAAATACTATACATAGTCATGCTGTAAGAGTTGAGATTAGACCTATATTAGATCTATAATATCACCCTGTTTGTGTAGCCAGGTCATTTCAATGCTCTGTGTATCTTAACAGATTCTAAATGTCTGATAAACTGGCAGAGAATAAGATAGAGGCAAGCAGGAAAAAGTACATTGTGGCTCTTTTCAGTACAGCACATCCTCAAGTGAGATAGAAAAGGATTTAGCTAAACAGATAAGGGTAAAAGGTAATCATATCAAACTTCCAAATAGCAGGACATTTTCCAGTGATAGTAAGTACACTATGGCCTGAGTTAGCTCTTTAGCAGACTCCTATCCGTATCTTTGAAAATATGAATTTTAACCTAGATTGAAAAAAAAAATCATGTGTAATTAACATTGGTATTGAAATGCATTACAGACAAAAAGTTGACAGACTTCACATGATTTAAATAACTCACAAGTAATTCTCAGAAACCATGTAAATTACAGAAATACCATAAACCACAACTGCTACGTACAATTAATAGAATGAGTCTTTAATACATACTATTCAGGAAAACTGTTAACATGTGTTCTAATCAACATGGGTAGTTGATGAAAGAAAAATAACGTAGCCACAGACAGTGCATGAGGGTAGCAATGACATTGTGGTTACATACATTAAAATAATACTGGGGGAAATTTTTTTTACATAAAAATTATTCCCATTTTGTTTGGTGTGTGCATAGGGGAAACAGAAAGAAATACATGACTGAAGATAAAAGTTAAAGAAAGAGCAGCTAAGTTTAGAATGCCATAAGGCTATCACAGTACATACCCTGAGTGACCATGTTGTTCACGTTTGAAAAATGAGCAAATTAAAACTATTCTGTTTTGATCTTCCAAATCTGAAATTCAATGGCTGTCAGAGAGGATAAACTGGCAAACATGTTTAGTTTATGTAAGTGCAAAAATAAATTATGTGCAATGACAGGGAGGGTAGAGAAGCCACGAGCACATTAGAGAAGAGCTGCGCACACTCTCCAAAGCTGCATTCAAATAGGCTGTTGGTACCCTTTGGAAAGCATCTTTACCTTTTGCGTCAGCTCTCAATACTCACTGAGATGAACTCATTATTGAAAAACATGGTAAAAATCTCTATGTGCATTTTAGAAGGGTGGAAAGGCAAGTTAATGGTCTTATAAACATAATACAGGAAACTTGGGTGCAGCATGGTGGCTGAGAGAAGGGAGGACAGCTCAAAGGAAAAACAGATATGCTAGTTTTGCATTACATCTTTATTCTGCCAAGTGATTAAGAATTGATTGTGGGGTTCCTTGTTTATCACATTGCAGTTTTCCGTGTCACTTCAGTCTTTCCAGTATCCAAGGGAAACTATTTCTTTGACAGGTACTATCTCTGAGCCTGGGACACAGGAATCAAAGGGGGTCTTCCCTTTTCACACTGTTAAATAAAAATTCAGTAAGATGGATTAGACCCAGAGTGCTATGATCTGTTGGCTTTATGGCTTTCTTTGCACAACATAAGTCTCTACATTTGCTGTCCTGACCTCTGCCCTGACAGGACAAGAGCTTGTCAAACAAATTAGTAAGGGTAAATTTCTGTTCTTGTTTTCCAGTAAGTGTTACAGATGCCTTTTAATGCCATGAGTGGAAATGACTGGATGGTTTCAAAGATGTTTTTATAGTCCTACAATATGTGATTTTTAGGAAGGATTGTTTGCACCATACGTTGAACATATGTACTAATGGGTTTTCTCTCTAAGATAGAAATAATGAAAGGATAATAATCCACTCTTACAAAAGAATTCCCATGGCTTAGTGTTGTGTGTATCTAGTATGCAATTGATATGAATGTAGCTGCCTTAGCTCTAAAATAGGTACCCTGAAATAATGCAGATTGAAGCACTGGCGATCACAAAATCAGAGTAGTTGAGGATGGGAGGCACTTCTGGAAGATCTCTAATCTAACGCCACTTCTCAAAGGAGAAACAGGGGCACAGGTTTCTGAGGGCCATGTCCAGTTGGGTTTCGAATATTGAGAAGGATGGAGACTTCACAGCTTCTTGTGGCAATCTGTGCCAGTGTTTGGTCACCTGCACAGTGAAAAAAACATGCAAACAAACAAACCCCACAAACCCAAATATGTTTAAGTGGAATTCTGTGTTTCTGCTCATTGTCTCCTGTCCTGTCACTTTGTACCACTAAGAAGACCCCGGCTCTGTTGTCTTTAGTTCTACAAAACTTCTCCAGGCTTAATAGTCCCAGCTCTCTTAGGTGCTCCTTATATGTCATGTCTTCCAATCCCTTAATGATTTTAGACAAACAATAACATCCCTTAGCCTGCTGTCAGTACTCTCCCTAGTATTATACTGGGGAGAGTATAATACCAGTGCATATTGCCCAGGATACTGGGAAATAAGAGTGTGAACTCCAGGTTTCAGCATCTGCTGTCACTGCTGTAGGTGTAGTGTCACCCAAATTGACTATATTTATTGCTATCGTGACAGAATTTACCTAAATGACTTATTCACAGTGTTTCTTACTGCCAACAGAGAGATATTCTTATATATCTGTGAGATCTTTTTCGTTAAAGCATCATGCTTTGCTCTGGATACTGATTTATTATTTGGAAAAATTGCAAATGAAAAGAGTATCTGTTTGTTTATATTTTTGTTTTTGAAACTCATTTCAGTGGTTCTGTTGGTATAAAAGTGAAACAGCAGACTGGTGAGTTTGGCCCATGTTTGTTTGAATGTAGGAAGAACAATCAGGTTTCACGGTCGAAGGTTAGTCTCTTCTGGGAAAAGAGTGAGCTGGGGGAGGCGGAGAGTAGAAAACAAGTTCTTCCCTGCTGGACTTCATCTATGATAGATGTTTGGATTCTGTGCTGATTTCTTTCATTGTGGGCAAAGAGGGAATTTGCGAGTTTTCTTGAGCAACAACTTATTGCTGCAGTGTTCTTAATAATGTCCAGGTTTCCACTTCTGAGCAATGAAAGCAGTTGTTAAGTGGAGCCCTATCAGCACACACCTGGCTTTGTGTGAATCTGATTTTTGTCTGTTTGGGTTTAGTGGGAAATATCCCTAAGGTGTTTCTAAACTATTTGAAATGCACTCTTGTATTACTTTCCTTATGATTAAAATTTGCAGTATGAGTATGGACTACTAAATTTCCTCTTAGTGTGGCTGCAGCAGTTGTACGTTCAGTATGGTGAGAGCATTTCTCTGTGTTCCGTTCTGAAGCCTATAGCCTATAGTTTCATATCTCTGTTACAGCAGTGTTTTACGTGAAAGTCACTATAAAACAGATTTTTAAACACAAACTATCATATAATCGGGACACTTGGCTCATTAGGAAATGTTCTCAAAGGTTACAGAATTCTGTTGAAAGGCAATCAATAGCTATTAATAAAAATAATTTGAAAAATTAAGTCTTAATTTTTAGTTTCTGGGTAGCCTGAAGAGTGCATACTGCACAGAAATATAAATTGAGTAGACTAAATGCATGTAAGCAGAATGGCATAATAAATGGCATTAAATGCAGTGCAGAAAATATTGTAAGTGATAATTGTACAATGTTCGTGCCAAAACAATTGCCTTTGGTGTTGATTGCTAGTAAATCTGTTGTGAAAATATGAGCTCAAGTCAAAATTAGAGAGAATGCTCAAATAATGGATNGAGAGAATGCTCAAATAATGGATATTCATAGAATACCAGGTTGGAAGGGACCTCAAGGATCATCTGGATCACTTTTCTTGGCAAAAGTACGGTCTAGACAAGATGGCCCAGCACCCTGTGCAGCTGAACCTTACAGGTGTCCAATGATGGGGAATCTACCACTTCCCTGGGGACATTATTCCAATGGCTGGTTGTTCTCA
>RSEF01000031.1:55605743-55617259 GCA_003993805.1 Himantopus leucocephalus
AGGTCCCTTCCAACCTTAACGATTCTATGATTCTATGAAATGAAGGAAAACAGATACACCATTGCTCATTTGGGAATCTTCTAGAATTTTGCTTAATTAAAATACAGGAGAAAGTGGGTAACTGGAAAGACATCTAGGAGAGATGACTAATGAAGAAGAAAAGAGCAAATAGCTAGTAAAGGCTATTGGAAGAAAACTCAATAAAATATTGGTCCTCAAATGGAAACTGTGTAAGTTGACAAAAAGTGGGGCATAAAAATGGCAGGACCACCAGGCATAGAAGCACAGCAAACATTTGCCCCATTCACAGAACTCCAGGAAAACTTTTGTGTGCAACTGCCTCGAAAAACAAATGCTCTAATGAGGTAAAAAATGATGGGTTTGTCAGCGGAAAACAAAGAAAGTTTTGATGATGACTCTTCTTACGATAAACTTGTGGTGAGATTGAACAACAGTGACAACAGGTTTTGGGCTATTGGAAGTAGGGTTTTGTTTTCCTTGAAATCCAAATAAATATCTTGGTTAAAGCAGTAGGTGACTGAGATAAGTTTACCTGAAGCCCAGAGTGAAAAAGCATTAAATCTCAGGTAACAGACCAACACTGGATGCTTCACAGGAGGGGTCAGTACACCCCCACCATGAAAAGAAGGGTCATAACTTGCCCCCTACTTGAAGATTTTATTTCATTCTGTAACAGCCAGAGATTGGCTTAAAATCCCAGGTAGGAAGTATAATATCCCCTCCAATTTTGTTTCACTCGTGTTGGCATTTGCTTATACAGCACTGTTTATTCTTCTCATTCATACATATTTCCAATAGCTTTTTTTTGCTTGTTGAATTACTGACCTTAACAATTTCCTGATGCATTTAGTTTCATAGTCTAATGCTGTATACTGAAAAAAATCCTTTTTCCATTTCAAACCTGCTGTCTTTCAGCATCTTTAAATGTTTCATTCTTTGTGTACTTTAAGTCTAAAAGAAAAGCAGGTTTTGAGTGCCTTCTATATGCCCTTATTATTTTGCATACATTTGTCATGTTCCCTCTTATTTTTTCCTATGCCAACAGTTCAAATTGTTTCCTTTTCTGTTTCACATGAGAGTTTATCTAGGACTTTTAAATGGTTTCTCTATGGCCTTCTCAAAACCCTTTTTGCCCTGTGGTATATTTTACTGTGACAGCAACCTATACTGAAGACAGAGCTGTACCATTTATTTGGCAGAAGATCCTTACAGTACTTTCTATATTCTTTATGCAGCATTTTGTTGGAAGTTTCTTTTCGATTTTTCCTGTTTTAACCAGAACGGGATGTTGAGCTAAGGCTTTTATTAAGCTGCCTTCTTTGATGCCTAAGTTTCTTTCATAAGATGTCATAGTGGGAGGAAATAGATCTTCTCGATTGCTTTTGGGTTTTATGGGGATGTTGAGCAGAGGGGTGGATTTCTTACGACCTATACACTGTCTGAACTATGCAATGAATGGTATTTTTAAGAAGATGTGTGTTTCTATGGTATAAAAGTCACTAAGCTTGTCAATAGCCATTATAAACATCTTTTGTAGGAGGGTAAACCTGTTTTCCCCTAATTACGGTCTTTCTTAAGGATTGGTATTATTTTATCGTGGAAAGAAATTAATGTTCCAAAATTGCACAAATTACTGTTTGATTGTCAAAGATATTAAATTTGTTCGTATTCTGCATTAAAAAGATAATAAATGGGGATATTTTGTACGTACAAGTTACTCTTTATATTTTAATTAATAATAAATACTGAATTAAAAATTATCTCTTTAAATTCAATAATAGTTATTGTAATGTCAATGTCACACATTCTCTTTCTTATAACATAAATATTATAATACGCCTTTTCAGTGGGCTTCCTCAGAATGGGAATAACTGTTTATATTCCTGAATACATTACCCAAAAGTACTAGCAATTAGTCTTGCTAATGCTGCATGAAAATACTTTTGCAAAAAACCCCACCAAGATTACTTCTTAGGTGTTCAATAACTAGACTGCTTTTTTGAAAGCACTGTGTAAATGCTCTTACATGGCTTTGTGAAATAAGAATGTGGAAGAATATATGGATTATGCTGTTACAGTCATTTTGCAACAGATAAATAATGTAAGAAAATGATGAGTAGTTTCAGGACTTATGCGAAATTCTTCAGTAACAGACAGGGAACCGAACATTATGATTCATTTGGTCTCTTCCACTCCTACTTTCATGGGCTGTTTTTTAACTTAATATATCATCAGTTTGGAGTTTATATGTCTTAAATATATTGTCTCACACTTAAACAGATAGGGTGTTTCAGATAAAGGCATGATGATGCACTCATTCAAACTTTTCTTGGATAAGAGCAGCAACAATGAATTCAGTATCTCTTGATGTGTTATGGTCATTCTTTATCACTTAATACTGCATTATACCATGCAGTATCTACTGTATAAATATTTTCAGTTTTCTTCAAGATAATGCATTCAAACAAGCAAAAGCTGTTGTCTGGGACCTCAGTGTCATTTTATTCTTTTGTGTTCCCCTTTTCTGGGTTCCCTTTCATACTTACAAAAAGTACATGTTCATTTCAATTCTGTTATGAAAAGTGGTACAGGATTGTTTTCTTCACTGGAAAAGGTCATTTTGTAATATCTAAATGGTATTCTTTCATTCCCTTTTCAGAACGTGAGTCAAGAAAATAAGCATTTCTTACTGCTTTGCTTTCTGTATTTCTTTCCCCAAATTCAATATTCTAGTTTTGGCAGCTTTCCAGAAGTGTGACAATTGTCCATTTTCTTTTGGTTCAGTCTTAGACTCCTCCATGGGGATGTTCACAATGCTCTCTTGGCAAGGATTTGGCATAGAAAGCCTCTGCAAAGGAAAACAGATTTTAAGTGGAACAACAGTGATTGGAAAACCTAAACTCACCTTGTCTGTTAGTGTGGTCCTTTAAATAGCATTACTGATACTAACTGATTTCTGTTACTGTAAATTTTTTTTTCACTTGCATTTTTTTTTTGCTTGTTGGTTTGACAAGCACTACACTTTGTGAATGAGCTTTCCATCTCTTTATATGACTCCATCTTTCTAACAGTCAAAGAATGCTTGCTAGTGAGAGCAATATCCTTGCCTTTCTGTACGGTCATAAGCCCTTTTCTTAAAGCTTTTGGACATGAGGTCTTTGACACAGCCTTGAGATGCTAAGTGACTTATAACATTGGGCTGTTCCCAAACTGTCAGTTACACAACTTTTCTTCAAGAAAGGGCATCAAGAAGGAACTCTTAACCACATCATTACATCGGTACAGAACTATTATTGTTGAATGTGTTAATATTTGCAACTCTGACCCAATATATGGTATAGATCGTAGAATTATGGAATCGTAGAACGGTTTGGGTTGGAAGGGACCTCAAAGATCATCTAGTTCAACCTCCCTGCCATGGTAAGGGGTGTGTTTCACTNATCTAGTTCAACCTCCCTGCCATGGTAAGGGGTGTGTTTCACTAGACCAGGTTTCTCAAAGCCCCATCCAGCCTGGTCTTGAACACTTCGAGGGATGGGATTCTCTGGGCAACCTGTTCCTGTGTCTCACCACACTCCTCTTCAAAAAAATCTTTAAAACTGTTGCTCCTTTTCCTGTCACTACAGGCCCTGGTAAAAACTCTCTCCCCATCTTTCTTATAAGCCCCCTTTATATATTGAAAAGCTGCAATACGGTGTCCCAGGATCCTTGTCTTTTCCAGGCTGAACAGCCCCAACTAACTCAGCCTTTCTTCATGGGAGAGATGCTCCAGCCCTCTGACCATTTGCATAGTCCTCATGTGGAGGAGGATCCACTCTAACAGGTCCATGTCTTCCTTGTATTGGGGACCCCAGAGCTGGACACAGTACTCCAGGTAGCGTCTCATGAAACTGGAGGGGGAGAATAACCTCCCTCAACCTGCTGGCCACACTTCTTTTTAGCTAGCTCAGGAAACAATTGGCTTTCTGGGCTGCTATCATACATTGCTGGTTCACATTCACTTTTTCATCCACCAGTATCCCCAATCCTTCTCTGCAGGCCTGCTCTCAATCCCTTCATCCTCCAGCCTGTATTGATATTGGGGATTGCCCCAACCCAGGTGCAGGACCTTGCACTTGCCCTTTTTGAACTTCATGAGGTTCACATGGGCCCACTCCTCCAGCCTGTCAAGGTCCCTCTGGACGGTGTCCCTTCCCTCAAACATGTCAATTCCTACCTGCAGCTTGGTGTCATCTCCAAATGAGCTGAATGTGCACTCAGTCCTGCACAAGAGAACAATCAATGAACCACAATAGAATTATGGATGGTTAGAGGAAGAACACAGGAAAACTGGAGCTGAACAGTGCATGTGTTCTGTTCCTTCTCCCCACTTTTTATGCCCATCTAAGTAGACGCAGCACATTATAAGACAATTTCATTTGTTGTGATGGTTTAGGAGCAACACAACCACACTGTAGCTTTAAAGTAAGGATTGCTTTCAGACTTTGTTGCACTCACAGATTCATTACAGATATACCAGCACATTTCTGTGAGGAAGATAATGAAGATAAATGAAGTATTGAAATGAAATCCTATTATTTAATGAGACAAAACTTATCATTTAGAATTTCATCACACAGTGGCATGGTCTGATCCATCTGTGTAGGAAGCAGCTGTGAGAAAAAAGATGAGTTTTGTAATTTAGACCTTTTTCTTTATTTTTCTTTTTATTGTTCTGCTGCTGTAAGAACTACTGTGCTCAACCGTATGTGTGTGTAGGTGTGTCAAGGATGCTGAATTAAAATATTGTATTTGTGTTAGAAACTCATGCTGACATGCAGCTGTGCAATTCCCTATTACTGTATAGAATATTAGTATTTCCATTGTTCATTGAACAAGTTAAAATTTATATGACTGACTGTAATGTTTGGAACTTGAACAATTCACATGGGAATTTTTCTAAAAATTAAAGAAAGAAAAAAATTTAGTCATCGGGAGTTGTTTTTATACTACAGACTGTGTGAAACAGTTTGAAGAAGCCAAAGAACTTTTTAGAAGGAAGATCCAGAAATCTATTCAGTAGTCTAGCTACTCTTTTGAACTTATAACTAGTATTTATTCATGTGGACACACTTTTGACATCAGTGGGTTTATTTGTAAGTATGCAGTATACAGAGTCAGAGAAGGATATAGCATCAGACTCATTGCCTGTGTGTGAAAATCTTGAAAAAACAGTACTTGGACTTGAAGCTCAATATCATGAGATAATAGTCTAATAGTATATACCAATCTGCATTACAAATGTATTCCCTTTGTATTCATAAAATATCTCAAGCAAAACTCAGTGCTGTCACATTTGCATATGAATACCCAGGATATTCTTCTAGCTTGCATTTATTCTGATGTGTTAAGTAATATACAATTATTTCTGTAGGGCATCTGGATAAGTGTTTTAGTTTGAATCAGGAGTACATTTTTAAAGAAAATCTCTTGATCGTCTCCACTTACTGTGCTTTGCTTCATGTGACAGCAGTCTCAGAGCATAAGAACTGGATCCCTTTGAGATGAAAATAATATAAAAGAAAATAGTTTGGTAGTCTAAGATTCCTCTTGTACACACTAGGAATTGACATAAAACATTCCAGTGGGTAAATGGGCGTTCAGTCCTCCCAGCCAGCCTAGAAGTTTTACAGAGAAAACATCCCTGAGATATGTGTAGGGACATGCAGACATTGTGTCCTCAGCTCTAATCATTTCAGTCTACAACTATAATTTTGTAAGACCACACTGCTTATAAATGTAGACAGAACATGTCTGTGCCTACGTTTTTCTCCTGAAAACAGTGAATAGACCTTGTTTCTCTTCCTTTTCTTATGTTTTTTTTAATGTCTGACATCAGGAGAGGCACTTGGTTTTCTGAAGTCTCATGATCTGGCCTGAATTTTGTTTAATCCTCTAGTGTGGTTGCTTGATACTGCCAAAATGACGGCGCCCATCTTTCCTGACAATATATCCCCATCAGACTTCAGTCTGAATTGTCTCATCAGGCTCGTTTGGAAGTGTACAACCTAAACACAAGAAGGGGTTTTCTGTAGGATCAGATCACTGAATGTAGCCACACAGCTTTCCAGAGGAGCTTATTAGTTCTTACTGTGACACTTCTCTGCCCAGGTGCACAGAGCTTCTGTGACTCGCACCATCAGTAGCTGCTTATCAACTCAGAAGGACTTCTGCTGGGATCTGTGCATGGCCATGAATGAGCAAAAATGATAGCACTCAGGAATTGCCCCCTTGCAACAAAGCATTGGCAGTGAATTGATGTTGCATGGTCTAGATGTGTATGCATTACACCATAAAAGAAAATTTAAATTGCTATTTACCAGCAAATAATAGATAAGATTTGTAATCTTGTCAGATTTCATTTTATCCTCAAGACAAGTCAGTAAAGCATCTGGTTCTGAAAATGTGTTCTATGTGATCCTTTCATGTATCTAGCAGAGCTGTTTATGCATATAATCATTACTCTCATGTAGTATTTAGACTTTATTTAAAAGACATATTCTCTTCAAATACCAGTAGCTTTCATTGTTAGAGAGAAATTAGTCTGCTCTTTTCTCATGCTTTCTATTTTCTTTGTGAGTCATACTTAATATTTAAGGGAGCTTCAGAATAAGATTTCAGAAAACATACACCAAAATGAGAAAAAAGTGAAAGGTGAAAACAATTTTTGCCTGAATCTAAAATTTAGAGTTTAAAGTATTAATTTCTGTTTTCATTATTTCAGTGCTCTAACAGAGAGAAAACATCCTCCCATTTCTCAGCAAAAATAGAAATCTTTTACAGGGATTGCACCAGCCATGGCTCTAAGTTACAGTACAGATTATATGTATGGACTGGAAGGTAATTCCTTAGCTGCTAAACACAGTTTTGGAAAATGCATAAACGTATTTGGATAGGTCTTACTTGATGTGATCATCAAGCAAAGGTGACATTGCCTGGGCCAGCCGCCATAAATACAAGTTCACGTTTTGAGAGGTGTTTTTAGTGCAGGACATATAACTCCCTGTGAATCATGAAGAGCAACTCGCGTGTGTGTGCCCTGAGATAATAGAGCTGTCAGTCAAATGGAGACAGAAGTCACTGCAATAAATATTTCCCTTCCTGTAGTAGATAGTCATTGGTGCTGTGAGGAAACTACTTCATGCACATTTTGCATGTTTTATGGGGAGGGAGATGAGGTCTTCTTTTCACCTTTGCAGAGGAGACAAGGAAATTACTGTAGTCCAAAAGATAAAATGATTGATAACTGGTTAGCAAATAAATGTATTTGCCACAGATAATACATACTGTATACATGGCATATATACCATATGCCTATATCACAGAATTGTTTAGGTTGGAAGAGACTTGTGGAGATCACCTAGTACAACCACCATCCTCAAGCAGATTCAAGCAGAGCACGCTTCCCAGGACTGTGTCTAGTCAAGTTTTGAATATTTTCCCAGATGGAGACTCCACAACCTCTCTCCAGTGTTCGCTCTCACTATAAGAAAGCATGTTCAGATGGAGCTTCCTGTATGTTAAGCAGAGCCTGTTGCCTCTTGTCTGGTCAGAGAGCAGCACAGAGGAAAGTCTGGCTCTTTTGTCTTCATTGCTTCCCATTAGATATTTATACACATGGGTAAGATTTCCCTGAGCCTCCCCTTATGCCGACTGAGCAGTCTTAACTCTCTCAGCATCTCCTTGTATGTCAGATGCTTCAGTCCCTAAGTCATCATGGCCCTGTGCTGGATTGACTCCAAAAAGTCCATGTCTTTTTTGTACTGGGAAGCCCAGCACTGGACACACCACTCCAGATGCCTCATGCCTGAAAGTCTTCAAGGTCAGGTTGGATGGTGCTTTGAGAAACCTGTTCTAGTGTCCCTGACCATGGCAGGAAGGTTGGAACTAAATGATTTTTGAAGGTCCCTTCCAACACAAACCATTCTATGATTTTTTGTCTCCCCAGTGCTGAGTAGAGAGGAAGGATCACCTCCCTTAACCTGCTGGCAATGCTCTACCTAATACACCAGGAGGCTGTCTTTGTCATGAGGGTACATTGCTGTCACATGGCCAACTTGCTGTCCACCAGGACCCCTAGGTCCTTGTCTGCCAAGCTGCTTTCTGGCTGGTCAGCCCCCCAGTGCGTACTGGTGTATGCGGCTGTTCCTCCTCAGAAGCTGGACTTTAAACTTCCCCTTGCTGAACTTCATAAGGTTCCTGTTCAGCACACTTCTCCAGCTTGTTGAGGTCCCTATGGATGGCAGCACATCCAACTGGTTTATCAGCCACTCCTTATCTGCCAAGTCAGTGAGGGTGCACTCTGTCCCAGTGTCGTGTTCATTAATGAATTATGTTGAACAGTGTTGGCCCCTGTATCAACCCCTGGGACTCACTGCCTCCAACTGGACTTTTTGCCACTGACCACCACCCTCTGGGTTGAGCCATTCCACTGGTTTTCCACTATCTACTTATCTAACCTGTACACTATCAGACTGCCTATAAGTATGTTATGGGAGACAGTGTTAAAAGTCATACTAAAGTTGAAGCAAACAGCATCCACTGCTCACCCCTATCCACTGACCCAATGACCTCATTGTAAAATGCTATCAGCTTGGTGAAGTATGGTTTCTCCCTCATAAATCCATGCTGACTACTTTGCATCACCATCTTGTCCTTCGTGTGTTGGGAAATGCTTTCCAGCATGGCTTTCTTCATCACCTTCCTGAGAACTGAGGTGAGACTGACCAGCTTGTAGTTCCCCAGGACTTACCTCTTGCTTTTATGTTTGTGTACATATAGTGTAAGCAAATGTGTAATCATTATAAGACTAAGGATATACCTCTGGTTGTAATGAACGTAGGTATTTGCTACAGTGAATAACAGACATTTGGTTAATCATGGTTTAAGCCACCCATTAATTTATTAATCCTCCATAATTCGTAAGTGATTTATAAATGTGCTCTTAATCAAATATGTGTCCATGTATGTTAAATGTAATAAAATGTGGTACTCCGCAGCCACTAGAGGGGAAAAAGGTAAAAGAACTGTGCCAAAATATCTAACCCATTCTCCTATTTAGGGTGCTAGTTTGTTTTTCTGATTAGATCTAACAATAAGATTCATAAGCGGTAAAACATGCATATATTTATGAGCAACTAGGAGTATGAATTTGAAAGGTATTAGCAAAAAGGAGAAATAACCTTTACGCAGCACATTTATATGCACTTATGCAACGTAAGTGCACTGAAGTCCCACAGACAACTTTTTATGAGAGCTTAAATGCTATTTGTATAGATTGGCCATAAAGGAATATACTTCACCCTATGTATATCAAATACAGACATGTGAACAAATATAACCATCTGCTTTAGTCATTTTAGAACATCCATCATCATACCCTCCAGGAATTGTTGGTGTAATAACGTTTTTCAAAACACATGCCATAACTGTACTCATGTGAAAAAGATATATCCCTACGCTCACTCTATTCTGAAATGCGTAAACAACTGCATTTTGAAAGAATACAATTATTTTGGGATATGTGAAGGGAAATATGCTAATTTACTGATCTGGGTTCAAACTTGCTTTGAAAGTAATTGACTTCTTACCATGAGCCCACCTACGCTGTTTTAACAAAGAATCCCGCTAGAGGTTACAGTCTAATGCTGGATAATTTAAGTTTACTCATGAAGTCGAGAATTTTGGAGCATTGCTTGTAATAAAAAATGATTCACAAATTGATTCACTTTTTAATAAGATTTTTTTTCTCAACTACAGTTAAAATGATTTGTAAAATTCTTGTTATATAAATCGCCAATTATTTTAATAAGGTTCATTGGAAATGATAGGAATAGTTGCCCTGAAGACATCCTTCTGCAGTGTAAAATTAAATGGTAAGTTACTTAATGGGACAAAGGTTTCCATGCCAGTATATATTAAAAGTAATTAAAAATGAAAAATCTGCTTCAATTTATATAAAAACTTTTAAAGTACCAACTCTTTTAAAACTAATAAGAAAGGCCCAGGGAATGCTGTTCCAAAATTCTATTAAATTTAAATTACCTCAGATGAAAAGCCATTAAATATGTATTTGAACAGGTAAATAGAAGATCAGGAAATACTGACATAGTCCAGTGTTGGAAGTGTGACACCACAGAGAAAATTATAATAACTTTTTAGTGGCTATAACTAAAAGATTAAAATTTTGCAAAACAGACAGTAGGTGCCTATGTGGATCCAAATTTCACTGTATGATCAGAGCAATAGTCAGTTTTCTCCTTTATTTTTGGGGAATTTTCAAAACAGAAATAGGCTTAAGAAAGTATCCTCAAAATACACCAAGAAGTATGAAAATAAAGCCACAAATTTTGCTGTGAATGCAACAAGATGTATAGTTACTGCGGCAAAGGTTCCTATACAGCACTACCTTATTTAGAACCTGCTCAAAGTCCTTTAAGTTAACAGGCACCTGTATATTCTCTCTAGAAGCTCCCATTAGACTTCTATGAAATTAATTCTGTAATATCACCATTCTTTCTCACAGTCTCTAATAGTTTCTAAGGAAAACAACTAAAAACAACTTTTGGAGTGTAAAAAATATAGAAATAATTAATATTTGCTCTCTTGCTGGAAAAACTGCATGTTATAAACTGTGCATAACACTTAAAATGCCAAATGCGTATTTTGGAGTGATGCATAAACTTCGCAGTATCCATAGAGGTTGGCCCTGTAGGTTCCTACTAATTCTTAAACTGAATTATTTTTTTTTTTTTTCTGGCCTTAATTCAAAGTGTCAAAAGGAGAACAGTATTCTGAAAAATATTTCATTGGATCTTTTCCTTGATATTTTTATTATTATTATTTTTCTAATAGTTCTACAGTTAGTCTTAGCATTCTGACAACTGTGGTTACTATTGCATAGAAATGTATTCATAAGTGACTTGAAACCTTTCAACTGAATTTGAAAATTTTTGTTTAAGTGAGGGTTGCATGGGGAAATGTCATTACAGAACATTAAGAAAGCTAGGAAAAGGCTATAGATGATAAATCTATTTTAAAACGTGATTTTGCAGATAGATGCTACAACTGATTCACTGATACTATAACAGCATTGCTTTGAACAGAGGTGTAAATTATAGGTGGAAAAGATGATAAATGAACTGGTGGGGAAAGAAATTAGTCATATAAAAAATGTTCTTTGGTCAAAATTAAAGATTTTACTTGCCACATTAGATTAAAAAAGTGTGATTTTAAAACAAAAACTTCAAAATATTGTTTCGTTTTCTGTTTCTCAGAACTCAGATTTCTCTACAAATCAACGTAAACTCAGAATCGTAGCTATATATTCCAATTTTTCTTGAAACAAGTTGACCTAACATTATTCAAAACCACTAAGATGAGAAATAACATTCGATTTTTCCCAAACTAAGGAAAAAGATCAGCGTTTACAGGTAGCACAAAGTCTTTTTTTTTTT
>RSEF01000031.1:55625386-55645588 GCA_003993805.1 Himantopus leucocephalus
AGAGCAGAGTAGAGGGGCAGAATCACCTCTCTCGACCTGCTGGTAAGAACAGAAAGATACTAGAAATAAATTTTGAAAGTGCAAGAGGGAAAACATTTACATGTTAAATGACTTCAACTCATGAAATTCAAGTCAATCTAGGTAATTTTTCATGTCCTTTTTTGAACATGCTATAAGGATAAAACCAGAAATGTTTACAGAAAAAGGTTAAATAAATGCTGAAAGACAGGCTAAATGTATCAGTAGCAAGAGTGATGCTTTGTATACATTTTAAACTATTTCAGCTAATCATGGATAGAACACAATTTTTATATTTGCATTGGACAAAATACATCTTGAATCTCTTGCTGAAATTAATGAAGTTTGCTGAGGCTACACCGTTCTGGAAATATTGTCTGGCTAGCATTTCTGTGTAGTGTGTTGGTATGAAAGTGCAAAGAGGCAGAAAATGTTATAGAATTGACAGAACACATTGTTAAAATTGAAACGTTCTCCCAGGCATTTCAATGACCTAGTGAGAAACATTAATCAAACACTAACACTTCTAATATTGAGTCCTGAAACAACAAAGCACACCCTGGCCCTTCTGCTGCAGACCTTCCTTTGTCCAGGCATCCCGTGTAAGACGCAAAGGTGTGCAAAATTAGGTTTAGCAGATCAGAACTGTAGTTCTTCCTTTCAGTACAACGGGAAAATGAGACTGATCTCTCAGCATTTGATGTTGAAACAAAGTCCTCAGCCCTGTGCCTTTGGGTGCATTTTCATCTTGCTGAAGTTGTACTGTACAGCAATATGTCCCTTTGAAAATTCATTTCTCAATATCTTACTTTGATTAGGCAGTCGAGGATACAATCCTTACCCAGACACCTGACAGAAACTCATTGTAAAATATTCAGACAACCCCTTAGGACTCAACAAGCATATTTTACACATTTAATCCTCTCCTTACGACATGAGTCATCTCATGCAATAGTAGCTTTTGGGTTGTGTCTATAACTACAATACAAACTCAACCCTATTTTCAGGCGTCTACAACTTGACTTTGTAACATCTCATTTTATCTTGAACCGCTTTGTGGTGACTTTCTTGCCATGTTTTCTTACTTAAACATACTGATCTGCTTTTCTCAGGCATTGTGTCATTCTTGACTCACGGTGCCCCTCAGTTACCCTGAGTAAAGAGGCGGGAATGTTGCATTGGGGTCAGGGATTCTTTCTCCAACCTATCTTGTATGTGTCTGTTCTTCCTACTGAGGGAGCAATGTGACCCCACCTTTTCAGTAACATAGAATCACAGACATTCACAAAAAGCAGAGAAAAAATACTTACAAATATAACGCACCGTTCCTGTGTTGGAAGAACTTTTATGTCCATTTTTATGCATGGCAAAGCCTATGACAATGTATATTTCAGCAATTCTAAGCCTTAGAAGAAAAATTACAGCACACCGTTACTCTCAAAATAGCCTCTATAGCTCTTAAGTTCCTGGTCTGGTCAATAACGCATTCTTTTTTTATGTCCTCACAGAAATGAAAAATAATTTGCAGGTAAGGGATTGGTACTATGAAAGAAATAAAAGCCTGACTGTAGCCTGTGGAAGCGAGCTGAAAACAAATCACTGGTTATTATGACCAAAAAAACCCACCTTAAAATATGGAAAAACACCTTCAATAAAAGCATTAATGATTATAAATATATGAAAAGAACAATTTACAGCTGCAGTAAGCTCAACAAAGTTCCCAATAGCCAAGTCACAGGACCATTTTTTCTGTTTCAGGTAGCAGTCCAATTGGAAAATACCTTATTTCAAGGTATTTCAAGGCTTAGTATTTGTAAGATATAAGCTATTTATTTCAAAATAGATTAATTATGGAGGGTGGCTTGCCATCTGAGTCAGCCTGGTCTAGTCTGCTGCTACCCTTTGGTGGACGCAGGAACGAGCAATGAGGGGAAAATTATCTTTAGAGCCATACAAACTCATCATAATGAAACTGCCTTTAGATTTACAGTAGTTAACAAACCAGGCACAGAGTAGAATTGCAGGCAAGTATGGCATAAACCTTGCAAAAGCTGGAGGTTTGAAAGTTGATTCACATTTTGGAGATTCATTTGGACTTGGAATTCAAGCCAAGCTGTGAAAGATGAAAAACTGTGTGAACTAAGGAAAATGGAAAAAAACATGGTTACATGAGCCCTAAATGAAGTAAAATCTCCAGGCTCAGCATGGATCCCACCTGCAGTTTTGAGAAGGAGAAGGAAATGTAATATGTTCAGTGATCAACTTCCTGCTGAGGCAAGATTCGCAGCTCCTGCTGCTTTGGACAGACGGAGAGTCCAGCAAAGCTTCTGTTCCAGGCATGGGTGCAGCGATGTGTAAGATACGTAGGAGGGGAACGAGCAATGCTAGAAGGTTACATCTATTTTATTCCCTGACCACCGCCATGCTCATTTGTTGCATTCCGTTAGAAGATCTGAGGACTTACAAGGAAGTCAGAATATCTCCAGCATCTTATCATTGGTTGGGTTAGAAGGAAAAGCATCCTGTTGTTCATCACAATTTAGTCTTCTTTCTGACCTCTTCAAGGTTCAGTGTGGGAATGGCAGTCGTTCATTGTCTGTCGGATCAGAGGCAAATGACATGCCTCGGTGGCTGCAGGCGGCTGCGCAGGCAGTGGCCATCAGCCCGAGAGCCGCCCCATGCAGATGCACCCTTGCAGCTTGGAGGATCAGCAGCCACGGCGTTACTTACTCAAGCCTGTCAGTGCTCGAAAATAAATGAGGGGATGAACAGATAGGAAAAATCCCGCAGCACTGCCATACTGAGAGAGAAAGGCTTCACGTTTTTCTGTCGTGGTGTACATAAATTGGGGCTCAAAAGGGTGTGAGTGAGTTTTTGAAATGAAGTAGAGTTTAAACTTTAAAAATTGACAAGTACCATAGAGTACTTTGCCAAGAAAAGCTGATGGAGTTACTCCTAATTCAAACCCTTTTCCTTTGTATCAGTAACTGTTTCCTAGTGTTAATGCTAAATGTAATTTGGCCAGCTCTTGGTTTAGTGTAGTTACTTAGAAATTTTGTTTACAGAAAAGTATCACACAGAACTTTTACCCTTTAACACTGATGGGCACTTTACTATCCTTTACTGATCCAGCAAAATTTTTTTGGTGGAGTTCACTTGTAAATATGATTTTCTTTTGTTGGTAAATCGGTACAGTTGATGGTAACCTTGCATGCCTTCACTGAAGATCAGTTTCAGTGTGTAGTTTGTAATATGGTATCTGTTGTCATTCTAATAATATCAATTCCTATTTATGCTCCTGCTGTTGAAATCTAATTTTGTTATTACTCTGTTCCTATTTTTATGCCATTCACTTTTACCCGTCCTTGTTTTGAAATTTCATCCTAGGCATAGCATAAAAAGTAACCATGTTGTAATACATTATATCAAAGTTAGAGAAAAGCAAATATTGCTAGGAAAAATATTCTCCAGTTTTCTTCTAACTTTTAAAGCAAATTTGAATCCTTACATCCACTGTGTACAAATATGATTATTTCTTTTCCTTCAATGTTTCTGAAAAGTGTCCTTTCTCTTCTGGATAGCAGTAAAGCATCCATATAGGAACTGTGCTGTGATTACTGAAACACGTTCCTCTTCTTTTTCTTACCTCTTGGTCCTTCCACAATTTTTTTTCACAATACCTTTAACTTTTCCATCAGATGTGTATTTGGGCTTTGTTCATTCTTGGACAGAGGAAGTTTATTCCTTGATAAAAATTGTCAGGTGGAAAATCCTCAAGAATTAAATTCCTTTCCCAAAGTGCATGATGGAATCCTTTAGCCTCTTCATATCTCTGCTGAAGGTGGTGGTGAGTCTCCCACTGAGTTCTCTGCAGTCAAGATGGGGCACAAGTTACATGATACCCTTTAAAAGCTGTGCTTTAGTCTTAGACGTACAAATATAACTGCTGGAAGTAAAATATGGTTTATTAATAAAGTGAACTGTGTTTGTCCCCTCCACCTAAGAAGTTACATTTCTCTAGCATTAATTGCATATTTATTTAAAGATTGAAATTTTTGATGCTGTTTATTACTAGTATTTAGCGATGGAGAATCCTAATTTCAAACACCTTAATATACTTTAAAAGTGAGGTTTGATTCAATATGGAAAGTCTAATTGTTAGTCATCATCTAGCTTATGTCACCTTTGCTATGTCTGCAAAGTACAAGGAGAAGTAGACCCCAAGGAACTCATCAAGACAGGTTACTGGGTAGGGAGCTGGATAAATTAGCCAGTATGAAATGTTGAGGAAAAGTGTAATTTTTGTGAACAGCAAAAACCACCTGCCCGCAGCGCCCACATGTAAGGGATGTAATGCAGAAGAGTGTTTCCTCTTGGGAAAGCAGAGATGTCACTGGGCTGTTCTGTGACCAAAGAAGCGGCCTCAGGAAAAGCAGATTCTGGTCTCTGATGTAATTGGCATCTTTTATGCATGGTGGAGCACCTTCAGAAGACAGTGTGAGAGTCACAACTCATAATTCCCAGTATGCTGGGGGCTGGGGTATGAATAACGTGATTTCACATTTCATCAGATAAGGAAGGAATTTTGTTGTCTTATAAGTAGATACTAGTCTTGTTCACTTAAACTTTACAACTCCTGAAAGACATATAAACCTTCAGCTCAAGCTGCTCCATTTTCCAGACTGCAGTTCATTCTTATTCGTGGTGTTAGAGGTAAATGCACACCTGCTGAATAGCTACTGTAGTTAAGTGCTCAAATTCCTCCTTGTTGTGAGTTTTGCTGAGATTAGGTGCTCTTGTGCAAGACAAGAAGTTGAGAAACAAATTCCCCTGCTCTGTCAATCCTACTGCTGTTACGTTTGCAGATCAGCATCCAACATTTCAGTATTGTGGTACATGTTAAGCCAAAAAGATTGGAAGTCACAGGAAATTTTACATAGGGAGATTTAAACAAGAAAGACATTAAGAAGTTTTCAGGGTCATGTGAGCTTTTTGCACTGGCACTGAGGACGTGGGGTGAAGAGGTTATTGGGAATTTAAACTGAGATGTGTAAATTTTTATAGAATAGTTAAAATTTCTTGATAAGTCGTTATGGATAAATAATAGCATAGTTTAGTGCTATTGCTAATTTATTGAATCAAACAACTTGGCTGTGGTAATTTCACTGTTATTTTGTGGTGTGCAACTTTATTTGGAATTTCTTAATACAGACATTGTGAGCACAGTGGGGTCTCCTGGCTCTTACTCAGCCATCAGAGTCTCACACATCAAGATGAATTTGTAAACATAGTTGTGCTCATTTATGTATTGCTGACAGGTAACTTCCCATTTGCCTTTTGTTATAACCTTTTGTGAATAGTTCTGTTTACATAGTTATAAGTGAAAGTTACTAAGTCAATCTATATCTTTTCAAATGTCCAGGCATTTTGGAAATACAGTGAGAAGATTTTATCCACAATAAATTCAAATATTTATTTATGCTTTATTTATGAAAAGAAAGTGCTAAAACATTTGGATTTTGGTGACTGGATGATGTTCTCTAATACCTTCCATCTATTTTCTAAACAGCTGGAATGAAAAAGTCACAGCTATCTAGTGGCTTCATTGCCCATTTTTATTTTGGAGGAATTTCAGGAAAGGGGATATTATTTCTTAGTTTGTAGAACTACAATTCACTTCTTGGTAATCCCCTAACAAACTTTTTTTTTCTTTATAATATTAAATCATTGGATAATTAGGTTTCTTACAGACAATCGAGTAAAGAGCCTATAAATGATATTAAAAAGAGATGCCTTCTGAAATAGCAGCTTTTTTAAACCTAGTTTCTATTCTTAATTGAACTGCTATACTTACTCATTATGTATACAGTGTGTTTTCTTGGGGAGTTGTTTTTAAATAGACTATTTACATGAATAACATAATGGATTCTTAGCTAAATTTCACTACCAATTTTCGCTAATTTCTTAAGAACATAAAAAGCCATCAGATTGGGTCAGACAGTTCAACAGTCTGGTTGGCTAACCATCATGTCTCCGACTGTGGCAACGGCAAACACCATTTAAGGAGAGAATGTAGGCTTGGGCAGTTTCTGTCATTTGTTCCCATCTTATCTCCTCCAGGTCCACGGTTCCTGTAGGAATATTAGAGTGTACACTCCTGGTCAGTCTCTTTAGTATCATCTATGGACCTGTTGTGCCTGAATTTGTCCAATTCCTTTTTGAAACTGTTAATCCTGTATCTGCCTCTAGAAGGCTCCAGAATATCACTACCCACTCTGCAAAGTACTTTCTTTTACATGTGTTAAGTGATTCCCTATGAATTTCAATTAGTGCTCCCTATTTTCAGTAACATAGCTGTGATGAACAGTACTGTATTCATCTCGTCTATGTTTATGTAAAGTTCAGTCATATCCCTCCTCAGCCTTTTCCTCTCGAACTTGAAAAATCTTAGGTTTTTATTCCCTTTTCCTGATATCTGCTTTTTCCCTTTAATAATTTGAACTGCCATTCTCTGTACTTTGTTTAGCTCTGCACCTTCTTGGCATGCAGAGACCTGAACCGCAAATGGTATGTGGTCACACCGGAGTTTCCTATACCTGTAAAATAATACTCTAGGTCTTGTTCTCAATGCCTATCTTTTGATCAGCTTTTTTGGCTGCCACTGCATTTTGAGCCAATGACTTCAGAGAACTTATGATGATGACTCTGAGATCTCTATTTGCAATTGTAATGGCCATTTCCAAGTTCAGTTTTGTGTAGGCACATTTTAGGGTTTTTTTCGTAGGTGCAGTATCTTCCATTTGTGTACATTGATGTTCGTCTGTCACCCTTTTGACCACTCATTCAATTTTCTATGTCCCCCTGGAGCTGCTCACCATCAGAGTGGCATCTGATCAAGAGAGCTTAGTAGCTTGAAAGTGGGCGATTTACCCATTCATGCTTTCCTCCGTGTCACTGATGAGTAAAACTGACTCCAGCAATGGAGTTGCAACGCAACCTTCCTGAAAATCCAAGAGTGGTGTTTCCACTGTATTTCCTTCATCTCTATGTATATTGTCACCATTAAAGCAGATTGTCTTTACCCAAGTGCTTAGTGGTATTAATTGTCGACTCAACAGCTTACAAGGTGCCAGAGTAGACTCACCTGCCTGTAGTTTCCACAGTGTACCTTAGAGTTGTTTTTTGTAGATGGAATTGGAGCACTGATCTATCGGTGCAGCTCTGTAGTCCCCAAATCTAGCTTTTTCATCTAGGCACAATTCCTAAAAACACTACATCATGAAATCACATTAACACTTCAAAAAGCAAGTCATTATTAGGTGCTGTAAGAACTCGAAAATCCTTTTGCTTCCATTTTTTAAACTCTTAGACTACCTAATAGTTGCTTAACTTTGTTTTCAGTCTGTGTCCTCAGCACACAGAGCTTGTAGAGCAAGTAAAGGCCAAAAGTGGATTTTACAACCTTACTGTAAAAGTATGAAGAGAGGATTTGGTAATGGAGGTACATGATAGTCACTTAGCAGTAATGGCACTGTTGAGAAGCAGAACGTAACATCCTATTTCTTTATATTTGATTAGTTCTGATAGCCATTGCTTACACGCATGAACTGTGTTGACCAGTTTGGTAACAGAATAATGCACCGCTGTTGGCTCAGATGCTACATCAGCATAAAAAGCATTTAATCTCTTTGGACGTATCAGCAAATAGGCAGCAATTCTTCCCATTACTGTCTGAAAAGCTGTCTTCTGTTGCGTGGAACATAACTAATCACTTCATTTTCCTGTCACCTCCTAGAGCCTTGTAGCTTAACACAACATCATTTGAAAAGTTTGCTTGTCTGGAAGTGTCTGTGTGCTCATTAGCTGCTACTGATGCAAATTGGTAAAGATGTTGCCTTTGACATACAGTATTTTATGTGAAGGCATGAAACAAGATTAATCATATTTCTTCACCTCAGTGCTGCAGTATCACACTGGCTACTAACATACTTGGAATCACACTTCAGAAATCAGAGTAATAATAATTAAAATGTTAATAGGTCAAGAAAATCCATTTTGTTTTGGTTTAAATTTGTGAAGCAAACTTACGGAGATAAATGTTTTCTGTTAATCAGATTTCAGAGCTGAATGGCTCTATAAACTTACCAGGGCTGGGCAAAAATGTGCTATTCCATTGTGTAGTTAGGAGTCATGTGGAACTTATAAATCCTGTGACTTTAAGTTTTTTATCTAGTAATAGATAAAAACTCTTGAAATAAAATGCAGGTTTGTAAATTCTGTTTGGTGGGGTTTTTTTGCATTGTGATGGACTAGAAAGAGGAACACATGATCTGTTGCCTTGTCTCAGTGGAAGTGCTGATTAAATTCCTTCAATGGGAAAGAAAACATTGATTTGGTCTTGCCCGTAGGGTTAGTCTTCAGAACAACAATTAACATGAGTTGCTACAACCAAGTTACTCAATATCACTCGGATCAGAACATTGGATTGTGGAAAAAGCACTTGAGCTACATGGAGTAAGCAAACAATTTGATTAGTTGTGGAATGATTGAAATAGCCAATAGCTAAAATATGCAAAGTTGAGCTTGTGGTCTGCAGCTGTGTCCAACCTACTTTATGCTCACCAGCAATCTTCAAACTCCAGTCCCTATAATGAGGGGTTGATTAGCTAAACTCCAAAGCACCACTGCACTTAAGCTTAGTTATGGGTAAAGGTCTGATTAACAAAAGCAGATTTATATCTAATGTTGATGAGGTAGTATACCATCTCTTTTGGGCAATAATTATTTCAATATCCATATTAGAGATCTGCAGACTTTTAGAATTTAAAAAGTCCATGTTCCAGACACAGCTCTTGCATGACTTAGAATTCATCCCAAGTTAAAATCTGCCTCTGTGTGGGAGGGACTGTTGAGGGCTTGGGCTTTGCTTGTATTTAAAAGTGGTGTTTTAAGAGGTGACATAAGAAGCAATAGCTGTTAGCAGGGAGGAAAAAAACCCTGTCATGAAATCAAGAGCAGACGAGATGGCAGTAAGAATGTGCTTGACCCAAAAAAAGGAGGCTAATACATTCAAAAAAAGGGTATGTAGAAATATACCGACTGTGTCTTCGTAATCTGCAGCTGTAGTGGTATACCGTAATCAGTGCTCTTGGACTACTGAAGCCAAGCCATGAGACAATTAATTGGATAAGGAGCTGGGATATGTAACTGTCCTTCACAATACCTTCACACAATATGTTTGCTCTGTGCAATTATAACTGAAGTAAACTAAATGTACAGAGCCAAACAGAGTACATTCAGTAACAAGGTTTTAACTCTTCTTCTTCAGTCTGTCATAGTGTGTGTTTACACATATGGTCTGCATACATATGGAAAGACAGCATCTTCTGGAAAATGGAAAGCCTCCTTGGGCCTTTGCCTTCTCCTGAAAATTAAGATGTAATTCCTACAATTAGAGATTGTTCTATTTTTAAAATATACCAATTATCCATGCAGCTAACAGCAAAAATTTGTTTTGGTATGGGAAAACAGACAGAATTTTTGTATGTCCGGTATCATTCTAATAGACTGTGGCTGGTTGGGACGGAAATATATTCATACTTAACTTTATCGTACTTAACTTTATTCATACTTTTACTTCCTGGGGGCTCGTATCAGGGACATAACTGAGAGAATACTAAACCTCGTGCAGTCCTCAGACTATTATCCACTGCTGGTGTTGCATGTGGGCATCACTGATGCAGCTGGGAGCAGCCTGAAGACTATCAAGAAAGATTATAAAGCCCCGGGAGCAGTGGTCAGGTACTTGGGAGCACAGGTAGTTTTTTCATCAGTCCTCCCGGTCAAAGGCAGGGGGGTTGACAGGGCCACGCAAATCTGGCAAATCAATAGCTGGTTACAGGACTGGTGCCACAGCCAGGGGTTTGGCTTCTTAGATCACTTTGAGAAACCTGGTTTGCTGGGGCCAGATGGGGTCCACCTGTCAAAAATGGGAAGAATCTTTTTGACCAGAGGCTCACCAATCTTGTGAAGAGGGCTTTAAACTAGAGTTGATGGGGGAGGGGAACCTCAATCCATGCCACTGCTACCAATGTGATGCTGATACCAGTAGCAGAGGCCCACAACCTGGAGGTGGGTTGCAGGTCCGCAGGAGAGCTCCTGGAGTGCAGCATAAAGGAACGAGAGCCGCTCCAGCCAGGGAGCTAGATTCATTGGGGGCCCAACTTAAATGCCTCTGTGCAAACACATGTAGCATGGGTAACAAACAAGAGGAGTTAGAGATGTGCGCAGACCTGCAAGGCTATGATCTAATCGGCAACATGGAGACATGGTGGGATGGCTCCTATGACTGGAGTGTTGAAATGGACAGATACAGGCTCTTCAGGAAGGACAGGCAGGGGAGATGAGGAGGGGGTGTCACTCTCTATGTCAGTGACCAGCTGGAGTGCACGGAGTTCTGCCCGGGGATGGATGAGGAGCCAACCAAGAGCTTATGGGTCAGGATTAAATGGAGAGCAGGGACAGGTGATGTTACAGTGCGTTCTGCTACAGGCCACCAGACCAGAAAGACCAAGTGGACGAGGCCCTCTAAAGACAGATAGGAGCAGCCTCATATTCACAAGCCCTGGTCCTCGTGGGTGACTTCAACCACCCCAGTATCTGTTGAAGGGACAACACAGCACGACATAAGCAATCCAGGAAGTTCCTGGAATGCATAGTGGATAACTTCATTCTCCAAGTGACAGAGGAATCAACGAGGAGAGGATCCATGCTGGACCTTGTTATTATCAATGAGGAGGGGCTGGTGGGGAATGTCACACTCAAGGGCAGTGTTGGCTGCAGTGACCATGAGGTGGTGGAGTTTGAGATCATTAGGGCGGCGAGGAGAGCACACAATAAGCTTGCTGCCCTGGACTTCAGGAGAGCAGACTTCAGCCTCTTCAGGGATCTGCTTGCTGCAGTATCATGGGATAAAGCCCTAGAAGAAAGAGGAGCCCAAGCAAACTGGCTAGTATTCAAGGACCACCTGCTCCACGCTAAGGAGCGATGCAAACTGACAAAGAGGAAGTCAGGCAAAAACACCAGAAGGCCTGCATGGATGAACAAGGAACTCCTGGACAATCTCAAACAGAAGTATCTCCATAGATGGGGCTCCACAACCTCATTGACAACCTGTTCCAGTGTTTGACCATTCTCACAGTAAAACAAACCAAACAAATAAAAGAAACCCCCCCAAAAAAATCAAAAAACAACCCAAAGCCTTTTTTTTCTGTTCAGACAGAATTTCCTGTGTTTTCATTTGTTTTCGTTGCCTCTTGTCCTGCCAGTGGCACCACTGAGGAAAGTCCAGATCCTTTGTATTCATTCCCTCCCAACAGACATTTATACTCATCGCTGAGATCCCCTGAGCCTTCTCTTCTGCGGGCTGAGCAGTCCCAGCTCTCTCAGTGTCTCCTTGTAGGTCAGATGCTCCAGTCCCTTAGTCATCATGGCCCTGTACTGGACTCACCCCAGTAAGTCCATGTCTTTTTAATAGTGGGGAGCCCGGCACGGGACACAGCACCCCAGATATGTCTTCTCAGTGCTGTGTAGAGAGGAAGGATCACCTCCCTTGACCTGCTGGAAATGCTCTGCCTAATGCAGCCCAAGAAACTGTTGACCTTCTTTGCCATGCTGTCTCATGGTCAACTTGTCCACCAGGACCCCCAGGTCCTTGTCTGCCAAGCTGCTTTCTAGCTGGTCAGCCCCCCAGTATGTACTGGTGCATGGGACTGTTTCTGCCCAGAAGCAGGGACTTTGCACTTCCCCTTGTTGAACTTCATGAGGCTCCTGCTCAGGCCATTTGTCCAGCCTATTGAGGTTCCTCTGGATGGCAGCACCCCCATTTGGTGTAACAGCCACTCCTCCCAGTTTTGCATCATCTGCCAAATCAGTGAGGGTCCCAGCGTCTAGTTCATTAGTGAAGACTTCCAGTGTTGGCCCCTGTATTGACCCCTGGGACTCACCACCAGGGGTGTTAGATGTAATACAGATGGAATGAGTCATGTGATATTTCTACATTACTAGCTTTCTGAGGGTTTATGTGGGTATTTTAACTTGAATCACTTGGTAATTCCAATTCCAAAGTCCCATCAACCTTTTCATGATCATCTTTTTCAGCAGCAAAATCAAAGTCTGCGAAGTTTTTTATTCGTTGTTGTGCTAATCTCTTCCTTGACATCTGTTTTTAAAAGACCTTTTTCTATAAAACCCAAGTATGTTAACTGTAGTACATCTATCTTTGCAGAAAAATATATCATCATGTATTTTTAAAGTAATGTCTTTTCAGTGTTTATAAAACTCATTGGATTCATTTAATTTAATTTTGGCCTCTTAAACCCTAGGCAGTAAGTTGAAGATAGTGCTCTAGGCTTATTCCTTGGTCAGTGGACACAGAAAAGATGATTGCATCGACTTAAACACCTTCTTCATGGATAATGGAATAACAGAAATCCTGATGTAGAGTTGCCTGTTTCTTACCACAAATGACAGAAAGAGCCTAAGCAGCTAGTTCGGGGCAGATATGTAACTTTCAGATGGCTGAAGCTGGGTCACATGGATTGCATCCCTTATGTTTGCTTTGTTTGGTTAGCTATTTCTTAATCTAAACACTTTGGAAAAATGACATTTATATGGTGCAAAGAGATGTGGATAAGGAAAAATAAGGCAATATTTAAAAAAGTATATGTAGAAATTTATGTTTAAAATACACCACAGAGTCACAAATATAACATCTTATTTTACTACACCACTATAGTAATGCAAGACTTCTTTTACTGTACATATATGAGTTTAACTTTCTGAATTTTCATTCTGAATTTTTTTCCACCCTAATAATAGTGAATGACCTTTAAATTAATTCTGTATTTTTAACAGGGCTTCAAGCCCTGATCCTTAAAGCTGCTTTACATGAGTAGAAGGTTATACCTACATCAAATGGCTTCCAGGAACAAGATCTAAATGCCAATATCTGAATTTCCAGTTATTAAAAAGTTAAATGTGTTATAGAAGAAGATGAAAACATCTTAGAGACCATAAGAACTGCTGTTTCTGTGTAGTCACATTTAAATAACTGTCATTTGTTTGCAGTTTGTGTTCAGTACTGTGGATATAGCTCATATTTAGCATACTACTTCAGCAGTATATTGTAGGATATTGCCATCTTTTTACTTCTTTCTGAAGAATATGTATTCCATTGTAATGTAAAATTCATATTAGTGCCGCTAGTAGTTTTTAAACAATTTCATTGAATACATCTTGTAATGAGTAATATTGTCATTTCCAGGAACAGTTGCTGTTCTTACAGAAAACAAATTAAAAAAACCAAACCAAAACAAAAAACCCTCAAAAAAAACCCCAAAGCATCAAACCACGAAGACAGAAAGAATGTCTCTAGGCAGCAAAATGAGATTTGTCACTTGAAAAGCACATACTCTTCTCCTGGCAAATGAACATTCTCATTGTCAGGCTGGCTTGCAGGAATGCTAATTACATTGATGTTTGTAATCCCAGTGATTTCCATTGTAGACCTGCTAGAAAAATGCAGATTGTCTTTCAGTGTAACTATATCTTGTCTTTCCAGTTTTACTTCCAAGAGAAGGTTTGTGTTTGGTTGGTTTTTTTTTCAAAGTTGCTCTTTTGAACACGCAGATTTTGAGAAGATGCAATCATTACTCACGTAGATATATATGTCATGAGGTGCCTTCAAACTAGCAGGAGTTGGTTAGCACTTTAAAAAACAGTAGTATCGTCATCCGGTTCCTGTAACTAATTCAGAGAATCAGGCAGAGCTTCAAAACAGTCAGCTGGTCAGAATCCAGGTATTTCACCTCTCCTGATAAGATTTAACAGAAGTTGTAAAGGAAATCAGTGACATTTCCTGTTCAATTAGCACCTCTGAAATTAGCATTCCCACCTGCCAGTATGACTGTGAGTGTGCATTTGCGTCAGCAGGTCACTCCATTGGAGAGGCAGATTATCAGCTTTCCTAGTGGTGAACCTCATTTTGTAGCACTGGTGTACTCTTGAGCCTGCACTTTTTTTTCCTAGGAGTGCTGACAACTACTGGAAATTTTAACATTACCAGTTTAAGATATATTCATGCACCCTATGTTAAAATTACTAGTTTTTCTAGAACAAATGTTGCCCTGTGACAGAAAAGAACAAGTCCTTTGGAATGAACTTTGGTAGTAGAGAGGATACATCACAATGTAATGCATTTGCCACATAGGTAAGGATTTTGTCTGTATTGTGTGCTCCATAAACAATAAAAGACCCCAAACTGCATGTCACTAAAGACAGATGAATGTAAATATAAAATCAAGGAACTCTGAAAGAAGTTGTCCAGCTATCCTGAAATCAGGATGAACTTTCTCAGCACACTGTGTCTCATTAGCAAATTTCCTAACATTGCTGGAAAGCTGCTGAGTTTTCTTTTATTCTTCCAAGAAATGTTTCTATTCCAAGGAGGGGAGAAGTGTACAGATTGCACAAGGTTCAGCAGCAGCAAATAAAAAAGATTGTTTTGAAATGCAGTTGGGTTCCTAATTTCATTTTTACATACCTAAGTTATGCTTAAATTGTTAATTGGCTGGGCTCTGTGCCACAACTATTTACAATGGCTAGAAGTAAAGGAGGTGATTAACAGGTCCACAACTGCACAAATCTGCTACACCCACAGCCGCTCAAGTCCAGATGAAACAAAAAATCGTGGGATTGGTAAATAGAACTTCGAATCACGTATCTTTTCATGTCATTGTAACCTAAAATAATAATAATAATCAACTACTGTTATGTGGCAGTAGGGGCTATGGTTTCTGTGTCTGCCATTCTCCTTCAGTGTGCAAATATGACCACATGGCAATTATTTTATAGTGCAACTTGAAAGGTCCTATGAATTTAACTTCTATAATATGAATGTAGGTTAATTCTTGTGAAAAGTTTTTTTAATTTTACTCCATAATTTCTGTTTTATTCAGCTTAACTTTAGTCATGTTTAAGTGTTTATGAGTTATGCAAAACTGGCTAATGTCACCGCTCAAACATGGTAGAAATGCTATTTTTCACAGTGCCAACTTGAAATGTAAAAATCATTTTTCACATAAAGATTAATATGTTTCTATATGAGACCTCAGCAGAGGAGTTTGGGAAACTCCTTACTGCAATATAATTTAATCTTTTTAAAAAAGAAAACCTAATTGCTGCTTCAAAATAAAATAAAAAAAAGGGTAATGTGTATCAGTGAATTGTTGAATGCTTTAACTTGAATAATGGTATAAATTCAGAGGAAGTGTTTGGTATTTGGTAGACAACAGTGCTTGTCCTTTCTGAAACCACCATGGAGTGACAGTAGTTTTCTGCTGTAGCTGTAAATTGGCCATATGGTGCCTCCCCATCGAGGTTCAGCTGATCATTTTTCTGTGTTCTAAACTCTTCCCTGGACTTCGGGTTGTGCCTCCAGTTAGTCCAATAACCCATACAGCAAGGACAGCTGTGCTCCTTCACACTTTGTGCTATACCACGTGCTTGGTGTAAATTGTGATTATTTGGCATCCTCAGGTAGAAAAGAGATTAGGAGACGAGACAAATACACTAAAGGCTATTTTAAGAAGAGGACATTGTTATCCACATTCATAGAATCAGGGCAAGAAACAATAAATGGAATAAGAAAGAGTCATGCTGGACTTAATCAAACACCAAATGGGATTGTTCAATGTTCACCAATAGAGCTTTTGAAAAAAGGCATTCAACAAACATTGTCAGGAATGGCATGTCTGTAATGTAGTTGACATATCTTGGGATCTTTTCCAGATCATTTGAAGCAGTGGTTTTCTCTGACAGGGATCCACAAACAGCGTGTCTTCATTCTGGAGGTCCTTTTCCTAAGCCAGTTCCATTAAAAGCATTTTGAATGTGCCTAGGGATTCTGTCAATAGCATTAATGTGATGGAGTTCAGCACAAACATAGCAGCAACAATCACTTCACAGAGCAACACCAAAAAGTGATTTTTCTGATTACAGCTTTGCAGGTAGGAGATTTTAGTTTTACCCTTCTTTTTGAGCATAAGAATAACCATGCTTGGTGTGATGACAGTCCAACAGTCCTGCCTTGCACAGGGATCTGAAGTGAATGCTTAATTCGTAAGTGTAAGAAAAGGGACAAGCACTAAGTGGTGGTTCTCCCATTGTATTTTCCCAGCTTCCAGCAATCTTCAGTTTAGGGATTTCCTGAATCAGAAGCTGTATCTTCCTTTAAGTTTATTCCTGTTGGATAGGTCCCCTCTTCAACTATGCTGTATATTGCAGTTCCCCAGACATTAATCCCTGTGGTTTTTTTGTGGAGAATTTACAATCCTATCCATTCTACTCAAAAAACCGAATGGAGAACTTGCCAAACTAGAACTAAGCAAATTAGTCCTGAATAACATCCCTTCATTTTGGACACAGCGCTATATAAAAAAAGACATAATCTGCTTTCAGTGTCTGAGCCATTGTCTCCATATGCTCCTGCGCTCTCCTGGAAGTGTAAGTTTTTGCAGACTTGCTCAGTGTAGAAAATCCCTCTGGATGTCCATCAGAGGGATGTGAATCTCACCCTGGGACTGCAGGCCAGTGTGGGAAAATGCTTATAGTCAGACAGCCAAAGTCTCTGTGTGAAGGAACAAGAAATAGCAGGCTGAATCCTAGATGGCATGGTGGGGATCTTATGTGTGTATAAGCATTAATGACTGCAATATCAGCAGTCATCTATAATCCCATTGCGAAATGGTAAAGTTAGCAAGTGGAGACCATCATGTCACTAAAACCATGAGAGGGTCCACTGACATCTCCAGTAGCAAGGGAAGGTGCAACTCCCGGCTACCTCTCTGCAAAAGCACTTTACGTAGTAGTTATAAAGAAGAGAGGATTTTAGCATCATTGTGTCATGGTTGTGAAAAAACAAGCCCTACAAGAACATCGCTTCATACAATGCATATGCATGGACACTTTAATAGCAGACTGCTAAATGATTGTCCATATCCATTTAATCAGCTCCTATCAAAACAAATTCACTGTTCTCTGAAGAGAGCTATCCTTGAGAGAACACACCAGGCAAGGGTGCATGTGGCAGGGAAGGGGAAATAGGAGGCTGAAGCCTAGATTGCATGTTGGGGAGCAGCATTAATTACTGCAATATCAGAGGTCGTCTGTAATCCCATTGTCAGGGTTTGTGTTCAGCACAATTACCATGCTATGCTAAGCACAGCCAGAGTAATCTCATTCCAGAAAATGAGGTGCTTGGAGAAAAGCAGGATTGCAGATGTCTAAAGCAGATTTGTTTTCTGCGTGCCTTCAATTTTGCATCTGTTTGTTTTGATGATGTTAGCTAGAGACAAACCAACAGAGGAAATGAAAGCTATATATCCATGCTGCAAAATCAGGCATGTTTCATCGTCAATAACAAGAAATCTTTTTCTTCTGTTTGCAGAGGCATAATCCTCACATTTTCAAGCAATTTTTAAACCATTTGGAGGTTTTGCTTAATTTGTGGACTGACATAAATGTAGAATTCCAAATTAAATGTAGTCAAGTAACATGTTTACCCAGTGCTTTCTGCTTATTATCTCCTACTGTAGTAATTCTCTATCTTAAAATGGTTTGTCTTTCCCCTGTTAAGAGGGGGAATCAGTGATATATTTCCCCATTCTAATTTACCTCTGAAGAGATATCAATGTAAAACACAGTAAGCTAACTGTCATCTTCTTCTATTTCCTTTTGCACAAGTATTTTTGTTCATCTGGAGGGATTTATTGTTGTAAGAGATAAGGATGCAAACTCAGAGCTCATCTTTTGTCTGAGGACCTATTTGATCCCCATATCCTTGGTCTACAAGTGAAATCCGGACTAATGTTCACTTGCTTTGTGGTGCAAAATGGCACATAACATTTCAGATCTAATTAAGTTTGTGATTGCCTTCAGGGCAGTTTTATAACCATGCCATCTTCACATGAGCTGGTGGGGATTCTTAGGAGAACTGAAAAGACATAAATGAATCCTTCATTTTTTGTGTGTTGGTGGCTTTTCTCATCCTTCACTGGATCCATTCACAGTCATGTACCTTATTGGTACACCTTTGCGTTCTGCCATCTTCATGGACAATGGGCCATTGTGGACATAGTTTTGTCTCTGATGAGAGCAAGAGGAGAGTCAATAGGGTTTTACTTAGTGCATACCAATTGTCACTGTAGGATTAAAAACAATATTGCTTGAGTTATTATTTTGCTACTTAATGACACTAAAATAACAGCTCCAGATGACAAAATCTTCCTTGTGAATCTGTATCATGAACCTGTCAAACAGCTTTTTAATTGCCGTTTTATTTTTTTTTACCTTCGTTGCATCAAGCTGACTATCATACCCCAACATGTCAGCATTAACTAATAAAAATAGTTTTCTTTTTAAGGGCTAACATTGACCAGACTGAATTGTACAGAGTCACCATAGTGGTATTATTACTCCCTTGGAGACTGCAGTTTCCCAAGCTGTCATGGTTTTTGTTAAATGAACTGTGGATTTAATAGAAGCAGATGTATAACAACAAAATATAATACAGCTTGTACTTGTTCTGCAAAATATGTATCACAGTTTTATTTAAAAGACAATCTCCAAAAGCAGCATTTGTTTGTTTCCTTCATTGGCATATCACAGCCCTTAAGCACTAAAAGAAATAATTGATATCTTAACTTGAACAAAAGTATTGTTTGTGTCTCAAATGGAATATCTTATGCAGAAGCTACTCTGTAACCAGTCTTTTACTGATATAACCTGTTTGATGGAACCAGAGGTTGGTTATTCAGCTGAGAGTTTTCAGGCAAATTTGGGAATTTAGAGAGTAATAGCCCTATTAGAGCTTCTGTAAAGAGAAAGCATGACTCACAAATCAAAGTATTTGGAAGAAATTAATAAGCATATGGCTAAGGGAAGTCCATTTGCTGTGTGGTATTTGACTATCCAAAAATGTGTTCAACTATTTCCTTTCAACTGATGAAAGAAAGTAAATTGAAAGGTTTTATTGTGGAATAATGTCTGATTAAAAATAAAGACCTAAAGTCTGGGTAAATGGGCAGTTTTAACAGCGGAAGGAGCTTACTCACAGAGTCCTAGCAAAACCTCAGCTGAAGGTGCTGGCTGTTCAATAAATAAGAAAGATAGCAAAATGTTCTGATAATTTTAGAAATGTACTTAGCATTATTAAAATAGACCGAGGAATTTTAGAAATATCTTGAAATACAGATTGACCTGGCTATGAAGCAGAAGGATAAATTCAAAGTGGTCAAGTTCAAGGTTAAACTAGTCAAAAAACCCCTCGTGATGGACATGTACGTGCGTCTTAAGTCTCAGGAAGAGAGAGCCTTGGGTGCCCATCAAGGCCCATCTGCCAGGCCTGTGCCTGGGAAATTGCTCGGTTCATCAGCACTGCTATGGTCAGAGTAGGACTGTATTGCAAATTCTGTGGTTTGGACACGCACACAGGTCTTGAGCGGTATTAAGCTTTAGCTTAATCCAAGCTTCCCACCTCATGAGAATGATCTCATGTCCTTCATGGCAGTGAAAAAAGATGGTCCTCTAAAGACAGATCTTAGTGGTGTGTACATATATATTATGTTGTAAGGCTAATATTGTTTAGAAATTATTACCCAGTCTCATATTTCCTGTGCATCTCATGCTTGAACTGAACACCAAGGTAGAAAGTATCTCTAATGTGGTAGTTTTAATTTTTAGGAGTGGTAAATTTTGTGTTTAATTCACATTGAAAAACTAACAAACATGACAAACCAAGACTGGAACTGCAATTAAAAAAAGAATCTTATACAAGGAAGTACATATTCCCCGAAGGTAGAGATTTGCTATGGATTTCAGGAATAATCCTCCTAAAGCTAAGGAAGGTAAACACTTCTGACCATATATGGTTATAGCTGACAGAGTTAAGTGGTGTACTTGGCGATTTAAATGCCTTCTATTTAGAAAGGAAAATTCACCTTTCTCCTGTAAAGAATTCACATGTATTTCAAATACCGTTTAATGCATCTCAAGCATGAGAACTAACATGCCTTCAAATCAAAACTTTCCACAAAGTTCTGCACCTTAAACAGAGGCTGATAAGCA
>RSEF01000031.1:55645688-55670031 GCA_003993805.1 Himantopus leucocephalus
AGAAATCCACATCTCTTCCAAGTCTGCCAAAGCTGGGATATCTACAGGAGATCAAAGGTCTTGGCATCAAATACATATTCTTCTTTTGAAAATTATCTACTAAAGCCAAATACCCTTATTCTGGGCCTCACTCAAAACTGGCTGTGATACACACTGGGGTGCTGTCCTCGTGCACACATTTTTCCCGTTAGGTCACTGAATAACACTAGGAGGGATGGCGGGTGTCGTCATCCCTGTGCTCCTCACCATGAGAGGAGAATGTATACACAGAATATACCTGCATGCACCACATCCGTATTAAAACATCCGCCATGCCTCCATATTCAGCTCCTCTTGAAAACCACTATTCTGTTTTCTCACATCTCTATTTTTTAAATACTTAACAATCTATACCAGCTGTTAGGGGTGGTTAATTTCGTGGTAAGCTGGAATCGGTCCTGTATGTACGTGTGTGTGTGTTTGTGAGTTACACATACATACAGACACACTTGTGTGCCGTTTCTTTCCCATTATGAAAAGACAAAGAAGTTTTAATAAGTAAATATAAGAAACTTTTGAAAACATGCAATTTTTTTAGGAAAGTAGAGTAGTTTACCTCTGACTTGCAAGCAGATATGGCAGATTATACACCAAAGGAATTTATTCTGATTAGATGAAACAGAGCTGAGATTTGAATAGGTCTTCCAATTTTTAAGTAATGCATGATAACACAATGAAAAAATGACACTTTCCCAACATAGGTGGGTTTTCTGAATACATCCTATATTGTGCCTTCCTATGCTGGTGACAAAGAGTTTGTTCTCTTCTGGCACTACTGTGCACCTGGCACAGCAGCAGGAGGGAGCTGCATTTTGTTATATTTTGTGCAGCATGAGCAGAGTTATTAGTCAAGTGCTGAAGTCGGTGCCTTTCTTGTTGGGTGACACATGACACAGAAAAGTAGAACTACGACTTTAGATTCTAGCCGAGCTTCATGGACTGTTAAAAATGTGGATGAAATCATTGTACGGTGCAAGTCAGTCATTAATTTAAATGGCACCAAGATTGCTTTTAAGCATATCCTGAAAGTAAACCAGGTTTTGTATTTAAGAAGTAACACATTTGGAACCCCACCTGTGTGGGGGTTTTAGTTCATCTTTTCAGACCACAAGCATGTGCTTGCCCACAGCCCTTGCTCCAAAATCAACTTAAATTTCATTTGCATTTGTCTCCATTATCAGTGGCACACAATACCCGGGGATTGTATTGCCAGTGACTCCCAGCACTGTCTCCCTGCCTCAGCTTCTGCCAAAAGGAGCAAATTACAGTGGTCACTTTTTCTTCTCTGTACCTTTAAATTAATGAGGAATTAAATTACTTGTGACTTTCTGCCCATATGGTGTAAGGATTTGATAGCAGTACCATTTCAGAGTTCATTCTCGGGTACTGCTTAAAGTGAAACACTGCCAGGCTTCTGAGAAAGCCTAAAGTGTAAGTAAACATCTGCTCTATGCTGTTGTGTTCAAAACTGCTGAAGTGCAGTTGACCCACAAAGCAGAAGACCTTTCGGGCAACTGAGCAAGATTGGCTGCTACAGTTGTTCCTGCAATTAGCTTATCTTTATACTCTGCACCAAAATTGAGGAAAAAGATGGTATCTACTTGAAAATGATTGAGGGTATTATTAGTAGGTAGACTGCCAATCATTTGTATATAATGAATTTTCAAAATTTTCTCTGTTTGGATTGCTCACAATAATGGAATGCTCTTGTTCCTGTACACAAACGGAGTGGCTTCAGAAAACAATGTATGCAGAAGTATCTTGACTTTAAAAAAAATTACATCTGCAAGTTTTCCAGGTGAATAAATTACTGGTGAATACCACGAATAAAATTATGAACATTTGAATGTTACAATTAGATACATACTTTGTGGTTTGCCGATTAGGTGTATTAGATCTTTAAATATTTTTAATGCAACTGAACAATATAATGTGTCTAGTTTCATGTTTCTAAAGATAACTGCAATAACAGTATGAAGTGTATTGGCTAAATGCTAAGCTCTATGGCAAGAGCAGCAACATGGAACTTTGCAGTAATTACAGAATTTTAAACTTGCTTTTAGCAATTATATCAATATTTGAATCTGAGGATCATTTTATTTCATTGTATCTGTAAAACCCAAACTCACAGCTGTTCAGATAGTATGAGCTAAAAGAAATTGAAAGCTTAATCTATTTCATTAATTTTTCAATGGGAATAGTTATTTACAAGCAATATTTTTCTACTTTTTTTTTTTAATTTCTGCAAAAAGAAGGTCCTGCTCAAGTGCTTTAAATCTCTTCCAATAACATACTTGACATGATATTTTGGATCTCTATATATTCTATTTGTAATTTCAGCCACTTGGGACTCAGAAGAGTTGATCATTTCAGTTGCAATAATTTCTTTTCTCGTTTCCATTTGCAGGATGCTCTGGCCCACTAGGGATAGAAGGAGGAATTGTGTCAAACCAACAAATTACTGCGTCATCCACTCATCGAGCTCTTTTTGGCCTCCAGAAATGGTATCCATACTATGCACGACTTAATAAGAAGGGTCTTGTGAATGCTTGGACTGCTGCAGAAAATGACAGATGGCCGTGGATTCAGGTAACAGATGGAGCTGAGGAGGAAAAAAATCTCCTTGATTCAATTGCCAGAGTCACTTAAGAAACTGATGAAGACAAGTGGTAAACCAACAGCTAGATTCTTATTCACTGTCAGAAATGTAGCCTAGGCTAAAAGGGACTATTTAGTTGCAAAACGCTAATAATCTTGACTTGCACAAATCTTTTTATTTGAAAAACGTGTGCATATGTTCCATTGAGGCTCTAAAACACAGAAGCAAATTTATAGACTCTTTTCAAGGAAGCTGCTCTCCACATATGTTACGTTTTCTCGTTAGGTCCTTAGTAGCATTTCACAGCAATATCTCAAGGTGGAAATACTTTGACACATGCAGCCTTCCTTGGGCATCATTCTAGAGTGCTTTTATGTGGTTTTGGCTGTACCAGAGCCTGAAGGAGTAGTTTTTCCTCTCTGCTGAGCTGCTCTGGGCACACAGGTTAAGCACTGTGTGCCTCATGCTGGAAGTAACAAGAACTGTTGTAATTAAGGTTGAAATAGCTGTTAGTTCAACCACATCCGTGGGGCTGAAAATACACGTTTTTTTCATTTCCACTCAAGGATGTTATCACTAGAATGATTCAAATGGCAGTGCCCTCTTTATGGACTGGATTTCTCTGCACCCAGCAAATGACTTCAGTAAAAGTCATGAAGCAGTGAATATGAAGTCCTGTGGCTGTATTTTAATGAAGATAATTATTATCCAGTGATTGCCATAGCTCTTTACATTTATGGTGTTTTCTTTTCATGATACATGAGTTGGGCTAAGCTAAGGCATTTTCAGCTGCTAGTTAATTAAGGTGATGTTAGATATTTATAGGAAAACCTTTTCTGCTAATCAGTATAGTCAATATGTGAAGAGGGTTCTTCCCTCCCACTGAACCCACCATAGGAGTAGCAAAAGATGGTACTTGAGCATCCTGTCTACCGACGCTAAGTTAAACTGTCCATACGTCCCTCGGGTGTGTCAGACACACTCTTCTTGAAGTTACCTTCATGTACATGGCATAATTTTTGTTCATATGCAATTTTTTGTACTGGCTACCATTTGTGATTTTTCTGAGCAGTTCCCAATTGTATGGGGAAAAAGTCTACGGGATTACCTATTCATTTTTCTTGTCTGGAGAGCAGGCACAAAGCGGTGTTTGATGAAGTTTTCTGAAACTGGTGTGGTGAGAGTGCTGGATTTTGTCAGTTCTGAAAAATGAAGCCAGTGTTACTGTTTGTTATTCACTGCAGAGTGAGAACACAAAGGCCCTTCAATGCATCTTAAGTCAGTTTTCTTCTGTAAAGACCAGAGGGGTTAGGAAGTCTGTAAAATTTATACATTGAAAAAGAACTGGAAAAATAATGCCAAGGGACTTGAGCAGAATTATTTTCACAGGAGTAGAAAACTAATATAACTTTAATGGACAATGAAAAAGTCAGTGCTACAGTAGCTTTTGGGCTGCTTTAGAGTGCGGACTTTATTAAATGAGCTGGGGAAAAAAATCCAAATCATTTAGCACTGGCCCCCTAGACATGTCTTTACTAGGAGATGAACTGAATGGGGATGGCTAATGGTCTGTTGCTTCTACATTTGTACTTGGCAAAGCCACCAGCCACCATGGAGCCAGCTGTCAGGCAGCTGTGCAGGTTTCAGCCCAGATCAGAGTTGTGTCTGCCTTGGACTTAGCTCCAAAAGAAGTCTTCCCCTTGCTCTTACCTGGAAGGAAGGTTGGTCCAATGGAGAAAATGTGTCTAAAACCTCAGCCCAACGTATCAGGTTTGAAGATTTTGTTAATTTGTTCTTTTTGGAGTTAATGACCTAATCTAGGTAGTGCCAGTCCCATGCAGGTTATTCGGTAATTTTGACAGCCATAGTATGTAAGGACTTTTAGAAGCTAATTAAGTTGTATAACTAATGTGTACTAAGCACCTTGCATTCCCTTCTTTTTCTTCTCATTTTTCTTTAAAAATTAACTTTGGTCTATAATCTTCACAAAACTTGCCAAATATTTTATTTTTCTTTTTAGTTCAGAGTAAAAATAATAATACCCTGTAGTTTAAAAACAGAAGTTTAAATCCTGAGAGAATTTTTTTTTTCTTTTATGAATACTTTTCTCCTTAAACCACTGGGGAACAGAAAATCTAAATTTGTCAGGGAGATGATACTTGCAGAGAAAAAGTGCTTTTTAGTCTTCTGCAGAAACCCTGTTTTGATTTGGCAAGGATACAGACCTCCACAAACTCAAATTTTATGCACTGCGTAGTACTTCTTTACATCAGAGCACTGTCTTGTTCTTCAAGCATGAAATACACTCTAAGAGACAGACACTGCCTGACCCTTATATGGGTGAACAGTTTCTGTTGAGAGAAAAGAAGAAGAAGAAATCCTATATCTTATTTTTGCACAGCTTCTGTAATGGCCAGGGAGATACTTCGTAAGCAATTGTGGAAGGTTACAAAAAGTCAGCCCACTCTGATTCGTGCTAAGTTTCTGTCCACCTTCATTCTGGTCTTATAGGAGAAATGCTCCCTCTAACAACCGCCTACTCTTAGGTTTTACTTTCTTTATCATATTTCCAGCTTCTTCCTGGATCCTAGTGTGAGGGGTCTGTATATGGGACCTTTTCCATGCTGGTCTGAGTGACAAGGCAGCTGGTCCGAGTGACAAGGCAGCTGGTCCAGAAGATGGCTCCTGAAAAACTGTGAATCTTTGGCAGAGATTGAGTGGAAAGTTACAAAGCTGGAAACTCCATTTTAGGAAATGTAAATTAACATTTTGTGCAGTGAACCTGAAGCAGTATCCTGTTACCCTCTTAGAGTTTCTAATGCTAGATAAATTCTAAAGGAAGCTGCGTATAATGGGCAAAGTCCCCCAAAGTATAAGCATGTACAGGCCTGTAGCTATTTTTGCCTTCTTCAATCATTATCAATTTTCTTTGTCATTTAATTTCTTTATTTATATGCAGCTTGGCAAATGAAAGGTTTGAGTGCTTTGCTTATAACTCACTTGTAATGAGTGCAGAGTTTTTTTCTCTAATCTTTCAGGTGTCTGACACACATGAACTAATTAGTATGCAATTTCATTTTCCTGCATTCTTCCAATGAACTGAAAATTGAAATTGCCATTTTAAATTTACACTCTCGGCATGTAATTAGTAATGGCACTACAATGCTTGTAATTGGCTTGTGATTTAAAGGGTCAGTGACCATGTTTTTGAAAGCAAATTAAAGTCAGAGTAAGTCATATCTCCCTTTTAAAGTTCTGCTGACCTCTGCTTCTCCTCATTGCTGGCTGTGATAAAATAGCACCTGTGTATACTGTTTACCACTTTATTAGTGACACTAGCTTTTAATGTTACAATGAGAAAAAATCCCACACTTCTATTTTTCATTAATTGTTCATGAGATCTAATCAAAATGGTCGCTTTACCTGTTGTGGAAACAAGACTTTTTTGTCAAAACTCTTTTTTTGAGAGAGCACTAATTTCTCTCTTTCTTTTTGTCCTTTTGGACATGACTACTATATGTGCTGTTTGTTTTTATTCTCATTCCACTTCATCTCTACTCCTTCCTTGCACATATCTGTATTTTTCTATTCATCTATATTTTTTCTCAAGGCAGTATAGATCAGAATAGAGATGGCCATGGGTAGGGTTGTTGCTTCTATTCTCTCTCTACCATATCCAAAGACATAATAACTGTTAATCTCTAATGCAAACCTGCTAGCAAGACCTTCTGAATGTTACTCCTCTCTAGTGATTTCTAACATAGGGATCCGTGCCTATGCCCTTAGATATTTCTTCTCTCCCAGTTTCAGCACCCAAACCGAGTATTTCTTAACTTGTTTTTCCTTTATTCATGGCTGTTTGCCCTTTTCTTCCATAAAATTTTGTCCTTTTTTATATCACTGCAGTTATTATTCCTGTAATACACATAGACTTCATCCATGGGGGATATGCCAAAAATGCATAAAGTGGAATATCATGAAGAACACTGTAGGACAAGATAAAATAATTTGTTATAACTAGCAATGTAAGGACTGGTCTAAAGTACCGAAATCCTAAGTTGTGCCTTTAAAATGTATCAGTGACTTTGGCAGAAGGATGCTGTCACAGGAATGATGGGTGAATATTGTTCCATAAGATAATAGTCTTGCTTCTTTAGACTTTTAGGGCAGGTGGAGTCTTTTTGTTCTGCAAATAGTACAAGTGCAGTGGGTTCTCAGTCCATAGGTGAACCTTCCTAGATGTTAATTTGCCCAACAACAGTAAGACTTACACCACCTACATCACAGAGCCTGGAGTGGAGAAGGAGCTTACAGCAGAGCTTCAGTGTCTCCTGCCACTGCATCGCAGGGCAGGCTGGGCTGGGTTGGGTGGTCAGTGCACCGGGGACCCCTAAGAATAACAACCTCAGGAATAGAAGACAGTCCCAGAACAAAGTAAGAAGGTGAGTAAAGGCACAAAAGAGGTATGGGGGAAAAGGTACCAGATTTAAGGCTAGACAGCAAAAATCAGGGTGTGCAGTGAAGTCTGGTAGGAAGCAAAGACGGGTGCAGTTGGCAGAAATGATGTTTTGAGTCAGGAGGGGTCAGGAAAAGTTTTGATTAAGGAAAGGATGAGGTAAATTTGATTTTCTGGTCCTGGCTGTGGCCAGTCGATTAAGCAAGGAGTGGAAAAGATCAGTGCCTGCTGGTTCCCATGCAATTGCTGCTGTTGCACTGTGACTGAGCTATCACATCTGAGAACATGAGATCCCTTATTTTCTGCTTGTCTCCCGCGTGTGATTGTGAAGAGAATCCCTGTGAGGAATGTGCCTGGTGATGCAATAATTTGAGCGGTGTACAAGAGACTACCAGCTCTTTTTAAAGTGTTTTGTGGTCTTTTAGACATGGAGTTTTTTACAAGGTCAGTATTAATCCACAGCCACCAAGAGCAGATTTGGGCATACCTTATATCTGGAGAAAATTACAAAAACGAACTAGTTACTGGGTATCATACCACTGTGTGGGAACTGTGACTGAACACCTTAACTGTTGCTGGAGGCTGTTGTATATATGTGTAAGTTATTAAATAGAAAAATAAAAAAGCTATTTTGTTTTCCCTCGTTAAAATAGCAGGAACTATTTTTCCAGAGACATCAGTATGGTTAACATTTGGCTTTTTTAAATAAGACATTAAAATATTAAAATATTTAATTTTATTATTGTGAGGTAGGGAGGAGAATGCATTTGCAAAACAGCTGGATGGCTCAGTTTGGTTGTAGAGTCAAAAAATAGGAAATAATCTTGGTTCGGGTTGAGTAGTTAGCTTTTTCCTCCTAGTTTTTACTGCATATAAAAATATCCAAAATATTTATTTTCGAGTTTTTTCCTTTTCAAATAATTCATCACTTTCCAGATCTATTTCATATTTTTGTTCATTTATCGGGTAAATTTTTGAGTGCCAAATATGATTTCAAAATGGAAAAACTAGAAGTCTTATTTAGAATGTATGCAAAGAGCATTCTAATTCTAGCATTTTTTTAATTTCTTCTCTAAATGGGTTTTCTGAAACTGTATGCCAAAGTTCAGATGAAACTCTATATTTTGAGGTACAACAGTTTGATGGAAAAGGTGCCCAACTTCTAAATGTTAATTTGAGTATATTAGTATTCTAGCCAAAATACTTTGGGTTTATTTACTTTTACCTTCTCAGTGCATCTGTTTTAAATGATAATTTTTTCTTTTTTAATAACTTTGCACCACTCTAAAAAAACACCTTCATTATATTTCTTGAAGCTCTAAGTAACTAGTCTTCCTTTAGAGACTCTTATTAAAAAATGTGACCTGTTATGGAAAGGAATCTAACCCAGCAGATTCAGGATAAAATTTTCCCAAGCCCCAGTGTAATTTAGAATAGTAAGGTTAACTAGGTCCAGTTAGAGCCACAAAAATGTAGTTCTTACAAAGTTTGTTCTCCCAGCAGAAATCAGAGTGATTAATTAGGGACCAATACCAATACCAATACATTGGTCACCCATGAAATGCTTGGAAATGTCCAGTGCCTTGGAGGGCGTGCACAGAGCCAATGTGCTGCATGGGTGATGAACATGTTCACCCAGAGAAAACAGAGCACAAGAGTCTTCCTTAGGTATTGCCCATACACAGCATTCACTAAAAATATATCTGAGGACTAAACAGTGTATTGATGTGTTCTTGGATATGATGTTTACATTAAGATAGTTCAAAATCTGTGGAGTAAAACAAGAATTGTGTAGCACAGTGATTAGCATACTTGCTTGAGAGAATCTAAATTCTAGTTTCTGCTCCAGAAGCCATGTTGGTTCTTTATTTAGTGATTACTGAGAATGTTTTTTGGGAGGGTTTTAAATCTAGGTGTATTGGAATATTGTTTCTGGTAGGTAGAATGTATGTTTTTATTTGTCGTTTAATTTGGTTTTTACACAAGTGTCTCCTACACCACCTATGGTTTCAATCCCATCTCTGGTTCTCAGCCTCACATTTTGGGAGCTTGCAGTCCCTAGTACTAGCATGCTTAACTGTGTGTCTATGAATCTCACAAACCTAGTCATAACTACTATGACAAACAAAAAATGTGCTTATAATAAAGACTTGCTAAGTTACATCATTCCCCAAGCAGGAATCAATAAAGTGTTGGGGTTTTTCTCCAAGAAAGGCAAGGAAAAAAATTAGCAGCTTCCACATCAAGAACTTCCAAAGAGCAAGTATACACCAGGTGATAGCTATTTGCTAATAAAATGTTAAAACGTAAAATACACAGAGGTCTTGCAGAACATTCATTCAAACATCTGTTAGTAAGAGCTCTAAGCAAACTACCATCTGTCAAACCATTCATTTTGTCAAAGTTCATTTCCTCATTCATAAGTACTGGTGTATCAGCTTCCAAAAATACCTGTCATCATAGATTAAATATTTAATATTACTTAATATAGCTCTCAGCTTAGTATGATGTGGCCAAGTGAACCTTATGAAAAAAAATCTCTGAGTCATCATGTAAGGTGACTTGAACCATACAGGAAAACTTAATCTGCTAAGTTAAATGCTGAAAAAAACTATTAAAGCACCACATTTTTTGTCAGTAATCCAAAATTTGATTCAATATCATAGGAGTATTTCGTTGGGGGATATTGAGGAGTGGCATTAAGTCCCTGAAAGCCCTTGGAAGGGTAGAACAGAAACTAATAAGGAAAGTACAGTTAAATTCTCTCAAAACTATCCTACACAGGACCTTTGAACTGCAGGAATTAGAGCAGATCTTCAGCTGGTCAAAGTCTGCCATAAGCTCACTGACTTCTGTGAACTCAGTATCAATCTCTGCTAGCTACAGATCTCCCTCAACATCTATATATTTAGCTTACAGGCTAAAAATATAATTTATGTACTCAAAACAGGCAAGAAAACAAAAGGACTGGGAGACTATTTCTTAGTGTAATCATCCAGATGCTCCCTGGTGTCCCATAACTTGGTATCTGTTTATTATCATCTTATATCTCCTAGTTTCATTCTTTGTAGACATAAACACCCACACACAGACACATTCAAACAACTTTTGATTGAGGTTTCGGATACACAAAAGCAGTGAGTTCAGAGTTAGCATCCCCATGGCAACAGAAACTTGATGCAGTTATAAACACTATCCATAACATGCTCTGTCAGCCTGCGTGCCAGCTTTCCTTAATTACTCCATGTAATATGGCTGAACGACTGAAGTATCAGTAGTTTTAAATGCATTGTTTCATGCATCTGTAACACCATCTATTCTGACTTAATGGTTTTACGCATTTATAATCCTGATATTAAAGTAATCACAGCAGCAAGTGGTGACACACTGAAATAAGCAAATGTGTGTCCATCTGGTTTCTCGCGCTAATAATATGTTGCATGTGGAGATGCCCCAGCACCTATGTGGTGGCTCAACAACTGTAATGGAGTGATGCATGGGCATCATAGTCCTCCTGTGGGTAGGACAGCATCGAAATCTGTAAGATGGTACTGTGTGACATGTAATAGTCAAACAAGTCGTATTTTATGTTGTAAACACTTTCAAAACCTGTGAACCAAACGATCCTCATCTATAGTTGCTCTTCTGTTAGGCTTGACTTCTAGAGAAAAAGCAGTTTCAAGTTACTTCATTGCAGCTAAGGTTCAGGAAAAGAAGTTCAAGAAAAAGTAAAATTACATGCCAATATATCAAGATTCTTTTTTTGTGTGGTACAAAGGCATGCATATACACTTACCTCTGTGTTGATGGCCCCAGAGCAGCACATACATGCTGAGTTTATATGTGTATAGGTAGGTCACAGAATTGCAGAGTGATCTGAGGGCGAAAATTGATGCAGAGCCTTGGTACAACTCAAGCTGTGGAGAAGCAAGCATGTCGTTCCTGGCTGCACCTCTGTATTTCTCTGTAATTTTACAGCTGGTAGGGAAAAATTACTGATTTATATAGGCTGTTGGAAATACGGAAAACAAACAGCACCATGGTAGTGCAGCAGAAAACAAGGGCTAAAGTAAGCTCACACTCCTTGACCTTCCCTGGACATGATGACGTGTGCTTGTCATCACAAAGACTTTCTAATTTAGGTGGAACATCAATTCTGTGGACTGAAAAATAGGAGTGCCTTTTAGTCTTGCACTCTTAAAACCTTCTTATTCCATGAGTGGTTAAGACAAAGAGACATCATTGAAGTCTTGAGTCTTTCAATGAGACTTTTCAGATTTTGAGGGTCTGTTCTTTGTCTATTGCAAAACCAAGCAACTTCTAATATTTTTAATCTAAACTATTGCCTGTCAACTTTTGTAGAAGGAAAAACTGTTTTAAGGAAAAATGAAGAGATAATGAAAAATGATTGGAAAGTCTCACAGAAGGGTAACTCCTTGTGTTTATATGCCAACTTTTTTGTCTATTGATTAATTTCAAGAGATAATGAAAAATATGAGTGCGTTTGTTGTGCTTCAACCAATATTCAGCTGATTTCTTCAGGTTCAGGAGGGGTTAATCACTTGAGCTACCTTTTCATTTTCTGTAATAGCATCTGTGGGTGGAGAAATCACTTGAGTGGCATAGTCTTTTCAGCAGTCACAAAGCCATCTGTCCCCCATGTGCTTATTAATCTACCTCTTTACTCCACTTGTGTCCATCTAAAACCTTGGCCTCTCTCCCTACACAACCAGTCTCATAACAACTAACAGATTATTCACAAAGATGGTGATATGTGGGAAGGATTGCTTTCACAGACTCCTGTTTTACACTTTGTCTTTCTCCCACAAGTTTTGTCACAACATGAACACAGTCTAACAGTTGTGCTAATTGCCAGCAGCATTACCAGACCAGTCAGAAGTCGTAGTTACAGCTGGAACTTCAACATGCTTTGGGTTCTTTATAAACTGACAACTAAAAAGACTCTGCGCTAACAAGGTATTTGCAGGTACATGGGAAGAGCAAAAGGATGGTATGGTCAGCACGATAAACAGCATAAAGCCAGCTGTGGTTACCAGACTTATTGGAAAAGAAAGATTTAAGTAGGTATACAATGATTAGGATTATCTTGACCAGGGAAGAAAGGGGGTAAAGATGTGTACTTTGTGATCTGTATTTCACTACTGATCTGCATTTCATTACTGGCTGACAAAGGGTAGCTAAAGTGTGGCAGCATGAGAAGTGGCTACTCACAAGGAGTCTGTAAACACAGATCTAATGTGTCACTTATTCCTTGTGAACTCCTTGCAAAAAATCCAGACCTGGTTTGAATTGTGGGATGTGCAGCATCTCCCGAGGCTGACATAGCCAAGATTACATAGGAAAGGAAGTATGCCCATTGCACAGCCCATGACAATCGTGTCCTGGGCCCTTCAGTAAACCCTTCCCCTTCCTTTATAGTCATAATGAGTATAATTTCTGTTGATAAGCTGCATAAAAAGACAGACAAGGAAGTGAACTATGGTTAAGAAGTGCTCTCTGCACACGCTGTTTGTGCACCCTTTGATAGCACTATTATCACTTGCTGGGTTTATTCTGGTGGAGGAACTAAGTAGCTGTAGTGTCTCCATGTGCTAAAATAAACTGGGAATGTGCAATCATCACAAAATCCCAACAGGCATCTCACAGTGCCGAGGAAGTCTAGTCTCCTACATGTTCCCCACTATTTCAGTTTTTGCTTTAGCTTCCATCTTTCAATGAATGGGTTTAATTCCAGGTTCATCTTTAATATTTAAAGCTAACGAAGATAATTTCTTCATCTGGGAAACAGACTTGTCATTTTCTAGCACATTTCCCTCTTACTTACCATTTCTTGGTCTGAGAAGATACATAGGACCTAGACAAAGCCCACTGAAGTCAGAATGAGAATTCTTCCCAGTTGTCCTTGTTGGGCTTCAGGGCAGGCCATATTGGTTATCAGAGTTTTTAATAGAGTGCATGTACCAAAGTGCCTTAAAAAGAAATGGAAAGGATGCAATAGAAAGTACCTCTGATATTTGCAATGGACACATTAAGAATTTTCCCTGAATATAATTTCATGGTGATTTTAATATACCTGTTGAATTTACTTCTATTCCCTAAAGAAGATGGTTTTCGTGTAGGATTAAAAGAAAAGTGCATGTTTGTTTCTGTGACCTGAGTCTATCATCCTATCTGCTAATCTCTACGAGCTATTGATCAAAGCTATTTTACCAGTGGATATACATATAGCTATTTTCTCTGCCATTTTTATTTACACATTCTTTGACTGGTACTTTAAGAAGTATTCTACACATTTTCGGGAAGTTCTTTCTGGGAAGCATTAGCATGCCAAAGACAGGAAGAGTATTCACAAGTTCAAGGTATATGAAGGAATTAATAATAGCAGTGAATGACCTTAGTGTTTTGCAGCTAACCTTAAATTGCAGGTAGTGCATACCCATTTAATCAATACTTTGTAAATGAGATGAAATTTTACAGGGCTACAAACATCTGAGCAACATGAGATTGATTATGGGCCTCTTCTTGAGATGGCAGTCTAAATATGCCAGTATTTGAATAATTCATATCATCCAGTTAATGGCATTCATAACAACTACCTTTGGGACTAAAATAATGACTTAATAAGAAGAAGAAACAGACCAAGCAAGTTTTTAGTCTGTCTAATTATGTAAACTCTCTGAGGTATAAAGTGAAAGTTCTCAACAAAAGCCGAATGAAGTGAGTGCTTTTTGGTAATATTCATAACGTATACTCCTCCCTATTAGGATTAGGGCCAAACCACCTCTGTATTATTGTTTTCCATACAAGTAGGGTTGAAGCTATATTCTGATCTTTTCACAGAAAGGCAAATTAAATTAGTGGGTCAATTTGCATCTCTGATTCAGCATACCTAACTTGAAGCATATGAATAGTTTAATTGAAGATGGCAAAGGTGATGAGTTGCTTTTAGATGGTTGGCTGGGGCTAAGATGTAAGTCCAGGGAAGCCCTGAGAGATGTTTGTTGTTACCATAAGGTATGATAGACTGACGAGGCACTCTGGAAACAACAGTACCAGGAAGGTGAGTTTGCAGAGGATTTAATAGCAAAGTTGTGAAGAGACTTTGCTGGATCTGCATTCCTGTAAGTAAAACAAAAAGAGTCTGGGATCAGAAATAACTGAGTAATTGGTTTGTCTGCAAGGTACAATCCCACAATCACGTTAGGAATTATTATTTGTAAAGTGACCTACAGCAAACGACCGTGTTAGTTCCCCTAGACTATCACAATTATAAGATAAAACGTGTTGGCTTTTCTCCATGTAATAAACCCTCTTCCAGAACAGCAGCAACAGCTGGAGTGCTCCTGTGGATAAATCACTGCGTTAACTAATCTGGGTGCTAGTTAAAACACATATCACTGCTACTATGCTGACTGCATTAATGCCCCCAAATAAATCTGGAGAAGCTCTGCTGACAGTGCTGATTAGGAGAGTAACAAAAAGCCACAGACAGCCAAGATACATCAGCCCCTTACATCCAGGTGCCAGCGATGCTTTGCAACAGGGAAGATAATAGTAACTGACCTGCTCTGACCTTCCTGAACCTCATCACCTGCTGAGTCCTGCTCTGCAGCCCCTTGCTCTTGACGTGACATCAGGGTGAAACAGTGATGTTCGGTCATGTTCAGGGCCTCTGGTGCTTGAAGACAGAAAGGGAAACATGGGAGGGAGCTTTCAGGCTTGCTAAATTTCCCAGTATTGAGGGAATCACGTCAGATTACTCCTTTCCTGAGTTTATTACAAACGTTTCCATTGGCAAGTGTCCCTATTTTTCATCAGAAAAAAATATTTCTGTGGGTGTTTTCTATCTAGCTTTCCAGAATTATGACTTAAAAAAAAAAAGACAAAAATATGAAGTTTCAATCCTTCAAAAACTGATGAAATCAGCAGGGAAGGGTTGCTGTAATAAATCTTTGAATGCCAGTAGAACCTTGATCCCTTATTCGACCCTATTGTTATATGAGTAATAGTGAGTATTAGTAAAAATTCATATACTTTGTGCTAGAAAAGAGAATAGAGAACTATTTATAGCAATACTATTTTGTCTCACAACTGAAACAGGTAAACACCATAGTTCTCTATAAACTGCACTTCTGTTTATGAATTAAGGCTCATGTAAAGCTACATTTACAGTCTCAAAGACCCAATGTTTTGTGACGGTATTCATCTGAGCATTTCTTCGAAGCTTGCTGATTTTTTAATCTTTTTTGTCAAGTACATAGCTTCTGCATGCTGAATATGCTAATATTTGATCACAAATTGAAGTGGAATATGAACTTCTTCCATTAGCGCTGTCCCTACTCTGTGCTGTTCTGTTACATTGACATATTATGACTGTGACTTTTAGTCATAACATGTCATTTTTTTCTACAATTCTAAGGTTTGTTTTGCATGCTGGGAAGTTATTTTTGGTCTTTGTGTCGTGGAGCTCTTTAGACTGTTTATTGAATACCCTCCTGTTTTTATGGGAAACAAGCATTAAGCAGTTCCGTCCAGTCTTATGGTCCTACAGTTACTCACACCTAAAAGTGAAGCCGCCCGCACAACATGCAGATTTACAGGATTGGTTCCAAATTGCCTTTGAAAATGATGTACTGTAAAATCTACAGGAACTTGTAAAATTACCTTGCTCATATTGTGACTTTCTCCTGTGAAAGTACTCTTTTTTTATTTGTCTTATTTCCTTTCTTATATGGATTTTTTCAAGTTCCAGTAAAATCTTGATTGGCTAAGTCTTCATCAGTGTAGACAACAGAATGATTTAGCATCCTACAACAGATTTATGTGAGTCATTGCAGTCAAAAACATTAGTACACCAGTGAAAAGGGTTTAATAGCTAATTACTCCTACAGAATCAGTGCTGAGAGATGGAAACAAGGCATGCTGGTTATTTTTTCCCCTCTTGTTGAAAGAGGCCGTGACTCCATAACCTGCTGTGATGATAAAAGTGGTGTAATCATGAAGTCAGGATGATTGTGGTGGTTGAAAGGAACAAGGTCAAAAGAAATTTCAAGGACTGCTGGGAACTTTTTAAACTGATAGAGTCAATTTTATTCCTCAGCTCTTGAGCATACACCACACTAGAGGCAGTATGCCTCAAGTGATTTCCTTTTTACTTAGTTTTGGCTATATGACATGGTATAGACGGCACCAAGTGACTGGCAGTACATTAATTCTGTATGTAATTCTGTATGTAATGCTGTATACACTTCGACAGTGTATACAGCACTGACTCTTAAGGTATTATGTCTTGTCCCTCAGCACTGTCTTGTAACTTGCTCGACTGCCATGCCTGTGCTCTAGCTGAGCTTTTCGCAATATCAGCACGGTGACTTTGCGTCGTCCACCATATATTGTGTAGACATAATGTGTTTCCTGTAGCATCATGTTTAAATGAATTGATGTCAGACTACTGGCATTCTTTTACGTGCAGTTTTACCTGAGTGATTCAGTGTTCATCACTTATTCTAGCCCCAGAAAACTTTCTCATTGAAATGCAAAACCTGTTTGAGGCAGATTCCATTACCTTTAGGTGTTAAAAGGGACCTCACCCAAGTTTCATAAAGTGTTTCGTTCTATGAGGATGTAAGGCAATGGGCATCTGTGGATCTGCTTATGAACATTGCAGCCAAATCCCTGATGCATATTGGGTGAATTAGGTCCCATGGACATTGCTGGACACAGGAGCCCCCTCAGAGCTAGGGCTGAGTGCAGCTTCATGGACAGCATCTGTATGAAGTCTGAATCTGTTACACTCAAAATAACCTTAAATTTAAGTCAGGCTTGGAGAACTTTTCTCATTTTTCAATTCATTTTCAGTCTCATTTTTCTGGCTGTAAGTATTTTCATCAAATTTCCATGCAACTATCTTCTTACAAGGTATTTACCAAGCATTAATACTTAAATTACTAGGGTAAATCCCTCAAAATACTATTGATCATCTATCATCCTTGATTTTTTCCAGTTAATCTAGGTAATGATAAGGAGTCCTTTATAACTGAATAAGCTATTACCTTTTATAAAAAAATGTGTTAAATTCTTGTACTTATCCTGTTGACTTTCACCTCTTTGTTTGTTTTAAAACACAGTCACCCATGTAATTAGAATATACAATATTCTGTCCTAGATCTGAATCCACAAAGCAGAGCTTCTTAAGCTGTTTTTCTTCACAATTGCCAGAGAAAAATGCCTTTGAAAATGCTTTTAGTGCTAAAAGAGCTAGTTCACATTTCACATTGGGAACTTTGCTTCCTGCTGAAGTACATTAAGTATGAAAGATTTCAGCACCTGCTTCATTATAGTCATTGCACAATTGTAATATTTTGTTTTGCTAAGCTCTGACTTGAAAAATTTAAAGCACATAGAAGAACCCAGACACAAAGGACCAATTAATTCCCGGTGTACTCATAAGGACTGAAAGCAGCTACTGCAGGCGTGATGTTAGCCCCATGGGGATTTTGTATGTAAGAAAGCTGCAGGGATTTGAAAGCAGTTTTTTTCCTCTTTCATTGGGATTTTCCTGCAAACATTGACAGAATATGTAGACCTAATTGCAAAACACAGAATCCTGTTTTTATTTCCTGTGTTATATCAAGCTCAAAACTGCTTAAAGCCAAAGCTCAGTTTGTGACTCAGAGTACGGATACTGATCAAGAAAGCCTCTAAATGGAAAGAGTCTGTCTGTTAAAACAGAGAAGTAAATAAAATTATACAGCTTATATGTAGAGATATCCAGATGAGGTTATAGAGCAGGCAGGTGTATAGCAGAGCAAATGCAGGCTTTTTACCTGCTGAAGCTCAAAGAACACAGGTTAAACAGTATGTCTATCAAACAAGTATTTAAAAATTAAATTATTTTTGTTTCATTTTTATGATTATCTAACCAAATATTCCCTTCGTTCAGTAGGACTTCTCTTTTTTTCGAGTTTCTACCGTAGTATTAAACTCTTTGGCAGATTACTTTTGGGTGGGTTTTTTGTCATTGTTTTGCTTCTTGAAGTGCAGTGGTTGATTTGTTGTGCGTTAGAGATGGAGGCTGGGGCATGGAAAGGAGCCAGGATATCCCATGGTTAAAGCCGTGGTTTCATTAGAAACTAATCTTTCTGAGTAAACAGGGAAAATAAAATTCCACATAAATTCTCATTGAAAAAAGCTCCCCTAGATTATCACCTTGAAATAAGAAAAATTGTGAATGAAGCTGAAAGAATATTAGGTACATGCATAACTGGATCAAAGAAAATTTATTTGTTGTTGCATTGTATCTTCCTTTTCCCAAACAGTGAAATGTGAAGATATATGTCAGTATATGTAAAAGGCAAATAATCAATGATTGGTTTCAGTTTGACTGTGCTTTCTAATTTGTTTTTGGGGATGATGTTCACTGATTTGTTAACAATTTTGTAGATATATAAATTTTTTTTTTACTTGCCAGTTTATTAATATTCTTAAATTCCATATGGAGAATGAAATCTGCATAAAAGAATTCCAGAAACCTTTATGTCTGACTGGTTGCTATTGTATGTTAACTACATTTTTAAATGTAGTTAGGGGGCTGATAGTAGTCTCTGGANTTATTGCAGAGCTGGTAGAAAAAATTTTTTTTTTTTTTTTTCCTCTGGGAAACCTGGAATGAAGAAAATGAACATTTCCCAAGACTGTAAAAAGGCCTGAATCCCTTCTAATTTATACCTGTCTAAATTCCTGGTGTGAGTCCATTCTCCCCCTTGCAATTGCAAATGTTCCTGAGTTTTCCTTGTACACGTGAGAAAGATCCTGTAAGAATTCTGATCTTTTGTAGTCAGCTACTCCTCTGTCAGTGGGTCTAAACCTCTAAAATGTGCATTGTTACTCTAAAGGTGTATGAGTGTTTATTAATTTCTTACAGGGAGAACTATGGTAAAACTATGCTGAAATTTCTTTTGCCTCAAGAAGGAAAATATCAGAAGTCCAATTGTTTCAGATAAGTAGCACAGAAATATGTAGACTCCCTAAAAAAAACAGTACTGAAGTTTGTTCTCCACTTTCCCATTGTGTACACAGTAGGATATTGAAACGCAGAAGTTTGATCGTCTTACATCCTTAATAGAGGCTAGATCACATTACCAAGTGAGAGAAAATCTTGAGACCACACTGTAAAGAATAAAAGGATTAAAGTATTTGGACAGCAGATACTTGATCTGTCTCTGATTCCCCACATCCCTGTACTGGGGCTGTTATCCTAAATAGCAGGGAGTGCACTGGGTCAGCCTCACTAACTGGGGAGCAGAGGTAGGATTCATTCTGAGGAAGGAAGTGCTAATGTAGTTTAATGTATTATTTACATTTTCCCAGTTGTTTACTGTCTAGTATTTCCATTCGTCTCCTTTTATCACACATCTGCCTGCACCTTCACGCAGTTCTCACAGTATGACAGCTCTTTGCTAAGCTTCATTTGTTGCAAACATTACAGACTTCAGCTGCCTACCAGCGAGAGAGCACGCACTCCAATTGCACTCCAATTGGCAGATTGCTTCATGATTGACTTCATTGCAGGGATGAGGCTGATGATGCCGGCATTTTTTGATTTGAATATCACATTCTGAGTCTTGTGAGAATATAGTTGGCTTTCCCGTATCATAGAGGGACAAAGAAGGCAAAATTAAGGTTCTCCGAATATTGTTGTACTCTCCGTCCATCTTCTTTTGTATGTCAAGGTGTTGAGGTCTCAACTCAGACAAGTACACAGGGAATGTTCATATCCATTGATAGCCATTGATACTTCGCTGTTGACTGTTTGGGGATTAGCATTTCAGCCATGGTCTTTAGATATAAGAATTTTCAGTGAGAATCAAAGAAAGGTCTATTTGTTTCCTTTACAGAACATCCATGTGTTTTTACTTTCACAAAGGAATTTAACCTGAAGTTAATGTAGGCTCTTTTCTGTGGGATTGCAAATTGGCTTCTAATAGAACAGAAGATTCGGCCTTTGGTAAATTATTGCACTTTTGCATTTCCTTTTTAGGAAGAAAATACATAACAGTAATCCTATGTACAAGTAATATTCTATATCCCAGTAATACACTACTAATATAATAACAATAATATATATATGTGTGTGTGTGTATATGTGTGTGTACACAATACACATAAAGAAGTAGGTAAGCATAGTACAGGCTTTTAGTTCAATTATTTTCATTTATTTATGTTCATATGTACACAAAATGAATGAAAGATATGTGTATAGTGATAGTATTTTAAATGCTACAGCTAAGTTTTTTCCTTTCTGTCATTTAAAACCATAAAAAAGTTGAATCAAAGGAATCTAGAATCAGAATTATGTCCCTCAGATGTTAGTGATAACATTGTACTGTTATTTCAGATAAATCTGCAAAAGAAGATGCGAGTCACTGGAGTTATAACTCAAGGTGCCAAAAGGATTGGAAGTCCAGAATATGTAAAATCTTACAAAATTGCATACAGTAATGATGGAAAGTCGTGGACAATGTACAAAGTAAAAGGCACAAATGAAGATATGGTAAGATTGCCATCCATGTATGAATACATCTTATGGTTTAGTTGCCCTTAGAGGTATGAGGTATCTACAGTAGATAAGCATAATTACCTGACAGTATGATATAGGTTGTCTTGTTATTATTTTTCTCTGAAAAAAACCCATCAATAAATTTGCACTTTCTGCCTGCTAAGAATTTCTTATATTTTAATTGATGGTTGTATAAATACTGTGTCCCAAGGCCAGAATAATCCTGTTTATTACACTTAACTGATTTTCATTTTAATTAGTTTACCAGTAATTACTCACTACTCTGTTTTCAATTTAGTTTTATTACATTGGCAGATTACTGTTAACCCTTAAAAGCATAGAACCCATTCATCAATGCTAATCTCTGTACTGCACAAACAGTATCATCCAGTGGGAAGTATGTGTTTATAGTTACCACTTTTTTTTTTTATAGAGTTGTGCATACAAAGCAGCAAAAATCCCTTTACTGTATAAGTTAAGATAGAACTAAGGCACTTTGCAGCATTAGGCGTAGTTTCTCTATTAGGAAATTAAAATGCTGTGTGAAGAGGTATATAATGAGGGAAGAAAACAAAGTACAAGCTTATCTGGTTAGAGTGAGGAGTGAATAGAAGAATGCTTATAGGTTTAATTCAGCGTCCCCTGCGATCAATGGGAGGGTTACAGTGCACTTCTGTGGGAGTTGGATCAGGTTCTTGAAGCAGACGGAAAAAAATAAATGTCAATCATCATAAATAATTTCAGGCTAAATTGAATTGGGACTATTTAATACACTAATTAGAAAAGAAGACATAATTTGGTTGCTTTCGTAGCTTCAGTTTCTAGGAGTGACAAGATAGAGGTCCTGATTCAGCACAGGTGGCAAACGCATGCCGATGCAAGCCAATGGTAGTATGTTTTGCTTAACAACTTTTATGTTGGGCAGTAGAAATGATAAAACAGCCTCTATTTGGGAAAAGCTTCCAGAGAAATGTGCAGGGACAGGCAGAACAACAACGCAGATATTTTTGAGATATAGAAATCAACTGAACCTCCGGTAATCCTCCTGGCGTGTTTTTATGAGTATGTCATTTTATCACAGGTATTTCGTGGAAATGTGGACAACAACACCCCGTACGCTAACTCCTTCACCCCTCCAATTAAGTCGCAGTACGTACGGCTGTATCCTCAGGTGTGCAGAAGACACTGCACGCTGAGAATGGAACTTCTTGGCTGTGAACTGTCAGGTGGGTTTTCTGCGAACGCCGCATCTCAGAAGTCAACCATCAAGCAGCGTGTTTTTTGTGCCCAAGGTCTAAACCACGTGCAAATTATTCCTGGTGAAATGCAGTTGGCATAGCTGAGTTTATCCAGTTAGTTACTTATCTCTTTTTATGTAAATGATATAAGCATCAACACTTACCTAAATGATGTAAGTGACAATAGTTGCTTGCAGCAGGGCAGTAATAGTAGTAGGGTAATGTGGTAGCAACCTAATAACAGTTTGTAAATCTTTCTGTGCACATTGGCCTCCAATTATGTGCGACCTAGAAAAGGTCATTTATAGCAGTTTTAATAAGTATCAACAGCTATCAGGACCCGTTATGTTACATGCTAAGCAGACCATGAGACAGAGAGTTTCTACCTTAGTTACACTCAGCACAGCCTAAAGCAAGCGCTGAAAGCTGTTTCTGAGAGCTGAGGCTGTTTGCGCAGTGTGTACAGCAGAGTCACGGCAGAAGCCGGCATCTAAGCTCATCTGAGTAATTTCTCCTGGCTGCTGGGTGACAATGTGATGTGCTGTGTGACATCTTCAGGGGGACCAGGGCACTTTAGCTGCCATCGAGGACCACTCAAATGCAGTAAGTTATATTTTCTGGGCTGCTTAAGTCAAGATTCCAGTTTAGATTTGTTTTGTGGATTTCCAGCAGAAGCAAGGATTGCGCCTTGTAGCAAAAAGTAAATGAACAAGTGGAGCCAATATAAACCTTCTTAAGGTTTGTAGTAGCAGAAGTTATAGCTCATAAATGTAAAGTCTGACCTCTAGCTACTCTCTGCAAGAACCGTGTTCCCTAACAAATTCAGTAAAGCATGTAAATTTTTTATCTTTTTCAAGAGATCAACCTTTACCGGTGGGAGCGCTCCACTGAATTCATTTAAGAATGATTTTATGTGGCTGCCTGCTTACTGTACAAACAATAGTCATCCAGTTCACGAATGATGTATCAAAACAGCTGGAGTTAAATAATTCTCAGTCCTCTAGTGGCATCAAAACCAGATTCAGAAATGAAAAGTTAATGCATTAATCTCACTGTAGCCCTTTTCCAATATAGATAGGTTTGAGAGTAAATAGAAAATTCTGTGTAGCTGCTTTAGTCTATTAGATTATTTTTTTTTTATGTCTTCCATTTCTTGAACCACAATTTAGAGTAAGTCCTTGCCAGAATGACCAGGAATTGTTTTGCTCAAAGAACTGTGAAAGCTACTGAAGTGAATTCATTTCAGTGGTCTCCTAGCAGTTTCAAGGTCATCATTTCTTAGAACTGCAGGCAGCCAAGGCTCAGCAGAACAATTTCAATCTTACTGAAAGTAGAGTATAATTATACATAACGACAGACTAATTCACTCTAATTCCAGGTGGTCTGTCTTAGGCAGAAAAACACTTTGAGAGGTCTGACTTCTCTAACAAGTCCTGGTGCTAGAGAAGTCAGTCACTACTGAAGGGAGGGAGACTGTGTTACAGCACCAGATCATCATAAAAACTAATCCTTTCTACAGATGAACTTCAGCAAAATGTTCAATAAATAGCTTTACTTACCAAGACCCATAATCAGATCTTACTGAAAACCATGGTCAATGCTTGTGGAGTTGGCCATCAATAAATCAAGCATTCATTTTCACGGCCTTGTGTTCCTGCCAGACTTGGTTTTTGCACATCTCTGTGTTGTAAATTCCCTTCCCTTCATAAAGTATTGATTTGGGGCGAGAATCAGATCACAGCTATTGTTTATTACAATGCCTTTATTCATGTGATTCTGTGATTAAGCTGTTATTAACAGTAGCGTCAAGCTGTTGTTTTTGAAAACAGATAACTGTTCGCACAACACAGTCACTTACTCATACAATTCACTCACATGCTCAAACATCTGCATATAGCACCCTCCGCCTTCTTGCACGTGGTCCCTGTCATGCTTTGTTGATGCTCGTGTATGTTGGTGGCCACGTGCCAATTCGGTAAATTCATCTAATCTGGAAAGGAATCCTATATTCATTAATAGGAAGAAAATCTTTTAAATATCTTGATTTTCAGAAAAGAAAAATATCACAGTATTAAGAAAAAAAATCACCTTTGCTCTCAAATCTAGTTGTGGTTTTGCCTCCACTGCATCAGATATTTAATATTTCCTTTGGGGGACTGAGCTTTCTTGAAAGAAGAGGTAGATGAGGGGCACAGTACAGGACACAGACTAAAGAGTAAAATATTGTGCCCTCAGAAAAGACAACAGAGAATAACATCTCCTTTCAGTTTTCAGATGCTAATCTACCCTTTCCCAAAGTGTAGGTTCCTCATAATTTCACTGAGCTAGACTAAGTAAGAAGTAACTGCAAATTTAGACATAGATATGTGTGCTGGTTTTAGGTAAAACGGGACCAATTTTGTTCGGTAACTTTGCTTCTTAGCTGGGCCTCT
>RSEF01000031.1:55670131-55680871 GCA_003993805.1 Himantopus leucocephalus
CCCTCCTCTGCCTCTCTTTTTGAAGAGGGGTAGAGGGGAGCATGTGTCGGTACCATCTGGGGTCCCCCATGTTGCCAGTGGCCGATTTGGCCTAAACCACAGCAATAGGTTTAAACATACACAGTTATCAGACATCATTTATCACAGGTGGTGAAATCCAAGGCATCTCCAACATTTTGACCTAAGATGCTCCACTGAGCATAGCTGTAAGTATATCTACATCAGCTCTCATGAACTTCAACAGGCTGTAAAAACAGGAAGGGAGATCGAATCCTTTCACAGGGACTTTGCAAGAAGAGGAGGTGTCCCAGGGAGTCACGAGCACTATTATAATGCACTTCCATGAGGGATGGCTATCTGCAGGCACAAAGTTTTGTATGAGTTTGAGGATTCTGTCCTTTGCGCTCTAGGTTATAGCTCACCTATCAAAATAAACAGTCGTGATCCTCTGTCATTGCAGCAGGGTGCCACAGGAGCTAGGAAGCCACTGGGTCTGCTGTTGCTCTCTGACACAGCACTGAGACATTGCTCTGCCACCCAAGTGCATCATGCACATCTCTTCTGGTTCTCATTGTTCTTCTCACTTTCTCCTGTTAACTTTAACAACTGCCTTCCTTGTCCCTTTGGGGCAGTGGAGAAGGAAGGTGAGTGTAAAATCCCATTAATGCATGCACGCATGCACAGACACACAAGCAGACACATCTGTTATTTCATAAATCAATGATAATACTCAGAAAAGATATAACTATTTTTGATGGATTGGACCAGCACTGAAAAACATTTTCGACAGCCCATATATTTGTGTCAGGAACCTCCTTCAGATTCGTTGGATGAAAAATTCCTGCTGATGGCCCTCGTGATCCTGGAGTGATACTTCAGAATTGAATAATAAACAAAGTCCTTCTTTAAAGCAACAGATGAGTCTCTTTCATTTGTGCTATCAATTGCTCCCTCCTACTCCCAGGAAGATTGTTTTGTTGTTGTTTTGAACTAGGTAGTTCAGTCTACAGACAAGGCTGTGCAATTTCTATTTGTGCGCTGAGAATCAGTTCTGAAAGTTTGGGTTTTTTTAAAAAATTAACTGTTTTCTGTTTATTTTTAAATTGAATATGAAACATGTCAGTATTTCAAATTTTAAATACAGTTGTTACTACACTGAAGAGCATATTATTATTGTTATTATTATTATTATCTGTGTCTGGTAATAAGCATTTGCTCCTGCTGTTAGACCCCCCACAAAGGGCACAGTCTTCCCTTCCTGATTTCAATCCCTAATAATTCTGCTTAATTCTGTGTATTAAACCTACAGGAGAAACAGAAAGTAGAATCGACCAAAAGATCTTTGCTAATAATATCAAAGAAACTAAAAAAAGAATCAGGTCTTTATATCTGGGTAAACACACTGTGGAGGAAGTGGACTTTTAAGAAAAAGAAAACCAGCTGTGAAATCTAGCTCAAATAAAGTGAATAACAAAATAAAAACTTTGAAGGTGTCTGAAGTGGTCACACAGTGCTATTGCTCTATCAAGAGACACCAGCTGAGTAGGGTCATGGTCCCAGCAGGAGAGCCTTCACAGCTTACATGTGTGCTTTAAGAAACACAGCTGGTGACTCAGCAAGTGATTACCTGATAGCAAACAGCTCAGCCACGTGGGATGTATGTGTCAGGTGGAAAACCTCTGGCTTCCCAGTGATGCATAAAGTCAAGGTTCTGTACATTCACAGTGATGATGAAAAAACAGGTGTATTAGCTCCTGAGCACACTCTCACTCAGTGACTTAGAGTATGTTAAAATAATATTTGCAGTTTAACTGCGTCAAGTCAGCTACTTGATCCAAGCAGGATCACCAAATTTGTGAAGTGAAAACGTTGACACAACCGCACATGCGCAGGTTTTTGACAGCTGGGTCAGGAAGGAAACAAGAAAACTGCTTCTTTTTATGTTCCCATCTCCATCTTTCACCTTTTCCTCTAACAACCATCAGATATTACTCCACCCAGCCGTACATCCACCTTTCCTGACCTCTTAGCAGCACTCTCGCTCTCAGTCACTTGACTTGCCTCTCTTTTCCGTTTGTCTTTTAAACTTAAAACCATGCAGCTCATCCACCGTTTGGCTTCCAGTACTGTTGTTACAGCGCTGCTATCAGAGAGTGTCTCGCCTGTTGTCGCCTTGCTTCTTCCCTCTTCTGGGTCCAAATGTACCTCCTGTGTTCCTAGGGTACAATAGCAATGCAGAGGAACATAGAGTCACTTACTAATTTTTATTTTTATTTTTTTTCATGGACACCCAACAGAGAAAGGAGAAGCCCAAGATCTATCTTTTGCTACAATCAAAATAACGCGATGATGTGGGATATCCACTGGGTTTCAACAAATAAGCCATTAACTCTGAGTTTCTCTTAAACTATTATGTCCTACTATTCTCCCTCCTTCACCGTTGTTTTTCTGTAGTCTTCCACTCTGCCAATGGGTATTGGGGCTTTCTAATTTTTTGGCTAGATGTCAAGTCATTCAAAAGTGTAGAGGAACTCATTGCTTGTTAACATTTTACTTCAGCTGTGACTTTAAGGAAAATTAATGTTTCCGTAGTAGGAAAACACATGATTGATGTGACACGGCATAAAAGCATGATAAAGTCGAACTAAATAAGGGAAACAATATCAAGCTGCTGGACAGGAAAATAAAACCAAGATAAGAAGAGACGAAAGTCATCCTTTCTGTTTGTTTGCCTTCATAAATTTGTGCCAGGATAAAATATGTTGAATTCTCTATCTTTTTTTTTTTATTCTTCCTCGGTAGTGTTTAGATAAAGTGCCTTGAATTAGCCGTTTTTCATGTTTGTTTGCAAGTTCCTCCAACAATAGTCTTGATTAAAGCCTTTTCTTTGAGAATTGTTAATTTTCTTTTCCATAACAGAAAACCTAAACCACTTACAGAGATAAGCAGGTAGTGTCACAGATCTTATTTTGCTGTTCCAGGTTGCTCTGAACCCCTGGGGATGAAATCAGGACATATACAGGACTACCAAATTACTGCCTCTAGTGTTTTCCGTACACTCAACATGGACATGTTCGCTTGGGAGCCCAGGAAAGCCCGTCTGGACAAGCAAGGCAAAGTTAATGCGTGGACCTCCGGCCACAATGACCAATCACAGTGGTTGCAGGTAAAGTTTCACATATGTTTTTCCAAATGTGTATCTTCTTTGTGTTTCAGGTATGGGGATGGTTGACTGGTTTAGGATTATGTTCATATTCTTCAGTTTCTGAGTGCAGCCACCCTAACCATGCCACTTGTAGATGATGAAGTTACGAGAGCCCACACAGGTTGCAGAAAACCCGGCTCAGGGAAATCTTCACCTCCACTAGCCAAACCTTATGAGTTGCCCAGCAGCTATGAATTTTCCTTGGTTAATGGGCACAAATGGTAGTTGCAGATCTGTTTCACCGGCTTCTCCTTTTTTGTTGAGATACATTATTTGTTTTTCCCCTTCTGTTCTTCCAGACCTCCCTGGAAAAGCATGTTTACTTCAACTTTGTTCACATTAGCAAACCTGGTCCATAGGAATTATCTTTGTCTAATTGAGACTGCTCAAAATTATCTTCTGACATCACTTATAAGCTAGGAAGACTGATTCAGCACATGAATTCATTATAAAGCTGTGCACAGGGGTTGTTTTCAGCCTGGGAGTGATTTATACAAGTCAGTAGTACGCTAATGTGAAAAATTGCAATAAATCACTGGTGTGGGAGCCTATTTGACCAGTCGCTGACACGTTTACATTTTCTGAACTGTTGAAAATAGCAGTGTTTTGAGTCAGCTGCCAGTCGCAGTGCAGTTCTCAGTGGCAAGCCTCAATAGCACTAGACGTGGCTGCTAACCAGCTGCAATCTTTTCACATATAAATTATGACATATTAGCTTTTTTACCTACAGTTGCTAAGCAATTTAGGAATACAATTACTATCTTTCCTCCCAAGTTTACACACATACTGAAGGGAAAGAGCAGTTGCCTTGTCTATTTAGCTTTTGAATAACTGAAGATCCTGGGAGTTGCTGAAAGTTTTTTAGAACAGCTTTTTGAAATAGCAGTTAGTAACTTCTGGAGAGGACGAAAAGTTTATTGCTGTTTTTTACAGTGGAGAAGAAGATGAAAATGTTTTTCCACATAAAAGAGAAGCACGTGTATCATAGCCAGTTTTAGCCCCATCAGTGATACCAAGAAACTAAGGTTGGGCAGAGACTCCACAGAAATGTCCTGTGGTGTGTTATTCCTCCTGTGGGTGTCAGTAGATTTTTAATTAACGACAGATGGCAAGAAGCTGCAGAGTTAATTCTTATATTCTAAAACTTCCCATTCTATTCTGTCTTTCTTGAACCTACCTGAACCTGCAAATTTAATCTGACCACTTGTACAGTCTCTGCAAGTCCTTGAAGTATCAGAGATACTTTTTTTTTAATCTGGTCAGCAGAAAGTTGTGAAGAAATATTTGTCTTTTTGTTCCTTTTGTCATATGGCTATGACATGAGTTCAGTAACTTCACAGGAATACATGTAACTTACCCTTTCCTAAAAGTCATTATGATTACAATATTTCTCCAAAAGAGTATCATAATATTTCCTATTTGAAAAACAAACAGGAGGCATTAAAAACACCTGTTTTTTTCAGTGCTTAAGCTGGTCGTTAACTTGTACTATAAGCTGATTATTCTGAATTCCATCCATGAGTATAGATGGGCTCACATGCCATCTAGGTAACGATTCTGCAAGAAAGACATGCCTGTCATTTAAATTCATCTGTTCATTGTTGTTCTCTTTGCCTGTAGTTCTGTTTTTTTTCTTTAAAATGCAGAGTGTTGTACTGTAACCTTTTAACAAACTGACTGCAATTTAATCATCATGCTGCTTTCATAGAATTAAGTCAAAACACATTTGGCAGAAAAAGTGTGTAAAAGCAAACTTATCTGTATGCCCTTTTCCTTCAGCAATTACATAATACAAGGAATGACCCCAATAGTGATTCTACAGTATACTAAAACGGGCTTGAAGTAAGACACAGATTTCTGGATTTTGCTAAAGTAGCTGGCCCACCCATATGATATTTCACAGTGTTAGCTTTCCATGCCTTTTGAATTTTCTCTGTGTGCCTTATTTGGTTATCTTTTATAATTTTCACTAGAAAGCCTATAAAATTAGGTACAAGTTACTGTACGCCTTTAAAAATTATTCTTGTAGCGCGTGGTGTGTGGATGACTTGAACAGATCTGAATTACAGTTATTTTGGGGAATCCTTGCCCAAATGCCATTGTTATCAACTGTTCCTCTGTTTAAAAACTTGTGTGCTGACATACATCTCAGGGCACCTGCTGTGATAATGGTTGCTGAGAGGTGATGTTTGCATTGTGCATAAGCGGTACTTGCTACTTATGGGTAGTTCACAGCACTTTTGGATGAACCCTAGAGATAAATTCTTCTCTGTTGTGAGCTGGGGTTGTTTTACTTTGTTTTCTCTTGAAAAGGAAAATTCTGAATCTTCTGTGTATTTAAAAATGCAGCCATTAACAATTATGCTCTTTGTGTAAAGTGTTCTGGATTGCTGCACCCATAATTTAGCTCCAGAGGCAGAAATATGAAGTATTATGTGGCTTCACAAACAAACTGCATTTTCAGGTTCAAGAATACTACTCACCTTATTGGTGCTACAGTTGTTGAAAATCTGTGTGTTCTAGACTCTGTTCACTTACGAACTCCAGGTTCCCCACGCAACACTCCTTTACAGCAAACACCATCATCAGCAATGGAAGAAAGTATTTTCACAATGCGGGGGAAAAGTTAATGAGATTAGATGACCAAAATCCTACTTTTTCAGCTCACTCATTATCTGGGTCTGAACTCCCCCACATGCTTGCTCAAGGGCACTCTTGCCATTTCTTTAAAGAAGATGCTGGAGAAGCCATGTCAGTTACCTGGCCTAATTCACAGCACAGGAGCTTCCATTAACATAGGTAACCTGCATCTTTAGTGTCTCTGTACTCATCACAGTTGAAATCTCTGCAGCTTGGTGATACAGGACAACGTAGCTGTTCAGGTTTGATACCAAATGTAATGCGAGTAGTCAGTTCCAGCAACTCTCTCTACTCCTGAATACTCTCTTTAGGGATTCCCTTCCTTTTGGAGATATTTCTGTGAAGTCAACTGAATAAAATTAAAGATTAGGGGGAGGTGGGGAAGTGAAATTAAAAAAAAAAAAAAAGTAATGGTTTGCTTCCCATAGTTATGTATAAATTTAGCATAAACTAGGTGAGGTAAAGCATTTCAGGTTAATTACGGAGAAAAGAAAGAAAAGCCTAAAATTCACTTTCCTTCAAGGCAGTCCCTTTCCCTCATTACTTTGATTTGCTTGCAGCACCATTTGCCACCTTGAACCAGGTCACAGGCTTTTCCCAGGATCTCTTGCTGAACTACTGTGACCAGACTGCTCTGCCAGTTTGGGGAGTGCTTCTGTTCCTCATTCCAGCCGGTCACTCCACTTCCCAATTGTTCAGTTATTTAACATTAAAGAAAGTGTTAAAATGCTTCCCGCCTTATGCTCAGAATGAGGCACTGAGGCTATAAAAATTATCAAAAATTATTCTTACTGATCTTTCAGATGCTTGGTGACTGCTCTTGTAAACAGATTTTCACCATTCTGTATCTCATTTTCCTATAAGCACTAAGAACCTAGCTGAGACTTAATTCAAAAGAATTAACATTTTCCTCAAAATCCGTCCCCACTCTACTACTAATTTTTTGAGTTCTAAATCATGAATTCAGGACAGTAGCTTAAGCTCCCTTTTCTGTATTTACTGTTAGTCATTTAAAATATTTCTGCCACATCGACAGATGCCATATCTGTCATTGTATTGATTTACCACTGTCTCTCACTGACTAATAAGGACAGCAACACCTTGTACTTCACTGCTTTCGCCTGTTTGTCCTTTGCCTGGTGCTTCAGCAAGTAGTTTCTCTGATGCTGTTTCTCTGATCTACCATCCTCTGCGATATTTCTTGGAGCTGGGGCATCTCTGTTCATTTGGTATCTCCAAATACCTGGAACTTTATTCTCTCCCCTCAACCATCTCCTTTGCATAAATTGTTTTGTATGTAATCCTAGTTCTAACTTTCTAATTTTACACGAGTATTGGTAGTACTTTATCTTAAAAACGGTGATACGCTGGGTTTTTTTGAAAGCTTGTATCTCTACAGAGCACAGCTGGATGAAAAGGATGCCCATCGTGGAAGCCTGCTGAGGTTCCTTTTATATCTCCACATTATCCTCAGGTCACCAGCAGCACTGCAGTAGCTTTATGTTTCTAGTTGTACTTGAGACTTTAAAACAGTTTACTCACTGCAAAAATGGCTTTCATCTGGTTGCTTAGCTTGTGTTTTGCTGCAAAGCTAGTGGAAGGTTCTGCAGCTTGATGTGCACGAGTGATAAACAGTATATCCACAGTTCTTTTGTATCGTTACCATTGAGCACAGATGATTTAAGAAAATCATCCCTCCCTTAAATAGTAGAGTGGCTGCAACAAGCAATGTCTTATTCTAATGTTTCTCTTGGTGATGGTATGTGATGGAATCAGCTAAGCACTCTTAGAGGAAAAAAACATTTGCTGATAAAGATAGTGGATTGTTTGAAGATTGGCAAAGCAACTGCCATATATACACCTACACATTTTTAAAATGTGATGATTGCCATTACTATAATACATTTGAGTTGGGTATTTTCCTGCCAACTTAATCTCCAGTATTAGACAAAATTACTGAGATTTTTCATCAACACCATTGGAAAACAGTTGTCTCAGTGCTGCAATTGACTTACGCTTTCATTTTAATACATGATCATCTTTTTTTGCATCACGAAGTCTCTTGTTTGAAAACAAAGGCAGAATTGTATGCCAAATATTTATTCACTTTTTGTCACATATATGCAAAACCATCTCTATCTACAATGTCTCATGCCATTGTAGGATCTACGTGTCTTCATTGTCTAGCATTTATTTACAGTGTTTAACTTCTAAGTGATTAAATGAAAGCGTTGTTATTTAAAGGCTAAACCAGACTCTGCTTCTACTTAGCTTTTCTTATAGAGTACTCTTATAGAAAGTAGACTTTTTGCTACGTTTCTCCAGTTTTTACAAAACTTGACAGCAGTACATGTTGTGCTTTGCACCACCACCACAAGTACTCTGAGATTGTCTGAATACTAAGATAAATGAGCATTAAGAGAAGACAGAGAGTAACAATGCCTAATGCTGTGTCAATTCCAGCAGCGTCGTGCAGAGCGGAGCTAACGCCAGCCTAGAGAGATAACCCAGACCTTTTTTTTTGCATTTCACCAAGTTATTGGCTGTATAACCTGATGCAAAGGGACAAAACTACAGCAATTTTTAATTTTATGGATCCTAGATATAAAATTTACATATGCAATTTGTAGATATCTTAAAATATCTACTTCTAATTGGTTGGTTAGGCTCCTTCTATAATCAATGGAAAGAGGACAGCGCTATCAAAAAATAATTCGTCCTACCTTAAGTCAGTGTCTTAAGTTTCCTGTTATGAATCACACTGGAGATACGCCTTTACTCTGTTAGCCACAGAGAGAGACAGACAATTAGCTTAAAATAGCAAATGAATTTTTGAATGATGAAAATTACAGGAGATGAATCCTTTCCTTTTTTAATATGGGGTGAGAACATTATTATTCACCTCATATTGGTTAGCTGAGCTTATTCTAATGTTGGTGTTCATTCTGTCACTAAAAAAAAGGAACGTTGTTTCCTGTCTCTCATGTGGTATTTGCTTCTTGTCTATTATTGCACCTGCCTCTTTATCCCCTTTTTTGTTGTGTTTACCTGTTTATTTACAATGAATTCTGCAGAGGCTTACTAGATAGGAAATCACTACACTGTAGCATTTCCTAAATGCTGAAAACAACTCATAAGGAGAAAATTGTGTGGATCGTTTAATTATCTTTTGAGTTGTGTTGTTAGCAAAGCAAGCATTAATACCAATACTGGTTAAAGTAGCCAAATAAGTGGTTTCTGTCTGGCCACCAGCTTAAATATTTTATTTTAACACCCACACTCTGGAAAAAAAGAAAACACTGAACAAGATCTTAATTAAAATAAGGCCATGAAAGACCCAAAATTGGAATAGGGTAAAATGTTAGTTTAAGACCAGTCTAGTAATTAACATAATGAGGAAATTACATGATTTCTAGAAGGCTTGGACTGGTAAGCAGTGTGTTCTGACTGGTCCTGGAAAGATACAGTATTCTATGGGAATTATAAGCTTAATTATTACACATTGTAAACAAAGGGCATGTATCTCTCTCTGCAGCTTCAATAAACCAAAGCCATCACCAACAGATCAGGAGAGGAATGAATGTCCTTTACATGTACAGCAACAAAAGGTCTCTCTCATTCTTCAGATGCAAAGTTAGTGCTGTTTTTTAATTATAATTTCTCACAAGCAGATAAGTGAGTTCTCAGATTTCAGATGGCAAAAGACAAGTTGTTCAGCAATCAACCTTTCTTTGTGCCATGAGTTTTATTGGGATCCTGAAAGATATTTACAGTCAATATTGGTCATTTTATCTTTTAAACACAAAGTCATCTTTCTTTTCTTGTGATTCTTGGCATGCATCTGTCATTTTCTGCTTGGAGGACTTAACTTAGACACTGAGCTTTGGCATCTCCTTGGTCTTATGCTTACCTAGATGAGGAGCTTCACAGAGTAATATTCTGTTCACACAGTCTGATAGTTCACAGGATGCATCAACATAATAAGTCAGGTTGTGATTAAGCTATTAATACGAATATTTCCTTTCCCATACTTTGCCAGAAACTTGCTGTAGATAAATTTCCCTATAAAAAGTACCCAGTAGTAGAGTAAGGTAGTAATGGACAAATAGTTCCGAGTAATTTAGTCAAAGACAAAAGCAGGTAAAGGGAGAGACCCACTTCCAAACTGCACACTGTTGAATTTACCTACTTTGCACGGCCTAGGCTAGAATGCCAAAGAGGTCACTTTACTGACTTATTCACTTGCCCATAAACCATAGACTTAAGTTTGCAACTACATGACCACTTTGCTTGTGTAAGCTTGAGATGAAGAGCAAACCCTTTTTCTTCCTTTCTTTTTAACTCTGATCTCTCTGTATGTTTGTGATGCATTTTTAACACTACTAACAAACACATAGCTTAGAGAAATGGTATTAAGAGGTGTGCCTTGATTTTCCAGTTGCAGTTACCTGCCAGCAAATATTTGACGGCCATTCCAGAGGTCACTCTCTAACCCAGTTTTCCCCCAGATCATTTCAACTTAAATGCATTATTCACATTAATAAAGTTACCAAATTGTGCATTTCAGCATTGCCCTTCCTAAATTGCTTTTGACTTTGCAAAGCTTTCTTCTGCAATTCATTTTGTGGAAATGTTTATAGTGGTAATTGAATTTAAGCCTTGAAATTAAATAAGGCAGCATAAAATCTTAGTTTATTTTGCCTTTTCAATGCTGTATTTAGGCTGTATTTTATCATTTAGGTAGCAAAGTTTAGAGCCTTGGTAGAATCATTGATTTTATTCTGGCCAAATACAAAGAGATTGTTAGAAGGACAGGCAGAGTACAGAAGCTCTTTGTTGCAAGGTGTCCAGGTGTCCTGGTTCGAGGTAAAACAGGACCAATTTTGGTCAGTGAC
>RSEF01000031.1:55680971-55695746 GCA_003993805.1 Himantopus leucocephalus
TCCCCAACATCCCCAGTGGCTGATTTGGCCCAAACCACGACACCAGGAAACAGGCAACAAATAGATATAGCATGATTAGTTCTGGCAATAAAAATTTGTATGCCAGCACCTTCATAAACAGATAGAAAAGAAACAGTCCATCTGAACTGTAAATTAGCTATGATGGTTAAGATTTTCTAGGAGAAAAATGTTTTATTGCACAGAGTCCTACTCTGTTCAGTGAATTACATTCCCTACTCTTTCTAAGTCTTCAGTAAAAAATGCGGGGTTAACTCAGTGTTCCAGAGCCTATCTTTGAATCACAACAAATTCATCACCACTAACAAAAATTATTTTAGAAGTTTCCATAAACAGTTGAATCATGTCTAGCTCTAAAGCATTGAAAGAGAGTACTGACAGTTCCTTTACTGACTTGTACTTTTTGTTTGTGTATCACTCCCCTGCAGATGAAAGTTAAATTGAATTATGACCCATTTCCTATTACAATAACAGTTTTTGATCTTGCTTTAGAAAATCTGGGAGTGTAAGCGAAAACTCCCCGGTTGTTCTGAATTTTGATATACATAGGATTTGAGTCTCAAGTATTTTTTGTTACTGTGTATTTACAGTGGAAATTTTGCTCTTACTTGATGCCAATAGCAGCACATTCTGAAAATGGCATGCATTAAATTTTAATGGAAAGGTGTGAGTTTTTCATTGTTTTAACTTCCTGCCTGTTTTACCTAGCTATCTTTTCCACTGATTTGAAATAACATTCTGTCTCTATTTGTCAAATAAAGCCATATTTTCCATACCCTCTCTTAAAATAACAAATGGCTACAAAATTGGCTAGATAGGAATAGAGAAGGAAAGGATGCAAATGTGTTTCTTCTTCCTGCCTTCTTCGTCCATGGCAGTGTTTCAAAATAGCATCCGCTTTTTTCCTAATAAAACTCTTCATTGTTTTCATAGTTTCATCTGAATTAGTTTTAAACTCAAGCACAATTGGACACAGTTGTTGCACCATAATACTTTCAGTCTCAACAAGACAAAAGGATGACAAAGAAAATACAGATGACAGAGAGAAATGAAGCGACCTTGACAAGGGCAAGTATCTTTAAGCAGCAAAAAATACCTGGTATAAAAACAGATGAGACAAAAGCCAGTGCAGGATGAAAGCAAAAGAACATAGTGGATCTGGGTCTAGTTCTGTTTTCTGGTACCTTGATGCCTTATTAACTGGTCTGTGCTGTTTTTATTAGCTCTGCACGTTTGTTCCCAAATATTACTTCTTGACTAAGCAAGACATTTTTATTTTCTTCATGTACTTGTCAAGATCTTATGTGTAAATATACAAAGGTCTTGGAAAGCTATTCTTCACTGAATACGCCTCTCAATTTTGTATTTGTATAATTTTAGATTTTATACCACTTTAAAAATGCAGTGAAGCTGTATTACAAGATTCTGATTGACTTCAGAACGTGTTTGTTCAAAATCTGCTATTAATTTTCTGCTATCGTGTTCCCTACATAGATAGAGACAGGTTGGTTCCTAGCTTGGCAAGTGGCGAACAGAGATCGCATCTATTTTGCTAAGTAAATAATGAAATTGAGACAAAACCAGAAATAAGTAGTGGTGGCCAAGGAACCCCAAATTAATCTAAATGAGAAGGCAACAAACTGCTTTGCAGCCTTCTTCAGAGGAGGGGGAAATGTGCTTACCCAGGCTGACATTTACCTAGCAGTAAGCAGAAAAATGTAACAGTCATATCTCAGCGTGTTAAAGCATCACATAAAGTAGATAGGGACATTTCTCTTGCTGTTTCTGAATCTGAGACTATTCATTGGTTTCATCATCTATTTTTCCCTAATAACAGCCCAATTGTAGCTTAGTGTTGGTCTCAGCAGAATACTTAATAGCTTGGGGTTTTTTTATTTTGGTTTCCATGTTAACTCAGGTGTGTCTATATAGCATGTATTGTGCAAGACCCTCTTTCCACTCTGCTTAATAACATTCATCCTGCTTGATCCTCAAGTAATGCAAGAGCAGTTTCGCTGTCAGAAAACATGACATAAGAGAAAAATCTTAGCAGAAAAGGTGAGAAAGAGAGAAGGAGAATTTAAAAGGGAAATCACAGTAGACACAAAAATACTGCAACTAAACATTTCTTCAATTATCTGGGTCTTGTTCAAGATCACCTTGAGACTTGTAATATGGAGTGTCAGAACAGGCTCTCGTCAGAATTCCCTGACTAACTTTGGGCTTGTGTCTGGGTGTGCATCTACTCACAGGAGCTGAGACTTACTCAACAGGCATAAAGATAGAAATAGAGGCAAATTCTCTTGGAACAGAGCCATGTTTGTTAATTTATAATTCATCTTTGACATCAGGACAGAGATGAGATGGTATCTGAGTTGACTGTGCTTGTGCTCACATTTGATAGTTTTCTCTAGAATAAGTCAGATAATAGGTTATTTTAAAGGAATGCATACTTTAAAAGTTAGTCCTTGGGATTACAAGAACTTTCTGCCTAATTATGTCCTATACATTACCAAGCCTTAATTGCTTTTGTTGTTGGAGTGATCTTCTTAGAAGCTTCATGTTTAATTAACCACAAGATATATTAATCCTATTTCAGCCCAGCCTTTCTTTGTTGTATAATTAAGCAGAAAAATATTTTCACAATTAGAAGTTAGTTCTATATATAGCTAATAAAAGGAAGACACCTCTGTAAAAAACCCAGATCTGTTATTTCTAATTGCAAAAGTAAAAATACTCAGACCTATCTTAATGGGTCATCTGTGTTAAGAGGTAATGAGAAATAGAACACACCAATACTGTTTTCAGCTTAGAAGTATTAAGAAGAAAACTATCAGAATATTTTTAAAGGTCTTACCGCAGGTTGTTAATGATCTACCTTTGGCAACATAAGAAATACTGCAAAGGTGTGATACAGTATTTATAAATATAGGAACAGACCCTCGCTGTATATTCCTTTATCTGAGTTGATTTTTATTGACTTTACTTTGGGATGTTCCTCAGTTTGTCTTATTTATACTTCAGTTACATTAAACTCAAACACTGCCGCTGTACACCAGATATACAAATACTGTGGATTCAGTTCAGCTTTGGCTGATATTGTTTCATGGAGCCACACAGTAAAAGTAAGAGATTTTTAGAAGGTGGTTTATTGACTCACTAGCTAACTTACATGGCAACGTTGAGAATATAAAAATCAGTGACCAACTGAACTGGCAAAGCATAGATGCTGCTGAATGCAATAAGGGCCTCAGAGCACAGCACTCGCATAGTTGAAAGCAGGACACAAGTCCACCACAGAAGAAAGCCATATTGTTTTCAGTGTCTCACATTGAGCCTGTGAAGGCTCTTCATCCACTTTAACAGGATCTCTGGAAATACCATTATTTTATTCGGTATGTAAATCTGTGTTGCACGCTAATACATGTACAATGAATGGGGTGAACCTCAGTCAAACCACGTGGACATCACAACAATGATGGATCACACATTAGGAGGACATGAGCCAATCCAAATGAGATAATGGGAGTGATAGCTTGACTGTCACTAGAGAGCTGCCTGGTTACTAACGAACGAATGATACATTCATTTTGGTCTTAGACAAGCTTGCCTGTTTCCTGCCTGCAGATCTGTCTCCACTGGGAGGACTGCTTTACTCAAAAGAAACCTCAGAGCTGCTTTAAAACAGCTGCCAGTTTAGTTATTAGTGGTTGACCGTTTTTCACAGCATCTGCCACCAAACCATTTATTCTATTCACTTCCCCCAAATGTACATCGATATAAATTGCAGGACGCCAGTAGGATTTGCTTTGTGTTCCGCAATACATCAGAGGGGTTGTTTTTATTTGAGAGGAGCTTAGAAGTCTTGTTTTCGAAGGTTCACAGCAATAATTCATAGTCTTACAAAGTCTTTTGATATTAAAAATTAAATCTCTGCTTTATGAGAATTTAAGGGTTATTTGGGGGGGGTTATCAGAGAGTTTTAACACGGTTCTCTTTATTCCCCATCCTACTGTATGTAATTTTGTGTTGCTTTGGCAATGTGACTCTATATACATAAGCAAAATAATTTTTTCATAATTCTAAGATAATTTTCCATTTAAAATATACATCATAAATAAAACAGAAGAGAATGAAAGAAGGGTCTTTTGAGACTTTTGCGTGTCTGAGTGAGTTACTGCAGCTGCATATGGGGAGGGTGCAATCTTTCTCCTTTTTCTACTACAATTTTTTAAATTTTCTGATTACATTCCACTCTTATAGTAAAATGCCATAAAATGTTATTTGGTTTTAGTTCTAACGAAACAATAATGACACCCACTATCAGAGCAAGAGAAGATAGTTAGCAAAGGACCATAGTGTTGTATTTTTTGACCTTCTGAAAAGTCAAACTTCAAATGGAATAATAGCATTCCGGGAAAAAATGGAGCAATTGGAAATAAATGTTGTCATGTTGAGTAACATCTAACTCTGTGATTTAAAAAAGTCTGTCAGCTATTATGGAAGCTCACTTGGAAGGTGGAAATTGTGGCTAATCAATTTACATTGCAGTCCTCCCACATTGCATGAGCCTTTCCATTTCATTTTGACTGAAACAAGAACTGAATTCTGGGAATTAGATTTTATTTCTTGCATTAAAAGATATATAAGCAAGTTAAACTTTAATGCACAAGAAAATAAATGAAAACATTAAAATTAATTATTCAAATTTAATCTGTTCCTCAGTTATACAGAGAACTGTAAATCTCATTTGAGCATTGCACTTCAGCCATTTAGGCAATGTGGTCTTTAAAACTGGAATAGAGACTCTGTATGAGGAGCTTTCTAGACAATTTGATCATCTGTCACTTTTCATTGTATCACCCCATTATTTTACAGATTAAAGGGAAATGCATAAAATGAAACTCAGTGCCATGATTCTAAAATGGCATTGTTTATAAAATACAGATCTCTTCACTGAACTGCACTTGATTGTAATCATCATGTAGCAGGGATAAAAATTAAGGCAGGCAGTTCTGATATTTTGTTATATTAATTAGTTTATCATACCAACTTTAGGACCACATTGCTTACAAAAGACTAAGAACTATTTGGGAGGATTTTTACAGCTCAGGAACTACCATTAACTAACCTATTGCAGTAATGTGTTATATACATATATATATATTTAATTTTTTTTACAGAAACATTAATATCCAAGATAAACAATATCTACTTGAAGCAGTAGGAGAAGTAAAAAAAGCCAAGTAGTGTATGTTCAGATATGGGTGGCAGCGTGCTGATCTTAGCTCTTTGAGTTGGAGTTAAGAATAGACGCTGTGATGTTTCAAAAATAAGTATCAGGAGTCTGATCCAGAATGTAGTGAAGTCGGTGTAAATGCTGGTATTTATTTCTATATATTTTTGCCATGGTACATAGGGTAATGACTGGGAGTAAACAGTGTCATGCACTGCAACCACTGGTCATACACCTCTACCGTACTAGAGCAATTGCTCCTGTTAAGTGCAGGATTCATTGTCCATATCATCCTGTAAATGATTTCCAGCTCACTTGCCTAAAGTACTTGACAGACTTTTACCAATTTGGTTTTGAGATGTGGGGGGTTTTTTTAACTTTGAGCTGAACCTTCAAAGTTCTCTGTATGGAACATAACAAAAAAAGTCAGAAAAGTGTGGAGAAAGTTGGTTGGGAATGCAATATACAGAATTTTTCACAATATAAGAATTAAGTGGGGTCACATGAGATCAGCATGCAGCAGGTTTATACAAATAAAAGGAAAGATATCCACATTAAGAGCTAGCACTGAGCTCACTGTAGTAGTGGTAGTCCACACCAGTAGCCACTAGACTCTCTGAACTGAGGATTTAGGAATTTCATGCTTTCTGCACATGCATTTCTTCTCTGTGCTGCCCATGAGTGCATAATAAGGTACTGCCTGTTGTGCATGGATGAGGGAAGTATGTGTGACAATAACTAGAGGACATCAACAATGGGAGTCAGGTTGTAGGACATGGTTTTACACAATGCATAATAGACCAGAGAAACTCTCACAGATTATTTTGTGGCTATGAGAGGTTGATTGGAATGCAAGGGGAGACTGGACATGAACTCATCCAGTTCTTACAGGAAGAAACCTATCAGGAATTACTAAATAGTCAAAACGCATGAGGCTCAAGAATCTCCTTTACCTGAAAATTAATGGACACTTCAGGTGTATTAGGCCAACGTAGATGTATATATATGCCTTTTGTATCTGCTTTTGGCCACTTTTGGAAGCCAAATACTGGGCCCTTGGTTTACACCAGTACAGCTTGTCCTCTTCCGTTGGTCTTCTACAGAGACTTTTACCACACAAGCAAAGGTACCACAGTAAAGGAAAGGGAAAAATTAACTCAACAAGAAGATTGTTTTCAAAACCTCCTGTTTCATGTAGCTGGAATTAAATGCCACTGCTTCAGGCCAAGTGCAGGGCACATATTTCTGTAGTCTAAGAATCAAAATAGTTTTCTCCACTGAGCTTGCATAATCTGACTCAGGAATAATGTCAAAAGACTAATTTATGGATGCTACTCTAATATTATAGAACTTTCAGGTTTATTCCTGCAGAATCATATCCTGGAACTTTTGCTCCAATTTACAACAGGACTTTTCCTCTTTTATAATCATGTAAAAAGGTCATTTCATTATGATTCCTCACTGTGCACAGTTGTGTCTGTGTTTTTCCTAAATCTGTTCAGCCAAAGCTGAGCAAGTCACTGGTGCTCCATCTCTCTAGCCTCTCTTAAAGGGAAGCAAAGAGCAATTACTGCTTTCCTGAGATGCCTATCTGGGAGCTCCTCCGCTGGAGGAGGCTGTTCTCTCCATTGGCTATGCTGACTTGACACGGCTAGCTTTGATTAGGAGCCTGCCTTTCAGAAAAAAAGCTGTTAGTCGAGATCAGTCTACCCCAACTTGTCATTCATTATTCTTATTTGAAGCCATTTCAATATGATTATCCAACTGATTTTATTTAAACATTATTAGCATACTAACCTGAAATATATTCCTATGCAATAATTTCAATGCTAAGAATGGTTTTGTGCCATCATACTGTCCCCTGAAATTAACACATGGCTCTTCCAGTTAGCCCTCAGGGAATGGAGAAAATCTTGGGGGCTGTCAATCAGGGCAACCTGATGTGTGGACAGATAATACGAAGCATTTGCATTTGTTTTTAGCAGATCTGCTGGTTTCATCCACAACACTGGACTGAAAAGTTCCCTAAAGCACTGCCAGGTGGACAAGGAGGCCTGCATTAGAACAGGGTGATAAGTACCTGAAGTCTGCCAAGGGGCTTAAAAATCCTCTACTTGTATGTCTTCCTCTTTCGATTATTATATATTTCATCACAAGCACTGTGCTGTATTTCACAATATGTAGCTGAAACACCTCCACCATGGAATGAATTACCTACATAAGCAATTAAGCAAGTAGCCAGGAGAACAACACACTTTATGTTATTACCTAATTGTTTCCTCATCATATTTCTAAACTCTTAAATTACCATTATGTGTGATAGTGTCAAGCAATGTTCACAATATTGTTTCTGTTATTAAGTAATGTTGCACAGAGGAGTTTACACGTTGTAAAGGAATAGAAGACCTGCTGTGTAAATGGACAAAAGATGGATTTCCACAGCAGAATTTTGAAGTGTTACTGATGGCCAATGAAATTTTAAAGGTACTGACAGTAGATTTAATTTGTATAAATGACAATATTTTTCAGCCTGGTTAAATAAATGATTGGAGAATAGACAAGATGCTGATAGTGAGATATGTATAAAAAGCTTAATTTACTGCAACATCTAGTGTTTGTGGCACATTGATGAGTAAGTAATCAAGGCATAGAACATAATTAGCTATGTCCACTATAAATGTTAGCAGGAGAAAAAAGAGAGATTTAAATTCTGATTACTCAAGTCTGCATGATTTTCTCAGTATCAAAATGAACATTATTAAATGCACCTGCTTTAATAGCACTTGTAAAATGCCATTGTCAGAACACACTATACAAACAAGGATGACGTGCAGAATTTAGTGTTGGATTACAAATATCACAAGAAGCAGAGCTGAGTGAATTTAGAAGCGTGAGCCCTGTAACACAGACTTAAGAGTAACTTCATGCAACAAGAGCTTCAATATTTTTGTGAGAACTCATAGGAAACCCTTGCTCATACGGCATCTGAAACATTTTTCACTCTGCTGTGTTTCACTCTGGTCGAGGTGATAGCACTTTGTATTAGCTGAAGCTCACAGTAACAAGAATGTGTGATTTAGGCTAAGATGTTATAAGAAAACACTGAGTGCTTGACACTCCATTGTAACAATATAAGCTGCTGTGGTGGTTACGGGGGAACCTCACAGGGAACAGAAGAGGCAGCAGGAAATTGGGATGGAAATAGGAGCTTGTCCACCCAACAAAGACCAAGTAGGTGTTTATATGTTTTCTGTTCTTGTCATCACTTGAAGGAGGAGGAAATATTGCCTACAAGACATATTTCTTCTACGTGTTTGGGGTTTTTTTTCCTGGGATGAAGTGTTTGATTTGCATGTTGGATCAATGGATGTTGCATGGATGCTGCAAATTAATGTTTGAAGACTTGTTTAGATACCTTATTTTATACTTTAATCCTTTAATCATATTTATTTTGTGTTAATTTTACAGGTTTCCAAATTAGTACAAAATCACAAAATCACAGAATCACAGAATGGTAGGGGTTAGAAGGGACCTTCAAAGAACATCTGGTCCACCCCCCTGCCAAAGCAGGGTCACCTACAGCAGGTTGCACAGGATGGTGTCCAGGTGGGTTTGGAATATCTCCAGAGAAGGAGACTCCACCACCTCTCTGGGCAGCCTGTGCCAGTGATCTGCCACCCTCAAAGTAAAGAAGTTTTTCCTCATGTTGAGATGGAATTTCCTGTGTTCCAGTTTGTGCCCGTTGCCCCTTGTCCTGTCACTGGGCACCACTGAAAAGAGTCTGGCCCCATCCTCTTGGCTCTCACCCTTTAGATACTGATAAGCATTGATGAGATCCCCCCTCAGTATTCTCTTTTCCAGTCTAAACAGACCCAGGTCTCTCAGCCTTTCCTTGTAAGAGAGGTGCTCCAGTCCCTTGACTGTCCCTTGTACGTATTTGTGCAAATATACANTTGACTGTCCCTTGTACGTATTTGTGCAAATATACATTTTTACAGATTTTAACAAATATAGAAATACTTTTAAAAATATTTAACCTTTCATAATAATATTATCAATGCATTTGCATTTTGTTTTTACTGAGTTTTATATACACTTAGCAATTATTACATTTTCCATCCCATATACTGAATAATGTCACGCAGTGACTCAGCTTTCTTTTGTTTTTGTTTGAGTATATGTCCTCAGAGATCTCACCACAAACAAGCTCCAAGTGCACTCCAGAGTATTTTAGGCAGCTCTGCCCTTCTGAGAGCACCTGAGTCTGAAGAGGCTACTGGCTGGAAATTCAGATTCTTGCAGAATGACCTGGTGAGGTGCTCACAGCTCTAGCCAAAAGTTGTGTTACCTACTTTTCGCCAGCTTTGCAGACTGAAGTCTTTCCTCATTCTGCTCACAAGCCCTCTGCAAGAAAAGCAGCTTGCCTGTTTCCCTGGCTAGAGAGTTAAGTTAACAGGGTCTGAATTTCCATTCAGAAGCTCCGAGTGACTGTGGCTGCTGCTGGCTTCCTCTGGGAATTAGGAACATGTTGCAAGACCTGATGAGCTGTTCTTGATTAGCTGCATCACAAGGGGTGAAGTGGTGACTGTTGTTTTTGCAGAATACACCAAAAGCCTTACATGGTGTTCAAATTCATTGATCTGATACATCACGTTAGATTGGATGATACATGGCAGTCATGCACTGGTCACACTGCCAGAACAGAAATTAAATCAGAATTACCTATCTGAGGTGGGTAAAAATGTTGTCATTAATGGCATCTGTATTTCTTTTCAAATTTGCGGAGAGATTTTGCTCAATAGCTGTAATCCACACCTTTGCCCTTCTGTCTACCGTGCCAAAATTGTGGGATTTAGCAGGCAGATAAGGGTGTCCTGAGGTGCATATTGATTTTATAATGTAAGTATGTCGCTTCCAAGACAAAAAAGGGCAGAATCTTTTAAACATTTTACCAATGAAAAGTTAACCCAGGTGCCAGACTCATGTTAAAAGTTGTCAGTCTCACTACAGAAAAATCCAATACAACCTACCTACCTTGAAAAATAATTCATGTTAAGATAACTAGTCTGCCTTGAAACAGCAGCAGCCCGAGTCATGTAGCCAACATCCCTCTCTTAATTTTCTTGTGGATGTTTCATCCCCTTACAATAAACAAAGGTTTGCATTTACACATCTTTACCACCTGTCCTCTTGCCTCCCATCACGCTGACATTCAGTGCAAGCTCCTAATCGTTGTGTTTGTCAAAGCCTGCACAAGCAGCCGTGCTGGAAGCCATGAAGGGAGGAGGTTGGCCACCTGCCTCCTCCTCTCCATATGCCTCTGCATGTGGATGGCAGAGGCCACCACCTTGCTGCTGGACATTTCTTGTCCAGACAGCTATCTGATGGTTTTGTGACATCAATGTTCTACCTCAGCACTTAGAAAGTCCTTCCACTCCTTCCATGATGATTCATGAAGATCATGGACACCTGCTTACTGAAAGTAAGGGGAAGATTTTTCATTTTAATAATTAGAGCTGCTGCATTATTTTGGGCAGGTACAATGTCTAGGGCACAATAGTTTGGAAACAGTGCTCAAGACATCCGCGGCAGTGGAGTCATCTATCACTGATTGGTATTTGTCACTGCAGCTAGCCAAACAACCTGCAAGGTTTCAGCATTTTTTTTTTGCATTTATACAATCACAAAGTAGTAAGATGCCAAGATTTGCAATCAGCCAATCTGCATGCATGCACTGTAAATGTTCCACATCAAAAATGTAAATTCCACTGTAAATGTTTACACGTCAAAAGAGGAGCAAAATTATGAAACTAGAGAAGTCTGAGCATTCACTAGTTCAACAGAGTTAACTTGCGGTAAAAGATTTGATTCTGAGACAATCAGTTTAGTATCAGGGAAAGCAATTAGAGCATGTTACATCATAACTGATTTCTCTTTTACTGTATCTAAGTTTCTTACCTTAACAATCAAATGCAGTTATATGTATTTAATCTCTGGTTATGTTAACGTATTTCTAATCTCTATTTAAGTGCAAGTCAGTGCAGCAATAATCACATCTCTGCAGGACAGTTTACGCTGGTGACCGTGTTACAAGTAACACATTTTAAGCAGTAAGTCAAAAGTAGCGAATATCACTTTTTAAATACTTTCCTTTAAGTATACTGATGGGTTTACTCCTCAGTGGGGAAGAAAACACAGAGTTTAATTTTTAACATCATTAAGCAGATTGCAATATGCACAAAGAGGACTAGGTTTTTACATCGGTATGTTTCATTGATAAAACTGTTTTGGAAACAAATTATGAAACAAGTAGACAGTCTGATGAGAATACTCCTAATTGAGCAGCTGTGGGAGCTAAACCTTTATTTTGTGCCTGTCACTGGTGTTGTAGCTGCTACAGCAGCTCGCAGCGTTGTGTCAAACTGTGGCAGTGGAAGGAGAGACATGCAAGGCTAATCGGTGTGCTTTTGGGAACGGAGAGTAAGACACGACATAGTCTCCTTTGGAGCCCATGAAAACTACACTAATTTAAGATCACACATGCAAAAGGCAAAAGAAGGTTCATGTCTCACTCTTCCTTGCATGATATTGTAGATAAGAGACAAACGTAAGCATAGTTGATATATGTACAGTTTTGAAGTGCTGCTATTTTTAGTTTGTTATGGATGAAAGAATAATTTCATGGGATGTTCTGGCAACATGTGTCAGCTAGGGTTGGAGTGTGTACATATCTGTGAATCTTGTTTGCATGCGTGCAGAGACACCTGTAGAACAGTTCGGGTAGAATTTGGTAGAGACAAAATTATCAGCATTTAGGGAGAGAGAAAGGTATGTTGTATCCCTTCTTATTGATTTGATTTTCTGTTCAGAAGAGACTTAGCTCTTTCAGGAGTTTGTGCAGATAAAAATATATATTGCAGACCTCTATATTAAGTAGTACATAAAAATACTGGCAAATCACATCTCATTTATTTTCATTCAGTGCTTTCTTCTCAAAAAGGTTAGTTCCTTATTTCTCCAGGATCATTACATTTCATCTGCTGTATAGAAATAAACCTAACTTCTTTGATATGCAGTCTGAGAAACTATGAACACTATGAACAAATTAAATGCAATCTGTATGGTACGATGGACGTTTCTTACTGATGTAGTGGTAAATCTAAGATGCAAGTGATATGAGTTATGCGCACCAGTGCATTTGTCAACAGATTAAATGCATTCTCAGTGCCTGGTAAAATTTTATGAAATATTTTTTTCTCTGATTTTGGCCTAAATTATTTTTATTGATTTTCAGAGAAGTCAGAGCAGATTGGATAATAAGAGTAACCTGATGCAGAAAGCAATGATAAAAGAAGGATATTCCTACAATATTGCAAAAATATTTGAGGAAGTGTAAAAGAAATAACGTATCACTTATATGCAAGATATGCAGCTGAGGCAAGGTTTGGAGAGGAAATAGATGTTATTTATATGACCAACTGAGATATTTGCTGTCATTAAGAGAAAAATCACATTCTTAATTTTGTCAGTATCCCCTACTTCCAGGGAATACCAAAGCATTCCTGGTTGTAGCTAATGGGCCAGCACAGGACTAAGTGTATCTCATTGCTTTTAGATTTGCTCTGAAGTACTTCCACAGGCCAAAAATGAAAATGATTGAGAAAATGGGAAAATGGAGCTGCATTGACAGGTTGGTTTCTAATAATATTGAACCATAAACTCGTAGAATAGTTTGAACTTGTCAGGTAAGGTGTCAGCTGTCTGCTCACTGCATGTGCTGTCGCCGTGGGTGCTCAGGGGTAGAAGCTGTCATCACGGAAGTTCCCCAGAAGGTGCTTTCCACAGTGAAGCTCTAAGACTCAATTATTTATCCCAGTATTGACAAATACTGGAATAGGGAAGGGGATTGTGCTCGCGTAAAGTATTTATTCCTATGTGATTTCGTGTTTTGTTTAGACCAAGCACTGGCAGCTATTTTAAACCTAAATGCAACTCCATTGTTTTCTGATAGTGTATGGCTATGGCATCCACAGGTTACAGTATGAAACATTAAATGTAGACTAAATAAAAATAATGTAAATACGTGTTTTCAATATTTCACACGTCTTTGGTGAAAAATATTAATATTATGCAATATCCGTGATGTTAACACCATAATGAAAATGGAACTTCCTCAAGCTATGGGTGTGAGCTCTTAGGTACAGCTGCCCCAGATACAACAGCCACACAATCCTGCAGAATTTTATTACCATTTTTTTGTTAAATCACCTACATTGTATCTTCTGGTCCTTCATTTCCTCTACTTCAAGAGATTAACTTTTCCTATTTGCTTTCAGCAATGCTTTTCTTTTTTAAATTTGCTGATTCTTCCACATGTGCTTACACCTGATCACAGTTGAATTTATCATAAATGAATAAATAAATTTATTTATTTTATATAGACATAATATAGGGACACACAATGCTACAGTAAGGGTTAGTCTCAGTGGACAAATAATTCAGAATTCAGAATTTTGTTGGAAAACTGATTTGAGGAGTATGGTTGTGAGTATGCACATGTAACCCAAATAGCAACTTCACAGATCAGGAAAAGTGAAAACCTTTAAGCAAAAATGCAGTATATTTTGAATGTATCTACCTGTGTATGGAAGTATATAAACGTGTGTGTGTGTGTATATATAAAAAAGAGTATTTTTATATATATATAAAAGAGTATTTATATAATGGAAAAACACTTTTTGTCTACAGAGGACTTCCAGCATACCAAAGAGAACTTGCCAAATGTATGCAAACACACTGAAAGAGTTGCCTTATTAAAAACCAAGGTTGCCTTTCAAAACATTGTACAAGATTTTCTTACAGACTTTTCAATAGTCCCCCCCATGAGTCATTTGTGTAGTGTAGCATCAGGAATGAATCGCATTCCTTGCTACCACGCGTATCTGTGATGCTTTGCCACGCTACAGCCAGCGAGAGGGTCTCTACAGGCGGCTTCTGCTGCCTGCTGTCAAGAGCTGGTGTGCCATCATACAGCATTTGAAATAAAAGCTCTTTCAAAATCCTGCCAGTGTAAAGACTCTGGTTGGCTTCTGAGGCATCAAAGTGCAGCCACACTTCTGCTTGCAGATAGTTTCACTACCACCTCCATCGCTGAGGCTTTCATGAACTATGTGAAGTCCCAACAAAATGGAAGGGACTGTATGGTGTTTCTTCGTTTGCTTTCTCAGTGGCCATTACCCATTTCAAGTATGCATTATTTGGACGAGCAAAATGAAACTGCTTTTCTTTAAGGTGCTCTTTTGCAGTTGAATGTGTAATCAAAAATAGAAGTAAAGAAATGTGGAGAAGATAACTTTAAAAGCCCAGGTGCTCAGATTTAGCCTTTGACCTTTGTGCTCTTGTGCACCAGCATAATTGCAGACATACATACGAAGTATCTCTTTCAAATCAAAGTAAAATATGTGCTGTCATCATAGGATGACAAGTCTTATGAGGAGCGGCTGAGGGAACTGGGGCTGTTT
>RSEF01000031.1:55695846-55726517 GCA_003993805.1 Himantopus leucocephalus
TTGGAGGTCCCTTCCAACCTTAACAATTCTATGATTCTATGATCACCATCTCAATGTCAAAAATAAATTACTGAAGACAGCAGATAATATCAGGGTTAATATAACCCGATTGCATCTGTAATTCTGGAAATACTGGGAATTACTACATTGGCTTTTTTGTTGTTGTTAATTTAGGAATTATTTGCTTCAGCCACAGTACAACAAGCAAAGCCACTGCTGTGAACAAAGTACCTGCTTTATATTATGAAAATCAATACTTTTTGTAGTACATACTTTCTCTTTTTTTCCAGTCTTCCCTGTTGCTCTTGTTCAGGATAAAATATGGACAATTTATGATGGAGAGTCACAAAGTACTTTTAAGTTGGGGTAATCCCTAAGTATTTATGTGAATCCTCTTGCCTTCGGTTCGGCAACGTCTTTCTAAAATCAAAAGTATGTGTAGGAAAAGCTTCATCTGCCTCGACCATGGCTTTGCGGTTTTTAAAAGGGCTGAAATATCCAACATCAATAGCGTTGGAGGATGATATGTAGTTTTGGGGTGAGATCTCTGGCCTGTGATATGGGAAGGTCAAGTTCACTGAGCTAGCAATTTCTTGTGAACTCAGGGTCTCTAATGTCTGTACCTGCGTGCAGTGCCTATAGCCAAGGTTTTCATCGAAGCTTATGGGGATAAGTGCATTAGTAGAAATAAAGGAGGTTAATCAGGCCCTTTTTTGTGGTTTTGGAGGGTGAGACAAAGAAATTGTTTAATCCCAACTGAAATCCAGTGCAGTGCTTGCTCCGAGCAGAATATTCTCACCCAGTTCCACAAAGCCTTTAATATGATCAGTTTAACATGACAGTTGGGATAAACAGGACAGTTACATCCACTGTGGGTATAACCTTAGGAGTGTCTTTTTAACCTCACCTTGGCAAGATGTTTCTGCAAAGACTTGCTGGAAATCACTCAGTGAGGAAAAATACTTCATGTGCCGTTGCTCTAAAATTATAAACATTCTATGAATGCACGTGTTTTTTAAATAACAGTTTTCTGGGAGAAAAATGAACATTTTCACTATTGGATACTATACTAAATTTGAAAATTATGTTCTTTCACTAAGTCATCTGATATAAGCACAATAATCTGTTGCAAGTCAGTACACAAATTACCGCTGATTTGCATTACAGTAATAGAGGTATATTTTCTGCTGCCGACAGAGCAAATAGTTAGGAAACAGTCCACTCCATGGAACTGCAATGCATGAGTGATAAACATCTACTTACAGTCAGTGGAGAAAGTCTGTAAACTGCATAATGGTAATTTTTTACTTGAATTCTAGATAGAAAAGTCTACTTAGCAGACAGACTGCTGCAGTGATAAGCCAAAGATCTTTTATTTCTGTCTGCCAGCCAATGTAATGCTTTGCTTTCTAGTAGAAGTTAATTTACATTAAGACATGTTTTTATCTAGACTTTCTTCTGGTAGATGCAGTTGGTAGACGTTCAAGTTTATTTCTGTGATTTATACAGTTAAAAGTACTTTTTTAACCACCGAAGTATGAAAGTGGTTTGAAAGTATGAAAGATGTCACAACATCTCCCACATGCTTGAAGTTGACTGAAAAATTCTGGTTTTGCCAAGCCTTCCACAAAGTGTGGATTCTTTGACAGTAAACACTGGGTTTTAATAAATTGGGCTTATATGCACCTGACAGAGCAAGGGCTGCAGGAGCCATTTAAAAGATTAATCTTTGAGAAGGGAACACTGGGGACACAAGGGAAAAACAAAAAAAGGCAGGAAATATCTGAAGGATACAAGGAAAACACATCGCCCAGAGCTGAAAATATGTTCTTTTCAGATTTCTTAATGCTGTGATTTCACAGACTGCTCTGTGTGTTGGTGCTCAAAACTTCTAAGTTAAGATTTTGACTTCATTAATGATTGATCATCTCCTATCTTTCTGCTGTTTTATGGCAGACCAGACTTCACCCTCTGTGGTATGTGTGCAGCTTTTTGTTAGCTGTAACAGATGTCAGTAGGGGTTGTGTGGGTATGTGCAAATGTAGACTTTCGCAAATATTCTGCTTCAGATATTACTTTCTTTGGGATCCAGCCTTGTTCATTATAGAAAATAGTCATGTTTTTGAGAGGACTGTGTTTACTTTTCCAGCCACAGCTATACACTTCTTTGGGTCTAAAAGCAGTTGTTTTCTTCTTTTTCTTAAAAGTGTTAATTGCAATTAGTTATAGCCAAGGTACCCTTAGGGAATTTTGGCACTTGATTTCTCTTCATATATTGAAAGATGACTCAAATGTTTTTACTAACCTGCTCAGTGTGAACATGATATAACATAACATTTGTTGTCTAAATCTTTAACATGTTAAGCATAGAAAGCAACAAGCATGATATTTGGAACATATATATAATTATTTATACTGGAAATGGTGGTAATATTTAATGCTTTTAACATATCTACCACATGCCGTTGGAGTGTCATCTCAAACGTATGAAGACTCTTCATAATGGCCTTTAACAATCATTGAGTTCCTTCTTTTTATTCAGGTGGGCTTAGAGAGGCGTTAGGTGTAGGACCCTACTCTATGTTTAAGTTATAAAAAATATGTGCACGTGGTTTCTTTGTTGTGTTCTTCAGTGGAAGTACTGTAGAGCATAATGAAGAATCAGTTGGAGGTGAGTGGGTAAAAAAGAACAAGCAGGCTCAGAAAATCTTTGTGCGCCCTACCAGAAGGTACATTTTGTCTAGTTTGACCCTTGAATGGTGTAGGTTCTGGTTACTGCCTGACCACGTGACCTCTGCGTGTATCAAAAGAAGGGCTGTAGCTGCAGATCCCTTTCTATAACCCTGGAAGTGGTTTTTTTCCAGTGTTCTTTGTGGGGCCCATCAATTTTGAAATTGTTTCCAGCATCAGTCAGCTAGATCCTAGCTTTCTTAGTCTTATAAAAAAAATTTTTAGACCCTGTTGTAGTGTTGGATGAGATGGATGTAGTTATCTAGTTATGCGCCAGCCTTCTGCATTATGTTCTTTTTATGTTCTCACATGGGTTAGGGTGAAAAAGGAGGATTGTTTTAATTTTATAAATCTGAAGAAAAATAATAAAATAATGATATTATTCAGAGCTAATTTGAGTTGTAGGGGCCAGTCACAGTCAGTCATTTTCCTACGGAATATGGTCTATTGAGGCATAAGGAGAGATACCTAATTCCAAAATAGACATAACTTTAACCACCAAGCTTCATGTCCTCCAGTCTTCGGTGTCATTTTCTTTTTCAAACTGAGAAGAGTACAGATAAGCTTAGGAAATAATTTGTCTGCATTGATTTACCCTGTTGCCTGTGCACCAAAGCATCAGTACCCCTGTGATGAATTATTTAACAGTACAAAGGATGGAATAGCTGTCAATTTTTTTAAAACTGAAAAACGTTTCAATAATTGAGATACTCTTTCTGTTTTTATGAAAAGATATGGAAAACATTCTAAGTGAAAAAGCAGCATTTTATTATTATTTTGTTTTTTATTATTTTTGCTTTTATACCTGTTCTTATGAAAATGAAACAACTTTATAGATAAATTTGAACTTCATCAATAGACATTCATATCACTATTAAAAAGGTGAAACTTTTATTTTTATGAAAACTATCATTCAAATTTCAGACACAAATCAATTTTTTATCACTTCTAAATAATAAAGCTCTGGTTCCAGATCAGCTTTACTTAATATTTACTTGAATATAGTGCAGTTTGAATTAACTGCTACTGCATCTGTGAGTTCCAGTTTAAAATCTGGGTTTGAACTGTTTGGAAGTTCATTTAATTCAAGTTCCTCGTTGAAAATTCCTATGATATTTCCCGGTCAATCAGTTTTTGTGGAACTTTCATCACAAAAGCTCTAGAATGGAATATATGGCAAAAATGGTAAAAGTTATTCAATTGTTACTTTTATCTGAAATGTTGAAGTCCATTCTCATGACCCTTCTTTTCCTTAGGCAGATCAGAAACTGAACCTGGGCCAGGCAAGCCTAACGGCCAAGATACTGATCATCTATTTCAAAAGCTTACTTTTTTGTCATATATCTCTCAGGATGTTTTTTTACACTTCTGACAGTATAAAATGATTTGTTTATTTTTACAAACTTTGGGGTAACAGGAGAATATTTTCCCTTTTTAACTGTAGGCTTGGTCAAGAATTTTAGCAAGGCATTAATCCCTTAAATCAGCCATGCCTTATGCTTTCCACATACTCCGCAGTAGGTGCCGAGAACCGATAAGCGTTACACGGTGTTTTGAAAGCCAAGGAAATACATCTGTGTCAGATCAAAGGCAGAACTGAGTCCCAGGGTTGGATATGTCCTGCCAGTAGCCTAGTCTTATTTTGACCAGAGGTCTATTTATGAAGCTCTATAATAGGGGCTCCAGGGTGTCCTTTTGACTAATAACAGATAATCTTTCTTATGTCCTGGAGAATGAAGATTAATAGACCTTTTAATTGTATTCAAGCCAGTACATTACAAGATTATTGCCTTAGAAGTGCCAAGCCATTTAGTCTAAAAGGAAAAGGAAACTTGATTTCTTCTGTAAACCTGGAAAAATACTTCTCTAGCTAAAAAAGCCAAAGCCAATTCCTACATTGTAGTGCATCAGTTTTGTGTATTTCTGCTGGTCATTAACAGTGTGTCACTGGAAATAAAAGCCTGTCCTATCATTTCAGGGGGGGAATACCAGAAAAAAAAAAAAAAAAAGGCAGCCAAAAAAAAAAAGAAATCCAGAGTTAATGTTTCAAAATGCTTGGTTTCNATTTTTAGTTTACAGCTACAGCAGCATAACTGTATGAAACAGGTTATGCATAATAATCCTGGCTGACAGATGGGCAAAGTCATTCTTAAAAAGAATGGCTGAATGATGCTCTCTTGGCTGCATTTCCTGTGAAAATAACAGTCATGCACTTAGAGCTTTTAAATACAAGGAAGAACTTTTAGCCTGAACTCCACTTATCTTCTAGGCAGATTTAAGTTTGCTTACAGGCAGGTTTTTGTTAGTATTTCAACAGTTCAGTAGTTATATTAATTATTAGTCACTTTGCAGTATCTTGTGTGCAAGCTTATCTTCAGTTTACTTGCTGATCTATAGCCCACATACTCATAGATTATTGGGACATTTTTATGTACTGCAGAAAATATTTGCAACATTATTAATCACCTGAGAAAAAATGACCAGGTGAATAATGAACTTCCATATTACCATCATTATTTTTCATTTTAAAAATAAAACAAGCTGCTCATGCATAGGTGAGCCCATTTATGTTCCCAACACTTTTACAAAGATATTTATAAGTCCCCCAATAAAAAGTGTCACAACATCTTCCCTACTGAAAACCAAGCAGAACTAATTCATTTGTAGGGCAGGATTTTGCTTTCCCAGGCATTGCATCACCAGCCTTTGGTTTCATTTAAAAACCCACAATGCACTGAAAACCTAAAGCAAATGAAATCAGAGATACCTAGATTTTTACTGACTGCAGTTCAAAAGCTGACGCTGTTTTGAAGCACTGGTATAAAATGTTAACTTTCTCCCTCTTCACATTTCTGGTTATCAAGTGTCATTCTGAAATTTACAATTAAATTGACCACATTTCCCCTGCTTAAAATCCAAGTTTTCTCCTATCTGTGTTTGCCAGTATTTTGCTGCCGTTTTACCCATTCCAGCACCTGAGATTCCTTGCAATGGTCTATAATCAGAAAACTAGGGAATCCGCACCGGGACAGAGCCCACAGCACTGGCAGGCAGGAAATCTTACTGCTAAATTTGCTCATCAACTTGAGATATATTTAAGTAAAATAAGGAGAGGTAGCAGAACTCCTTTATTACTCTTCTCGCAATCTAAAGAGAGCGGAGCATGGCCATCTAGCATCTCAGGATGATCTGTTCCTTATTCATAGGTTAGAGGAAAGACAAGCAGAAATTGAAATGGTCAGTATTTTTCATAATTTGGGGGGGTTTTGGTAATTGTTCTTTTTCGTGTTTTATTGTCACCTTTAGTGATAGTCAAAAGCTTTTGATCAAATGCTATCAGCATCATTATTGTTAGTACAGCAATAACTGCCTTAAATTCTGTCTTCCAGAAATTACACTCATGGAAGCTACTTCCTATTGTCATCTAGTTTCATGCAATTTTTGCTTTCAAAGGCATGTACCATTATGTAAAGAACTGAATGTAAATGAAATTTTTTGCCCATTTCCATATCTATTTCTAGCCATAACTAGGTGCTGGCATCAGCGAATTGTACTGCACAGCCACTGCTTGCAGTAGTGTTCAGCCGAAAACCTTGACAGAAAGGTAGACTAATGGGCTGTCAGGGTGTTGTATCATGAAATACACACGATCGTATCATTTTTTTTTCTCTTTTGTTTTATTTAATGGCCAAGTATTGTTTTGTCCTTGGCTTTCCCACAAGAATCCAACTGATTGATCTAACACAGAATGGTGTTACAGATTTTATCAACTCTTGATGAGTACTAACGCAGCTCAAAAGCTTCTTCTAACTCCAACAAATGTCTAAGCCTGCTTAATTACTGGTAATTTAATGGACTGTTTTTAAACCTCCTAGGATCATCAAGGACTGATAAGCTTTGAATATTCCATAACAGATAGAGACTATTGCTATTTTATTAATGGTTTCTGGACTGTTGGTGACCAATGCAATCAACTATGTCATGTCCACAAAAATCCTCTATTCACATTTACAGTAAAAGTACTCCTGTACACAGATGTAAAATATTCAATGTTAGGAGAAAAGGTTATAGATTTAATCATCACTGATGTTATAATTTCGAAATACTAAATTTTCTCTTATTTCAGACTACGTTCAGACCTGGACATACCAGGTACTGCCATTTCCCATGAGGAGGTGAATACTTCCTGATAAGTTGTGGGAGTTACCAACACTCACAGAAGTCATTCCAGTTTGCAGTATATCAGTATGAAAACAGTATTATCTTGTGTGTGCTGCAGGCGGGATTTACCGGTGTGCTGATACTACGACTGCAGAACATCAACTGCCTTGCATTCCCATGGGAAATGGGTAGCAACTCCCTTTGGTGCTTTTGAAAGTCCAGATCCTAAGGCTAAAATTTGCTGGATGGATTTTTGGTGGTTTGGTTGTTTGTTTTTTTTTTTTACATTTTAGGTTTGAGATAGCAATAAAATGAGATTAGTCATAGTTCAGTAAAGTGGTTATAAAAAGTTTCTCTGTAAGAAATAGATGCTGCTTTTAAAATTGCTATGTAGTTGATCATATAAATCTGATTTGTCTGAATTTTTAGTAAAATACTGAACAAAAATCTATGGTAATTCAGGTGTTTTTTTCTTTTTTTTCCCCATAATGCCTATATAACTGTTATTACTAAGTACATAAGTACATTAATGAAGGATTCACACAGTCTGTACTATTTAATAAGTAGCTCCTCCTTAAGAAGTTGCTCGTGGAAATGAAGTGACCGGTGATCATGGGTGTATGTTTCTTCAGAAATTTCAGAATAATGGCCTGAGATATATTTTTGACAGTCCATGGAGATTTCAAGCAACAGGCCTCACACCCCAATTTCTGGCTTTTAAATTGTACTGGGGACAGCTGGTGGTACATGGTACTCTTTCAAACTTGTTTCTTATATGCAGTTGCTGGAATCATAAAGCAGTTCAGAGGGAGTGTGCTCTTTATGAAGAGGCAAATAAAAGTAAATAAGAAAGTAAGAGTTGTATTTATTATCTTAGCATAGAGGACTACAGACATTAAAATAAAGTGGCACAATGTTAAAATACTGTTGAAGGCCTAAGTTTGAACTGAAAAAGAAGCAAGCAAAACAAAACCCACATTTTTAAAGAAGAAAACCAATTGCACTCCAATATTATTTCATCTGAAAACAACCCATCTCTACCTGGGTTCACGAGAAGGAGTTTAATTTTAAATATATGCTAGCTAATATAGACCCAATTAAATGTAAATACATTTGATTTGATTTTATTTTATTTAGAAAGAATGAAAATCCTTTATAGTGGATTATTGAACAAAACGCTCTGCAATGCTTCTTCCTTGCAAATTATTATGGCTTCTTCTAGGGCATTTCCTTGTGTCTCATAACTTATTTTCTTATTGTAACTTTTTCAGCTTTTATTAATAAGTATTTACCCTAATAGTCTATATTTGACTATACTAAAACCACTCTGCTACTTATGATGTTGCGATGGAAATTAGATTTCTCTAAAAGTCTGTAGGTGCCTGGTTGTTATTTTCCTTCAAAGTTTTTAGATGCAATTAAGCATGATGGATTATAGTTTGGTTGGGTTTTTTTTAACATGAGCCTTTGGAAAACAGCCTCAAATGCTAAGCTGCATAGCTTACAAACAAAAAATGCTGCTGAAATGTTGTTAGAAATATATAGATGTTGCACATCTGCGCAAGCGCACTGTACCATCACCAATTTTCCTTTTATCTCCAGTGTTTGGGCACGGAGGAGAATGCTGAGTGCCTACATTTGATGCAATAAGATAATGGTAGCTGCAGTTCTGCCTTTATGCTGCAGACACTGCAAGCCTGTCCCTCATTTTCCTAGGCTTGGGTGCAGACAGCAACTTTCTGAGTGTGCCAGTTTACCCTGGAAAAATGATGGGAGTCATGAGGTCTTAAATGAAGAGTAAATAACCTGCTCAGGACAGCTTAAGTGCATTAGACTGTCTTGGTGGGGTTCGGGCACCTAACTGTGAGTCTCTACCATTACCTTGAGTCTCTACCATTACCTTAACGATCACAAAATATCTGAGACCTCCCTTGCAAGACCAGCATATGTGATAGGCAGACCTGCACCCCAGTGAAGTAGCAGCTGGAGACCATCCAGGATTTCTTTTTTCAGCCTTTTAAGGGTAAGTCCTGCCCCCACCTTGGCAGTGCTTCCCTCTTATTCTCACATGTGTTGGATCCAGGTTTCTTTCTTTTTGACCACTGGTGCTTTTAGTCCGAAGGACTCTCTTATTTGCCAGATAGAGTAGGACTAACTAGAAATTCATCAGCATTATCTGGCAAGAAGCAATAAAAAACACAGTCCGCAAAAATCACAAGGATAAATAAAAGAAAACCTGGCAGAAAAAAGGCACTCTAAAATACAAAAAAAAGCTGGGCATAGGATTAGCTATACTGGGAGCAGAAACATAACATCTGAAAATTTTAAATCCTTATTAAAAAGCATTTTTGAACTAACCTTAACCTTCAGCACTCCTGAAGTCTTCCACCCCATCTCTCTCCTTTGCATCTTTGAATTGAAGCCAGGACTGTATGTCCTGATATGAAGAGAGGCACAACCGAAAGTAAAGACCCACTGCCCCATGGATTCTGAGAGTTCTTTCTTCTCCTTTGACTTTACAATGTAGATAAGGAGTGTGTTATTTTTAAAGACTGTCTTCACTTTCTGTGCTTTGGTTTACGTGATGGAGTATCCTCACAGAGCATGAAATGGATTCCTTTCAGATGAAATTAAGCCAAAAGACGTGCTTCAAAAGTTGGTCCAGACTAGCTGAAAGTAAAAACCCTGCAGTACACACTGTGTAGACGTCCTGTTCTCCATATCAGCTGCTTTGCTTTATGGGTCTGCGCCCTTTGCACTGTGCTGCTTGTCAGTATAAACACAGCCTACCTGTGCTTATTGGTTTCGCAGTCTCCAATGCTTTGGGCAGTGTGGCTGGGTTTTGCTAGCTATCAGAGAATCACAGTATGGCTGAGGTTGGAAGGGACCTCTGGTAGTCATCTTGGTCCAGCCCCACCAGTCAAGCAAGGCCACCCAGAGCCGATTGCCATGTAGGGCCATCCACCTCCTCTGTTAATGTTTGAGGTGCTGGAGACTTCTGCAATTTTTATCATCTTGAGGCTCGTTGTCTTGTAAGACAGAGTCGCAGTGTGTGTTTCTGTCCCAGGAGAGACTACTGGAGCTGTGTGGTCACTCATCTTCCACATGTCATCACATGAAAGCTACCCACTTCCTCTCCCAAGTCCTGTCCACACATGGCTTATTATTCATGTGCTATCCTGCCCCCTTAATAGTCCCAGCAAATGCCTGTAACTTAATTTGTTTCCACCAAGTATGTAGGAGAGAGAAAAGGTGTGTTGGGAGTGGGGAGGGGATGTTCGGGAAGTGTTATGGTCAATATTTCATGTCACGTCTACTCCACTTGTACTGAGCTTCCTGATATAACGGAGACCCAAGCCGGTAGGCTGTGGTAGGCAATGCATCACTGAGGACTTCTTGAGTCCAGAAGCAGCATAGCTGCGCTCAAGCACAGTGCATGCAAATGCAGTTGTACTGCTTGCAGATCCAAACTGGTTTATGGGCACCTCTCCCAAATGTCCAGAAGTATCTCATCCTTATCTTCCTGCTGTTGGGAGAAGTGAATGTCACCAGGTAGAAGGTCTCTGCATCTATATGTTGCAGTTCTCAAGGAGTTCAGGTACAGGGATGGCTATATGAAGACTGGGAACATCTGCATACTCAGGTGCTGACAGCTGAGGTTTATTAGCTTTGGACAGATGATACACGTGACAGTTTTCTCTTGATCAAGAAGAGCTACTTACAGGACAAGTACTAGTCACTCCACGTTTAACTGCACACTGACATACAGTTCATGCTGCGCATCTGTGCAGTGGTTCATTAAAAATGTTTCCTATTCCAGTGGATTTATCCTTGTGCTTTTCTTAAATTAATTCTCCTCCAAATCACACTGAATCATCTTTAACATCTGAAGAAAGGTGGGAAACAGATATGTACAAAGGGAGTAGCTATAGCCCAGGAGAGTTCTTTCAGACACAAGATGTTAAACGGCTTTTTGATCAGCCGCTTGTAGAAATGTACATTAAACTGTAAACCATGGTTCTTCTTGTAACCAGCTAATGATCCTATCAGTCGCAGACTAATTGCCTCTACCTCTTTCTAAATTCTGCTGCATTGAAAAAGCCAAAGTCACATTCTGATCCTGTTAATCACATTCAGCTTTGAAGAGTACATAGTGGTTGTGTGTTAATTCAACTTCTCTCCCTGGTAATTTGTTTGATTGCCTGTTACTTGCAATCTGCACTAACTGAATAAATGTGTTCTGCATCCTGATGGGAAGCTATGACTTATGTTTAAGCTATTTTGATGCAAACGTTTTGCCTAGAAATTGGGGTAAATTCTTCTCACCTTTCTGCTCTAAAGTACTTCCAATAGGAGGAGTGAAAAGCAAGGGTGTTAACCCTTTGCCGGAGGTAATAAAGCAACAGACTAAAAGCTGTATTTCTTTAACGCTAGGTTAATAGCAATCTTTATTGTCTTAAGGCTTCTCATAACCTTATGAATAAATAAGTAAATAAGATACTAAAGTATGAGATGGAGATGTTGCTGCTATATCCTTTTATTCTTTTCCTCCATCTCCAGCAATATGTATTGTGTGTATTGTCAACACCTAGAACAGAGTCTGTCTATTCATTACTTCTTTTTTTAAAAAAAAATATAACACACACACACAAACCTACACACACATATTCTACACAGTGCTATGCAAGTCTTTCAGAAAAAGACTGAACATATGCCAAATTACCTTTCAGCTTCCCACATCATTTTTCTGAACAATAGTACAACACCACTGGATATGTCCTATAAGCACAAAACAATTGTTACTAGGACATTTTTATTAACACTGGATCTGTGTGATAATAAAGATTTATTGTGATTTTACCTTTGAAATCCCTTGAATTTTAATGAGAATTTTTTCTCCCTGTTCTGAATTTCAATGAGAAGTACTCTGAGTGTCATGGCCATGTTAAATATTTGTGAAATACTTTTACATCACTTTCAATATTTTAAAAATAAACAACTTTTTTATGGAGGCATTTTTTCAAGTTAACATGAGAGACATTAACTTTTAGTGTAAGAAGCATTCTCTGCTAAAAAGAGGTTACACTTGAAAATGCTAATGTTAAAATTATTTATAAAGAGAATCTAAAGTTGACTCTGAAATGTTTAGTTCAAATGCTGCCTGGAAGTGAGGACCAATTAGCTATTCCTTACCATGTCAGCCTTTTGAAAAACAGACTATTCATTTAAACTCCAAAATATTTGGAAGCAAGGTCTGGAGACCTGGTGTTTATTAATTCATGAAAGACTTATACTAATTAGCGGGCTTCATTTCCCAAAGGCCCACTTAGGCTATGGAAGCAAGCCCCCCTGCACTCCTTACAGAAGAAAGAAGTCCCTTCAAGCAGCATCCAAAGCTGACTCCTGCTCTGAGTGATCGTTAGTTGAGTCCCCTTCTCTCTCCATTGACCAAAGAGAAAACAAAAAGAGTTTTGCCTTTCAAGGATACTTTCCTCATATTCTGGGTTGCTCCTGTAAGCAACGTTGCTACTATCAGATGGCAATAAATTAGTTCATTCTGGTAGAACCAAAATGCTTGGGCCACCTGCGGACAATGACATTTTCCACTTAGTGTCGTAGTATCTCAGCATTGGAGCTTTAAAGTTACTCCTTTTCTTAAAAGGATTTGCTACTCATCATTTGCTACCTGTCTTCAGATGTTGGGGCAGGGGTCTCCAGTATTCCTTGTCTGATTGCTCTAAAGAGTATTTTTTCCTCTTCTTTTCCTATTAATGTACTCTTAAACTTTTCTGTGTTTTCTTCTTTACAGATTCCGTCTTTCAAAGGCATCAGCTTGGACTAGCTGACTTCTTGTGCTTGTTTATTTTTCCTTCTCTTCTCATGATTACTTTCTTGTGCTTTGTATTACATCTGTTCTTCTGTCTTGCCCCACATTCCAGCAAAATCTAGTTTGCTCAGGGGGCCTTAGCTTCCCAAAATCACAAGACTGGATCTTCAGCATTTTATCTGCCAGAAATTCTTTATTTCTTCACTTTCGCTTTTTAATTTTTTGCTATAAAAACATACAACTCACCTTCTCATGGAGTTCAGCATTCTTCTCATTTTACTGTAATATTTTTACTATTAGTCTTTCTTGCCTGATTTAATGGACAATATTAAAAATGCCGACTGCTTCACAGCCATTTATTGTTCGAAATAAATCTACATTTTTCTTTCTTTTTCTGGCTTGCCACATTGCTGGAGGACACAGAATGAAGCCTCAGTTTTACCTTCATATTTCAAGAAAATGTCAGTTTTGATAGGGAATTCAACTCCTCCATTCTTCCTCTAAAAATACGTTATTAGGTCTTTTTAACGTTTACTTCTGTTATTGTATTCGGTTCCTTGATCATTTTAATCCAAGGCATCTGGCCCGAATCTGTTATATTCAGTGTTGGGTTCTGGTTCAAAAGAACTGATCACAGATGTGCTGACCCATGTGAAAGCCACTTGAAAGCTCAGATTTTATTGGCTTTAAGATTCCTGCCTTGCATTTTTAAAAGACTTGTGCTAAGATTATAAAATAAAGAACTCAAAAAAATCAAGGAATGAAAAAGTCAGAGATTTAGAGGCAGAAAAAGAAATAAAGGCTTAAAGAGAGAAGAAAAGTTCAGCAGGAAAAGAAGTGTGATAGCAAATGTTTTAAAGGACTTAGTAAAGTGCCAGTTCTGTTACTGCAAAGGAAATGGAAAGGCACTTGCAGAATACACCTCTGGGGTACTGTATTCTGATTATTAGGAGCACATGGAAAGACGTTTTGGCTACGAAGTATTTGCAGTGGAGACTGCTGTTTTGTTGGGACCGTGTATGGCACCTAGCAAAATGGAGAATGGTATGAGATTAGCCCTGTTGTGCCATTAGGTGGCATAAACAACAAGTAACAAACAGAAAACAAAAGTAAATTGACTTGGAACTTGGAGAAGGAAAGTTACTGTCTATGGTGCCAGCATGCAGTGGACACGTCGCAAAGCAGTGCAAAGCCACCTCTTGGACTGTGTCCTCTCTCACCACGCACTAAGGGGCTTCTTAACAACCCTGGGGTTTCCTGCCTGCATCCAAGAACTGTCTGCGAACAGTGTGTGATGTGCTGCACCATTTTGCTTTGGTGTGGTGAAAAGTCAGACTGCAAACAGAAACTGTTCTAATTACGTTCTCCCGTGTTTTGTTTTATTTCTGTTTTGTTTTGTTTAGGTTGACCTGCTTGTCCCTACAAAAATCACTGGCATAATTACCCAAGGAGCTAAAGATTTTGGCCATGTCCAGTTTGTGGGATCTTACAAGCTTGCTTACAGTAATGATGGGGAGCACTGGATCGTATACCAAGATGAAAAACAGAAGAAGGATAAGGTAAAGCAAATTGATATTTTGGTTGCTTTTATAGAGGACTACATCTGTAGTAACTGCAGTGCTGGAAGCCTGTAGATTATTGCATGCTGCCTGCTTTATGGGGTCCCGTATGCACAGGATCCCACAGATGAAAGTCAAGGTGAATAAAAAAGAGTCATATAATACAATGACATTCACAGTGCAGTAATATCATACCTATCAGGGCAATGCACCTGATTTAACACTATTAAATATGGGACATAAAACTTTATGGTTCTCCATTTATTGGAATTATTTCTTCCTTTAACTCTAGAGGAGAAGGTATATAAATAGTGGTTTATTTGTATATTCAAAAACAGTGTCTCAGTGCATATTTACGTAAGTATGCACTATTTTCTGTAATTTTCTGTGAAGCACATCTTTAGTGTACCTCATTACCTAGCCATTTTGGATTGATATTTTTTTTCCTGGAAATTAATCACTAGGGTTTCAAACACCCAATGGAAAGATTATTTTCTATTACACTATTAAATGAATACAAAACATAAAAAGTTTCACAACTTCCTTTGCAAATGTTTAATGAGAGGTAGAGAGAAAGTCTAGGTTTGCTGATTGATTTACCTGGAAGCATTTAACTTTTCTCTTGCTATTTAGGATATTATTCATTATACCTTTACATTAAACTGTGTAACACTTTTATACTGCAAATACCTGTTCATATGTTAAGAAAGAGATTACAGCATGTGCATTGCTTAAGAGAAACATTAAGCAAACTGACAAAACATGAATTATTTATTAAATATCTTGGTGAGATTATGCCTGGCTGAAATAAAAGTTACGTTAATAAAAATACCAGGTGGATGATATGTCTGATAATGCACATCTCAAACCAGGTGTTTTTAACATTTGTATTCAGGGTAATAAACCTGCATGTATTTTTCTTAGAATAAACAAAAATGCTTCATTAAAAAATTAATACCCTTCATATAGGTCAACTCAATTCAATTTTTGAAGTAATGAGAAAGCTTTTGATATGTATTGATATGTGTTGTTTGAGTATAGGTAGATCTATTGATGAGGGGTTTAGACAACTGCATCTCTTAAATTTCACTTATTTTAAATGATTGATCAAATGTACACCCATTTATTAGGGGAAGGTGTACTAAATTACTGGGTTAAATATGTACATAACTGTATGTGTGTGTCAGCATAGACATGTTACCTTTGTAAGATTATCCAGAGATGACATTGTAAAGTCCCACTCTTAAAAGCCAAATGGCAGTTCACTGCGGTTTTATCCTGCACTGAGAGTTTCCCCCATCAAATTCTAAAGGACTTTAGACAAGGAAAACAAAATCAGGTTTTAGCCATCCGACTGAGAAGGTCCTGACACCAATGATTATGGATGTGTCTAGTATAATTGGTTGTCAGATAAAAATTGGAAACAAACAACTCACCTTTCGCAGATGTACCATAAATGCATTCAGTATAAATGACAGATACTCACTTCAATACTTTGTACACATCCCATTTTAAATCCCTGGCATTTAAAAACAGAAGCAAAAGATTACTGTGAAAGAAATGTCTTCTCCAAGCCAAACTTTCATTAGTGAACTGTTGTATTCATTTTATGGAAAAAGGGAATGAGCATGCATTCAAGTCTCCAGTGAGAAACACAGTAACAGTTGCAAGCAAATCTAAAAGAAAATGCACTCTCGCTTAACAGCACTGTTCCACTTTACACTTGTTTATAACATTTGACAAATCAATTAAATTCTTTTTGCTTTCATCATCATCTGGGTTGTTACTTGTTATATGCATAGTCCATTAGGAACAACAGAAAACTCTTAATCATTGTCTTATTAAAATGTCTCACATCCCATATTAATTAACATCCCTAAAAATAAAATGGATGCATCTTATTATGATTCTTCAGCAAATCAAAAGCAATTAAAAGCAGAGTGAGATCAAATACACTTAACTGGAAATTACAAGTTATAACTTCTGAATTTAAATTTCTGAGAAATAAACAAACAAGATCACTTGATACGAGTCTAGACCTCAATCTTTAAGTTAAAAGTGTGATGGCAGAATCTGACATTCCAGAAATGCTAGCTTAACTTGGCAAGGTTTTATAGGAGGTAGGACTGGAAAGGATCTCAAGACAGCACCTAAACATATACCTTCTGACTTACGAAGAGACTACGCTCCACTTCTGCCATCCCCTCTGAGGTCTTCTTAGCAGAAAATGGGATTCAACAACCCCCAAGTCCCTTCCTGCCACCCTAGGAGTAGGTGCAAGCAGTTCATTGTTAGAACTAAGGCTTAATTCATTCACCTGTCCTTCACTTCATACAATGCTCATATCCTGCACCATTCTCCATCAGATTATTATTTAATATGTTTGTAGAAAAAGCCAGTGATAAAAATTCTACTATATAAGCTGTCTATTCCAGTATTTAACTATCCTGAAAGGTGGAAAGGTTGCTTATCCCCCTCCCTGCAGTCCATCCACCCTGTCCTCAGAGGACACAAAAACCTGATTTTATCTTCCTCTTTTCAGCCAGTTTGTTTTGATTGAAGCTTGTTAACTTGTTTCTTCTCAATTGCTTATTGGGGAAAAAATAATCCTTGTTCTTTCAATCTTTCCTCAAAGGCTATGTTTTCTCAACCTCAGATCATTCAGCTTGTTTGTAGTGTTGCAATCTTTAGCATGGAACTACTGCCTGCTCCACCATTCTCCATACTGTACCTGTGACATTGGTTATACTTCCTAAGGTTTGGTTTGCTGCTCATCATTATTAGATAGCACCATTGATCTTCTGCACACTTCTCCAATTTTTCAGGACCGTTATGAATTTTGATCCCACTTTTCAAAATGGGAAAAGCTTGGCCACATCTGCACTTTTTACAAACAAATCTCTTTCCATCATCCATTTCATTACTGAAAATACATAAATTCCATTTGGCCAGAGACATGGCCCAGTAAAACCTCCCAGTTTGACACCAAACCCTTCATCATCGCTCCAGCTAGGTGTGTATCGATGCAGTGTGCTCTGATGAGATTTACCCACTGGATGTCTATAGCACCAGAAATACTGTCTGCACTCTGAACTGTGTGCAGTGGAACAAAAATATGAATGAAAAATAAAAACAGCCAAAGAAAAAGCAATGCTGTGACTCACTCTTTGGTAGCAGAAAAGAAATAGCATCATTGGTCCTATCTGATAGTAACATCTGCACAGGATCGACAACAATTTCCTTAGCTTAAGTTAAGATACAAGATTTGCCCCAAAATGCAAGAACACTGTAGAACTGTTTTCACAGCAAAGTGAAACTTTCATGAAGTATTTCTTCTGTCCTCTGGAGATACAGAAGGGAGATAAAAGATAGTGGCAACTATCAACAGCAGCAAGCATAAATTATTCATAATTTACCCTCATCCATTCTATTTATTAACTGAACATCTTGATTTCTTCTATAAAGGACAGACTATATAGATTTCTTATTTCTTCTGCACGTGATTTACTCATCCTATACTCATCCTGTGAGCCTTGTACAATCATCCAATAATTTAGGAGAAAGATGTTTCCAAAACCTTTCAGGGAAAGCAAGACAGGATAAAAGAAAGATAACTACCTTTAAAGTCCTAACAAAATATGTCATTTTACATTCTGGAAAAGTAAAGATAAAAAGAATGTCTCAGACACAGAAATTATGGAGATATTGGTAGGCTGGTAGTAATGATTTGTGGATGAATATTGTGACTTTAAAACACATTGAAGTAAGAGCTGAGAGCTTAATCCTGCCTGGTGCTGAACATCTCACTGTTCGGCAGTTTGCAGGGTGAGTCCTATTGTATCGGCCAATCTCAGTGAATTCCTGAAGCTATTAACTTCTGCCTCTTCATCATTCGTGAAGTTATTTTACAAAGGAAAAAAATATCAGTATCTTGTACTCAGAAGTGTACTATGTGCAGCCTACATCTTTGATCAGTCTGCAACAAATTAGTTGTTTAAAACAGAAGAAAATATGGTGTTCAGTTTTCTTCTTTGCACCATTTCAAATGGAAAAGTTGTTCCAAGAACAGTGGCTCCTGCAGCTCCTGTTTGGCTTGTGCTATTTTAATAGCCGGTCATTTGAGTTCACATCTGTGCGGAACTTCTATGAATGCAGACGAAAAGGTACTAGGGGAAAAAAAAGCACGTCTTTAAAAAATGAAGCCTTTCTCACTCATTCTAAATAGTTTGAATGAGTTGCCTGGAAAATATGAAAGATTTTCCTGTTGTCTTCAAGAGGCAAAATAAATTACATTGCAGGCTGGCAAGTAGGAAGAAAATACGTTTTAGAAAAAGGACCAGAGCTAATAGCTATCTTGTTTTTCTCAACTAGAGGTCAGTAGCTCACTATACCTCCAAAGCTAAGGACATCTAAACCAAATTTGACTTTTTTGGTTTTTAATCACATTCCACATGTGATTTATAAATTGCGCAGCCTGCTGTAGATAACTCAGGGCCAGCTGCAATGTCTAATGGCATTTTGGAGGCTTTTTCTTTAAAATAAGTTGAGAACACTTGAAAGTAGCCTAAAGGAATCTGGCAGTCTGCAGCACTGTCCGTCAGTGTTAGCCATCAGCAGTGCAATTAACTGCAGGTAGACAATGTCCAGTATGCAAATGGCCACTGGATTTGTGCACAAAATTATGAACTAGTGGTAAGTTGTATGCTTTGCATGTCTAGTTAATTGCTATAGGAATGGAAGACAGGAGCCTACTTATAAATGAAAGTTAGATCATGTCAGGTTAAAAATCTTTCTGCTAGATTTGCTAATGTTTTTTCCATGTGGTGTTTAATTATTATAACACCTGGTTTACATTGATAGATTCAATTCCTACATATAATCTACATGCTTGGCATAGTTAAAGAACTTTTTTTAGTAATGTTATTTTAAAAATTATTATTATTTAATAATAATATTTAAAATAAGATTTTAATCTAACAGTAATCTTTTTTCTGCACTGGTTTAAATTATGAGTGACTTCTATTACTTTCAGCTGAGTTAACATGATTTTTATCAGATGAAGATCTAGCTATACTCATTCTAGGCTGTGCCTCCAGCACTCATATCTCTCTCCCATGTACCACACTAAGAGCTGAAGGAAGACAACATGCTCAATTAACGGTCTCTCCCTTGAATTTCTATAAGCATTTCTGAAGGGAGGTTGGTCTTCAAAATATTTCTCTTTTTGCTTGGCTTCAAACCTTCTATCATAAAACACTTGTAAACTATGTACAGTGGAGTAAATTCCCATTTTAGTAGCATCAGTAGATAGGTCAAGTGGAAAAAATAACAAGAACGTGATAGTACGTTTTGCAAGTTTAAAAGTTTTATCTGCCTGATACCTATTCTGAACTTGAAGAAATAATAAAGGTCAGGTAATATATGCTTTTATTCATGTATCATGAAGAGGGGAAAAAACAGTCCTTCTGGCACGGGACCCTTTTGCGTAGTTATCCATTGCAGGCCAACCAACTCCTGGCTCTTCAGCCAGTCCCGAGAAAAGTGCTCAGTGAAGAAGAAAGAAGGATGGCTAAGACCAGGAGTGGAAAATTTACACCCACTGACAGAGATTTTATGTATAACAAGTGAAAAGAAAGAATGTCTTTTTTCTCCTCTTAATCACTCCAAAAATACATGTGCACATACACACGTACACACATAGATATGCATAATAAAAACCCTGCCCAGTCTCTCATAGCAGAAAGCATCTTCCACAGGATGGAGTATACTTATAAACAGCAGCTCTATTTCTGGTGAGAAATCATCATCTTTTACCTGGTGTTGTTCACTGACATAAGTAGATATATCCACTGTAAAATCTTTAACATTCTACAACAGGATTGTCAAAACAGGCACTTTGAAACGCGGGAGCCACTGGCATGGGTGAGGCTAAGCCCTGTCCAAGGGAGGGAGCATCCTGTAGCAGATAACTAGAGAAATAAAAAAAAATAGGCCTGTTATTCTTCCCTAGTGTACCTTCCCAGCCTCCGGCTTTCTTCTGTCTGTATTTTTAATAGCACCTGCTGATTTTTCCTCTAACAGTTTATCTGGTCTTTAACAGTAGTTAAAGGCTGTGGAAACAGTGTCACAGTTTAATTATGTGCTGTATGGGGAAGCCATGACCTTTAGGTGACTCAGGACAAACCTGCTGTCATTCCTTGTCCCCTTGTGGCTCTGATAAGGGGACAGTGCAATATTGCCTGCTATTGATTTTCTCCATGCCCCTTATGCTTTCATAGACATCTATCATATCTCCTTTCAAGCTGAAGAGACTTAGTCCATTTAATAATTTGCAAAGGGACATTCTTCTGTGCTTGCGGCCATCTTTCCACTTCACTCTATGTATTTGCTGTTAGAGACAAGGCAAGACAAGATCTGGACCCACCCAGAACTCAAAATGAAGATATGTGCTGGCTTTACGCGCTGACATGTTAATAACTTACACTCCGCTCTTTATTCCTTGACCACAAATCAGTTTGGGTTTTATTGTCATTAGGAAGTTTTTTTCATCTGAAAATGACATAGATCTATGTATTATAAATCCAACATCAGGTTCTTGAATGCTGATAAATCATTACAGTCTTCAGAGGTGTTGTATACCGAAACAAACTTCTCAGACAGAAATGTACGGAATGAACATTTATGGTATGAGGCTACTGGCTCTTCAAGAGCTTCTAATTGCTTAGGTGGTTCATTTAGTATTGACTGTTTGGGCATAAAGCAACAGGTAATTACAGAAAAATTACATTTGGCTACAGAAATAGCTTTTTTCTGCTGATAAGTCAGATGTACAGATTTTGTCCTTTGTCCTCCCTGCTCTTTCCAAACTTTTGACTCCATTAGTGAACTTAAGTCAAAGTAAAATGAAGAGTGAGAATGAATATATTTTCCCTATAAGAACTTTGCCATGGGTCCACAGCAAAAACATCTGGTAAATTTGCTCTTAGAATATTATATTTCATGCAGGTCACATTTGTGGATGCTGACAAAGCCGCCCTCACTTTCTGATAAATTTCTTTCCCTAAATCTTTTTTCTGATCCAGCACTTTTAGTTAATTTCTTGAAACTGAATCTTGAATTCTGGGGGAAGATGAATTTCAGATTTGCATAAATTAACCTCTGAAACAGACGAGTTTGACTTCAAGTGCTAATGAAATCATGTATGAGTTAAAAATAAAATTTAATTCCTATTTTCCTGCTCTGAGTAAATGACATAATCCTGCCTTGTTCAGTGGTATTTGTTGCTTGGTTTGCATCACATACTTTTATTTATTTTTCATAGCTAAATGCAGATACAAATACTGGGGCTATAGATGCATTCTTCTGGTAAACAGCAATGTTTTTTGTTCTAAGCCTTCATTTAAATGTTATCTCTGAAATACGTCTTCTGCAGGGAAAACAAATAGAGAGTAAAAGAATTTTCCAGTATCTCTGCAGCAAGAATTGTCTGCAGTTCTGCATTGCTTATCATCTGGCTGGGTGAAAAATATCAACAGATATATTGCATGCATGCGCAAGAAATCAAATGAAAAAAATTCACTCTGTAAAAAAATTTAATCTGCCACTCTGTAACTTTAATAATAAGCTTTCTGCCTTTTATTGTATGCTATAATGCCACAAATGAAACTCAAATTCAGGCGCTATCTTGTTAGCCCAAGTTCCAGCTGATTCATGTAATCAACACTGTGCTTGGACAACAAACAATTTGTCCTGTGGTAAATACATTTTTTTCCTTAGAATTACAGCACTGTTGTTTGTGTGGTCAGTCTGTCTGCAATTTTATCCATGCATCTTAACACTTAGGTGCTTTAGTGCTCCAATCTCAGTGTTAGTGAAATGCCAGCTGAGAAGCGAAATTTATCACTTATGAAAGAGCACCACTTGTGGAGGATACATGTTTTGTTTCAGATGCCAAATTGATAGCACTTGAGAGGAGCTTTCAAAATTAAAAAAAAAGGTGCAGCATAGAGACCAAAAACTTAAGATTTTCATACAGTGCTTTGTTAACATGTCACAGAAGAACCAGCTTGAGGGCTAAAATCAGCCTCTAGATCAGCCTCTTCTGAATTCAACCTCTGAACATTTTTCCTAAGAACTTCCAGGAAATTTGTCATTCTGCACTGATTCAATCATATAAGAACTTCTTCAGGAGGTTCATATTCCTTCTCTGCATGATGCAAATGACACTCATTCATTTCAAGTCAAAAAGCCATCAAATATAGTTTTTACAAATAAAAAGTGAATTGGCTGACATTTGAAGAGAAAGAACATTTTCCATAAAAACTGAAAGTATCCCAAGAGAATAATCTGATCATTTTGCCAAAAAGTGGTGCTGTGGCCTTTGAATTTAAATAGTGGCTGCCAGGGGAAAAATCTAGCATTGTTTTTACACAGACAGAAGTCTGAGAACTCGCTTACGTATTGGTTAACCCAAACTAGTGGAAATAACATCATTAACATGCAGTGTACCGTGCTAGGATTTTTGAATGTGATCACAAACCGATGCCCTTAATTCATATGCTGACTTTTGTCTGACAGAAGACAGTATCCTTGATAATCACTAACTTTACAAGGGTATATATAGTTGCATCCAAGCTGCATTCATAAGTGATACAACAAAAATGCTTCTTAAATTATTAATGTTATTTTGTTGGAAACAATAACAGGATTTCCTGGAATTAATTTGACATGATACAAATGCCAAGTAAAGAGATATTTAAATTTTTAAATGTTAATGATCTTTATGGAACTTTTAGAGCAGGGCCCAGGGTGTTGGCAGAAGAGCAGATGAAGCTTTGAATCGAAGGCTAAATCTGCACCGGCGATGAGTGTGCCATGCACATAGCCAGCTCCGAGGTCCCTGGCATGCAATGAAATCCCCAGGTCTTTGCAAAAGCAGGTGCTCTTTGCAGCATCAATTGGCTGCCCAGATGATCAAAATTCTGTATGGAGATGAGTGAGGCATCCAGGGACATCAGGAATGTACCACAGCTGTTCGATAAGCCACATAGGCTTAAATCTTCATGTTACTTGCCCTTCAGGTGTTCCAGGGAAATTTCGACAACGACACACACCGTAAGAATGTCATCGACCCTCCGATCTATGCCCGGCACATCCGCATCCTCCCGTGGTCATGGTACGGCAGGATCACCCTGCGGTCGGAGCTGCTGGGCTGCACAGCGGAGGACTGAGGCGGATCTCCGTTGGGCATCGCAGCTCTTGGTGTAGCTACAAGTCCCTCCGTAGAAGAAACTGTGCAAAGCCTGTAGGATGCTGAGTGGGTTTTTCATGAACAAGTGCTCATTCTATGGTAGGCCGCTAACTGTCTTTCGCAAGGAGGTCTAAGCCTGCCCTTTAAATGATCCAATCCGATTTTGTCCTTGAAATCTCTTAGTGTTGTCCCTTCTGCTGTGGAATTATCTTTCTGGTTCTCCTTTGAGTTGTTCACACTTGTTGAAATGTGTTAGGGAAAAACAGCAGCATCCTTTTTACAAGGGAAGAGAAATAGCATGACAAAGCTCATTTGCAGCTTTAGAAACACTGGGCTGACGAGTTCTTCATAAATCATACTGTCATCTTACTTGCAAAAAGTGATACTGCAGCTTTTAGCAATAAGTTTACTTGGGGATGACTGCATTATAGTAATTGTGCCTATCAAACACTGTCAGTATTTATGACATATATTTTGGAAGATACTCTGTGGTACTGTAAAACGCAGTACCTGTGATATTACAAGCTACCTTTCATCACTTTCATCTGAACAGCAGAGTCCATGCACCTAAAGGGTTTTCCTAACTAACCCCATTTTCCTTCTCTATTTTGCATGCTATAGACATGACCTCCATCTTTTCTGTTTAGTATCACCACTAATGTTATTTTCCTTGGAAGAGGTGACCTGTTTGCATATGGAACAAAATCTGCTATCAGTATATTATGAAGTTAACAAATTTGCCAAAGTTTATTAATTCTGCTTAAGATGCGCTTTTTCAAGGAGGCTGAGATGAGACGCCAGGCTCCTCGTGGTGTCTCATCTTAAGTACCCATGCAGGTAAAGGCGAACAGCGCATCAGAAATCCTGAGCCCGTTTTGTGACTTGCCCTAGGGTGAGCACACAAGCCTAGATGGAGATGCCTGCCCAATTTCTTCTTTCAGAAACCTCCTCAATTTCTGTGAGGAGGTAAATGTGTGGTGAAGAAGTGAGGTGCTAAAAGACACACAGGAGGAATGACTCCCTTACTGCCAGGAGACCCTCTCGGTGGGCTCTTCTTATGATGGCGCTCACAGCCTTCCTCCCAGGCATGAAGGCAAGAGGTCTTGCAGGAGTTCATCAAAGCTGGGTCCTTTGCACACTCCGCTCCCAACTATGTCTTTTCACACATATGCCAGTGAGCTACGAGGAGGCTTATTTTCATCATGCCTCATCTACAGAAACACTTCATACACACTATGTTCCTTTAACAACATGATAGCCAGCGACAACCCCAGTTTAAAAAGTCGGTTTCAGGAGGAAAAGTGGACCAGTATGGGGGACATTCTCCCCTGTAACTCAATTTCTGCTGATGCGGGAGGCAATGACACCAACCTCTGTAGAGCACTCCTGAGTTTCCTTGGAATAAAGTGCTCCATGACTACGTTAGAGTAGCACCTAAGTCTAAAAAAAACCTGGGACAAGGAGCAAGGGGACATTTTACCTGTTACCTGAAATAACAGCATTTGGGATTACTGCCACCCTTTTAATTTCATAACATGCTGATGTGGAGAGAGATAGATAGGTATATATATAGCTGCATGTTTTAGCAAATGTCACTCAACTTATTTTTTGTCACCGTAACATTCTCACCAAAACGCTGAAGTAGGAACCTGGGTACTGCTTCCCAGGCAAACAGCTAGTTGGCCCACAGTCTGCAAAGGGCAAAGTTTACTTTGGAAACAAAATGGCTTGGATTTCCAAAACCTGCATTTAATCACACATTCTCCACCACAGACAAAATATATTATCCATTGAACTGTGAAAGACTCTAGAATAGCAGCCAGGAATTTTACATACAAGAATTGGGGATATATTGGTGGCGGTTTTCTGATAGTGTCACTTAAACTGTCACGTTTTAACAAACAGAACACCCTGCCTCTATAAAATGACTTAATCCTTAAACTGTATTTATACAAGTATTTATTTTATAAGGCTTAGACATTTAAAGACTTCTAAAGAAGAGTCTTGTAAAGGTAAAAGTATGTGTAAGAAATGTTGAGGTCCTGTGCAACACTGCTAAGTTTGTTCTTTATTTTTTACTTTGTGCTGCATAACAAAAGCCACTAGACTGTTACTGTCTTGTCTGTAACTGTGTTAACAGCATTCCTTAATGATGTATATATGGAGTGGTCTTCAAGCATAGTGAGCAATTTTAAAGAGAAAGTCAATCATAGTGGTACTTCCAAAGAGAAAAAAAATCTGAATAATAGAGGACAAGTGTATTCCTAGATTACCTGGTGCCCATGTTTTCCATTTTAGGCTCTGCAAAAAAAAAAAAAAAAACATTCAATATACATTAATCTGAAAAGTTAGACACAAAATATAAATCANATTTAAAGAGGTCCAAAACCATTTTCCTGTTATGGGAGAGCAATTGTCCCTGAATTTAATTACAGATATGAAGAAAAGCATGTAGCTATTTCACCTGTTGACTGTACCCAAAAATTGGAAGGCCATTTCAGAAAATTAGGCTCCCTAGTTTACCAACTTGTTTTAAAGTTCTTTTGAAATATTTGTTGTGTTCTTAAGTTATTTTTTTTCATGTTATCCATCTTTTGCAACTCAAATATTGGTTTTGAATTCATCTTTCTTAGTTTAGTAATTAAATTGTTATCTGTTCATCTGCATATAAAAATCGTGTTGTCATGATACCTAACATAGTAATCTTATTTTGTACTAATTCAGAGCTAAGTATTTCCATCCTTACATCCTGTGTCAGTTTTCATCTGCCAGCAGTCTTCACAAGCCGCAAAGAAAGCTCCACACATTGTGATAACACTCTGTGGTAATTTGTAAAAGAATCACGTATGTGATGCCCTTACATTTTCAGCCAACATACTGGGGCTTTTTGTAATGAAATTATTCCTTAGCTACCAAGAAGCTTTCTTTAAATGACATTGTGCACCCATAGTACCAAATTCTGCTCCCAGCGTCAGCAGTGTAAGTCTGAAATAACTCTCGATTTCTCTGGAAAACTTCAGATTTAACAAAAAACACACAAGAATCAGATTATGGTTTAGAAGTAAACTTTTTTCCTTTTAATTTTATTTTCTTGTCTTGGGGAACACCATTGACATAAGGGACGTTATAAATCACCACAACTGTACTCTCCCAGTGACAGCAATCAGCGTCCCAAAACCAGAAATAAGTGCAGGTCAGGATATGTCCCTTTAAAAGGGGATGGAGAAACACTCTGAAATGATCCTTGACTTCTGTAGTAATTGTAACAATGGCATTGAACAAGACTGAAAATGTTCTCCTAATTAAATTTCACCGTGAACCAGTTAAGTATTTGTAGGCAGACTTCACCTTTCTGTAGCTCTGTAATGTGCTACGTTTATAGCCTAGGAAATAAAGAACCGGCACGAGGCTCTGTTTTATCTGTGTGCTGTTAAGGGCTTATCGTGTTAACTGGCTCTGGTTTTGAGGTTGACTTTCTCTTTTGGAATGGCTGCATACAAATTAGTGTCAGTTTTGAAGACTAAGGATACTAAATGAGTGTATCTTTGCTATACAACAAATATGAACTATAATATTCAGTGCTGGCTTCTGATGTGTCAGTAAGTACAGAAGTATCTCGGACACAATGACCTTTGCAACCTTTCAAGCTGTGTAATATTCAAATGGTTTTGTATATACTTAAATCATGTAGAACGATGTAAAACCAGTATGACCTTGTCTAGTCTTCAAACTTAACAATAAAACTTTTGAAAAATGAGGCCATTTCTGAAGCACTTACATTGCAGTACCTTGAAGGAGGTACAACTTATCTCAGCCTCACTGGCAGCAAATGCGGAGCAGAGATATGATGTGGCATTTTCCTGGATTCACTCGCGGGGTCTTTGTGGTAGGTAAGTTTGTTTCTGGCAAAATCAACTGTGGTGCTGTGCTCCCTTCAATGTGTTCCCTTTGTTCTTTCCGATAAAAAAGCAAAGGTTTGAATGAGTCTAAAAATATTTTTCTATCTTACTGCTCTCTGAATGAGCACCAGAAATGTAAACTGACAATTTCATTTCCTTTAAGTCACATTTCCTGGGATATTTATCAATCCTTATCCTCTCTTCTCCACTCCTGCATAGGTAAATTAATTTCCGAAAAGATAAACAAGGGCTGCAGCACAGACCTGCTATAAGGCTTCCAGTGGAGATGCGAAAGCGGGACCAGTGCTTGCTCACACCCTCGCCTCTCTTCTTCACTTTATTTGCTGTAGAGCCTGCTCCCTAAAATTTCTTAGTTTAGTTAACTTTATTATTTCAATTTCTGAAGAAGCCTAGAGGTTAAAGTACCATATGGAAAAGCCATTTTCCCTGATATTAAAAAATGATATTTTAAAAAAAAAGTTTTGTGTACTTATGAGAGATGAAGCTTCAGTGGTTTACTCCCTACTGATCCAGAATAAGCCCATGCTTTTGTTTCAGATCCATTTCAGCATGTGTTCTGTCACCAAAAATTGTTTTCTAGAGATAAGAACCATCCACGAGTGTGCACTGATTGAGAGATACCTTGTCTGCCAACCATGCAGTCTGAACACTAACAGCGTAATGTCTTTCAACAGAAGTCACAGAACTGATGTTGCAATTTTTTCTGATTACATACCTCCACCCGTCATAAAAATGAGAATATAATGGTGCACACAAAAAGAGGATTACTTTTGCTGAATGATGGCTGAATATTAGAGCTCCAATCATAAATTTCTGAAAATATACATCTTGAATCTTTCTGACTTTTAATTATAAATTACAACTCTTTCACGAAACACGGGGCCTGTTCCTGAAGAAATGAAAAGTGATTTTTCCTCTCATTCTTCATAATGTAGATCCCCAGGAACTCTAATGAAGACAATAAGAGACAATAATGAGTAATTCTCTTCAGAATAGCCACTATTTATCAATGTCCATACTCCCATACCTGTTGCTAATGAGCTAAAAGGATTAACGTGCTTATCGACACTCTAGATCATTATGACGTATCTAGTCTCTGATACTTCTGGGGTAAATGCAATGACACTTACTTTGTACCTTAGATTCAAATAACAGGAGGTTAATCTGTTCACTTAGTGATCACTAAGTGACCTGTGATAACTTAGCCTTATAAAATAAAAGAGGATAAAATGGAAGATAGTTTTACTGATACAAACTTTTTGTTTTCCTTTTTTAATTTGCATAACTTTCTTAATAGAGAAATACACTTTAGGCTGCAAAAGACTGCTTTAGATTAAGAACATAAAACATAAAAGGCAGACTTGTGTAAGTCTGTTAAGTAGCTTTATAACTGCATTTATCGCAAATTATCTTTCAATGATACATATCAGTATCATCATTTAGAGAGCTGTAAATATATATATTTAAATGCTTCTGAACATAAGAACATGGAAACATATCTGGGTCTCACAATTTCGCTTGCTAAGAGTGCAGCAAAATATATTTTACCAGTGTATGTTAGTTACAATACCCATTGTGATTTGATACAGTATATATCAATTTAGAAGTAGGCTCCACATGTATAGGAATGTATGGGAAGCATGAATAACCCAGTGAAACACAGGCAGGGCACCACAAAGGGAGAAAATGGTCAGAGCGCAATCTGTTCATCACAATAATGTTCCTGATGCTGCTTTCTCGTTGGTTTATAGGCTAATGTGTTGTGGTTATCTGAGGCTGCACATCAGATAATAGGTCAGTGGGCACATTTCTGATAGCCACGTGACTAGATGAAGGATATCAGCCCTCAAAAGATGGTAGGAAAGGTCACTAAACAGTTGCATCAGACTGGAAAATCAAAAGAAGATTAAATGAACATCTTGAAAGATATTGGTTTTCTGGGATGCTGCAAGAGGTCAGTAGGAGCTGTAGAGAAATGTATTGTATTGCCTTGACCACAATAAATACAATTAAGTACACAGACTGTTGGGCATGAAATATATATGCGATCCATTGAAGCAGGACCAAAGGCCCCTTAAAAAGTGATGCAGCATGTCCTTATGAAAGTGTCAGACAATACGATGCAGATACTGCGGACCGATACACTATGGACTTTTGTAGTAGGTCTGGCTGGGATGGATTTACCTTTCTTCACTTCTGGAAAGGGGCTTTTGGGGAAGATAGCCATTCAGAGACTCACTGGGCATCAGCCTGCTTGTGGGAAGTGGTGACCATTTGCCTTTGCGTGACTTGGTGGCTTTGGGGGGGCGGGGGGGGGAGAAGATTTCCCCTCTTTCCTTCACTCATTAAACTATTTTTATCTCAACCCATAAGCTTTCTCACTTTTGGCCTTCCTATTCTCTACCCTGTCTCACTGGTGGAAGAGAGTAAGCCAGCAGCTGTGTGGGGCTTAGCTGATATTTGGAGTCAACCCACCACAACTTTGAATGCAAAACATAAATCATATCTGGGATCTAGAATTATGAGCACTGAATTGTATACAAAAATATTCTGTCTGATACTTCTTTCCTCACTTTTTACATCTGTCCTATTTTTTGAATGGTGTTGCTTTTACTATTTTGGACTTGGAGAAATTCCTTTATTACATGTGACTCATGTTACTGTAACAGGTTCACAGCTTCATTAGCAGAGGCACTGATGGATAATTTTTGAATAAGCAATTAAAGCATGCATTGCTTATGTGAATATGGTGTGTACATTTTCTTTTTATATATTTATACATACATATGCATTTTCTACAGGCCAATGTCATATGTGTCATATGTCATATGGGAATAGAGAGAGCAAAGAAGAAGCAGAAGGACGATTATGCTTTCCATGTTATTGCTCTCTAATATTTATAGAATTGCCCAAATAAATCCAGTATGCATCAGGAGACTCATTAGTGAGCCTAAGAATTAATCCCATTTCTAGTGAACCTTTTGATGTGGGTAAGACCGGCGATGGTTTGAGTATATTGCCCCTTCACTCACTATTTTCTTCCATTTCTTGCAGAACAGACTGGAGAAATTAGAATTTATTGTATGGAAACCAAACCTGTTAGAGGCCTGTTTTCTGTTCCCAGGATTTGTGTGTGTTGTGTAATTTGGGGCATCATTTCCTGTTATGTAGACACAGAATGATAGAATCACGGAATCATGGAATTTTCAGAGTTGGAAGGGACC
>RSEF01000031.1:55726617-55748895 GCA_003993805.1 Himantopus leucocephalus
CCTATATTGGTGCCTAGCATTCTTCCTCCCCAGGTGCAGGACTCTACATTTGCTCTTGTTGAACTTCATTAGGTTCTCTGCCCAGATCTCCAGCCTGTCCAGGTCATGCTGGATGGCAACACGGCTCTCTGGAGTGTCAGCCACCCCTCCCAGTTTGGTATCATCAGCGAACTTGCTGAGGATACACTCTGTCCCCAAATCCAGGTCATTGATGAATATATTGAACAAGACTGGACCAAGTATTGANCCATTAATCACAACCCTCTGAGTTCTGTCACACAGCCAGCTCAAATCACAGAATAGTTTGGTTGGAAGGAACATTCAAGCATCACCAAGCCCAGCCCCGCTGGACCATCATTGGAACAGTCCCTTAGTCAAGCCCATTCCTTCATTCCTTCGTTAGTAGCAAGAATGTTGGGGGGGACTGTATCAAAGGCCTTACAGAAGTCCAGGTGGACTGTCCTTTGTCCACTGATGCAGTCACTCCATCATAGAAGGCCACTAGAGTAGTCAGGCATAATTTGCCCTTGGTGAAGCCATGTTGGCTGTCTCTAATCTCCCTGTCTTCCATATGCTTTCACATGTCTTCCAGGAGGATCTGTTCTATGATTTTACGAGGCATAGAGGTGAGGCTGACTTGTCAGTAAACACACCCAGTACAAATTTTCCGATCTGCATGGAAGTGAGCAGCAGGACTAGTGGCATTGTCTGTAGTGAGTTCTCTGCATCAAGGTCTGTATAATTTTTACTGAACTATAAAAATCCCCAAACTGAAATATGCTGTGCCACTTTTTACTTTAAGCTCATTTTGGCATTGACTAGCCTTCATTGCAGGGATGTACCCCGTGAAAATTACCCCATCTTCCCCAAGCATACATATGGATCATATACATATAGACCTGCACAGTACCTTTTTCTTTTATAGGATTTCAAGATGCCTGTTCTTGCACCACTGATTTAGGAAATAAATGAGCAACACCAGGTCTATACTCCCAAGGCTGAAAAATGCACTGATCTATGAAGTGAAGATGAAAGCTGTTTCACAAATGCTGCCGTTGAGACCCAGCCTACGTGGGGGACAAAGTCCTCTGCTTTGATTACAGAGAGAATAAAAACTACCAAAGAGAAAGGAAAACTGCAGACTGATGAGATTAGACTAGGATGAGGAAGTAATTTAGGAAAGGATAAAGAAGACAGGGGCTTTGGGCTAGGAGGGCTGCCTAGGACCAGATGAACAAGATTATATAGAAAGGCAGTTAACGTATATGAACCATATTGAACTTGCAGGGCATTATCCTTGGTGTTTCTCCAAAATTCATGTTTTTGGTTCTTTTAGACTGACCCCTCTGCTCCTACCTTCTGAGGATGCAAAGGAAAATAAACAACCTCCATTTCAACATGTACAGTGTGGAATTTTGCAAAAGTCATGCTGGAAACTACCATGTCAAGAGGATGAAAGGTCTTCTCCTGCACTGTTGAAGGGCCGCAATATCTTCTACCATAGCGCCCAAGCCTACAGCCTTGGCACACCCCACCCTGCAGCCACTCCATGCTTCCCAAGGCAGTCACTCGCAGTTGGTGTAAGGCCCCCAAGTATCTCAGTACGGGTCTGTTGATGACATGGTGCAAGTCAGGGCAAAGACTTAGGTCAAGGCAGAGGCAGCATGTCTGTCAGGGCCTCATCCTCTCTCCTTGGCAAGCTAAAGCTGAGCACACATATCACTGAAATTGAACATTTTGCCTCGTGATTAAAGCCTCAGTAACCTCCCACAGACAGGTGACTGCAAACCAGACAAGTATCTGGTTTGTAGCTGTCAGTTTATACCAGCCGTGGCTCCAGACGTGTATATTCAGCGGTGTGATTAGTCTTTTTTTCTAATTTTCTTACTCTTTAACATTTTTGAACTAGCATTTCAAGGATGCTAATTAAGTTCATCAACCTAATCTTGCTGTTCATCTTACATATGCTGAGACAATTTCCTTCCATTTAAGAAAAATAAGTGGGGATGGGGGGACAGTGCTTTTCTGTGAGTATTTTATTTATGCTCCTGGTTTGTTTAATTGTCTTGGCTTAGAAATTCAAAAAGAAATGGAGTTTACTTCACATGGGAACAGGCAGCATGACTTGAAAGTTAGAAGCACTTCTTTGTTTTAAAGCCATTTTTCCCTTTACTGAGTGATTTGCAAGTTTTTTATTAAAAAAGCCATCACTGACCAGTGACTGGAATAAGTAAGAAGGTTTTCTTGTTCACAAAGGTATTCAATTTCCAGATAGGAGTACAAAGGGGCTTCCAGAAGAATCTGACCCAATATTTACATAACATACACATATAGCACATGTCACTCACCACTTGGATTGGCTGCTCCACCTTTCCATTTCTTTCCAGTTTCTGAGCTGTAATAGAAAGTGTTGTTTAGCTGTGGGAATGAGACCATCTATTCACAAATGGCTTTTCACTAAGAACACGTTTAACTGTAACGGTCACATTCCCCAAATATTTCTGGGAGCCTAAAACCAGACTTCCAAACCAGAGCAGCCCAGGAGCTAGGTGTGATGTGGTAAAGGAAAACTTGTCCAGTCCCAGTGCAACTGCTGAGCTGACTGAATGGCATGCAGAGTCTACACCTGTAAACACAGAGTGGGTAGCAGGAATGGCTCGGTAAACATGTCCTAGTTAATCCCTCCGTGGTATAAAAGACCGTACTTCAACTAAAACTGTTTGGATATTTTTAAACATTTAGCAATCTTTTCCCTAGCCTCTACCACAAGCATTCCTATGGCCTGCAAAAAAATGCATTTGTGGTTAATTTCTTCTCCAGTGGGTTACATTCTATTCAGATTAATGTCTGCAATGCATTTAGACTGCCTGAATGAACTAATATGTTCCTGAAGTCAGATAACGGGCTGCTAGAAGTCCACAACAAGATGTATGGCACTGGTCTACCATCCTCACCATACCAAATAGAAGGGCTGCTTGAGAAATCCCTGATGCCAACAGCCCAGTAAATATCCACATGAGTCAATACCTGGAATTCAAGCAATGTCTTCACAGAAGTAAGGACTTATTTAAGTTGAAGGAGAGTGAAATGTGCCAATAGTGTTCCAGTATGACTGGTAATGTGCTTTCTGATGGGTGCCATGCTCTTTTCAGGCACCCAGGCAACAGCTCAGTATTACCAGGGCTCGAATGAACACTACTTAGTTCTTACCCGATATCTCTCATGAGTGATTGTGAAATCATCTTGCACTGTGTGTCTTGTGAAAAATCTCCCTGGACACACAGTTTGTTAGTAAATTACTCACAACTCTGTCATAGCTGCCTTTTTTCCTTATTTTGAGCCCCCTGTATGTACTGGCAAGCCTTTCGGTTGTATTCCAATGTCACAGTGAATCAACTGAATGTATTGACACTTTTGCAGACCAGATCATCTCCTGAAATGCAGCAATGCAGTGTTTTGACTGAAGAATGGGAAATTAGCATTCAGTTACTGTCTCAAGACAGCCTGGAATTGTTTTTCCTGGCCAGTGTATCGTGACTTTAAACCAGGGAATGTGTATCTTGGGTTGTGCTGGGGAGGGGCACTTTGATGAACATCCCTTTTTTCATTTATTATCATCCCCAGATAAGGGTCCTCCTTTTTAGCTCTACAGTAACGGGACCAGCCTCCAGTCTCGGTGGATCTTACACAGATCCTCGTGCTTGCACATCAGCAGTGGAAAAAGGCAAGATTTCAGCTATACTTCCCTGCCTGCACAGCAGTAATTGAGCTTTCATCAGCAGGACTCTTGGCATAGTTTTCAGGACCAGGTAAGCAACTCTGGTAAAGTCATGTTGGAAAGTGACTCCAGCTACCACTTTTCTTCTGCATCCCTGACCCTTCCCATGGTATTGGCTTGGCCTTTTTTCCCCCAGCCTGGAGCACACAGAAACCGAAATAAAGGCGGAGGGAGAAGAGGGGATTAGGCCTGCCCCCTGCATGCAGCTATTCAAACCATGAGGTTCTATCAACTATGAGCATCACTGCCAGAAACAGCACAGGCAGAGTCAGTACCTCCCATTCAAAAACAGTGCTCCAAGTCTATGCTGTATGGAATTGGGGTTTATAATTTTTTATCCAATTTACTGGGCCTGAGTATTTATTATAGAGGGACTAGAGGGGAAGATGGTAGGTCTTCATTTGAACTTACCCCTCCACCACATCTGTAACTCTTCCAGTCTCTAAGATACCTTCGAAGCATGGTCTAGTTCTGAACAGTTGAGTTACCCCCAACTAAATTAATTAAGTTAAGATTAGTTTTATAACCAACCTGCTTGAAAGACTAATTCATATTACACAATTGAAGAGGGTAGATTTAGAACAGATATTAGGAAAGAATTTTTCACTATGAGGGTGGTGAGACAGTAGAACAGGTTGCTCAGAGAAGCTGTGGCTGCCCCATCCCTGGAGGTGTTCAAGGCCAGGTAGGACAGGGCTTTAAGCAACCGTGTCTAGTGGGAGATGTCCCTGCCAATGGCAGGGGGGTTGGAACTCGATGATCTTTAAAGTGCCTTCCAACCCAAACCATTCTATGATTCTATGAATTCTGGGTAAAATTATTTCAAATGTCAAAGTTGTCTTAATACACATCTTAACTATTTCACAGGGTCTTCTTCATCTGTTTTCATCTTGCAATCCAATCTGATTGCATGCAATGGAATTAGTTACTTTGAGAACAGGAAAGATCATACCCATGAATACTAATCCTCAGCCTTTATTAAACCGACGCTAAGGGCGGGAGGGACAGGGGGGTCACGCGGGGAGGAGGAAGCGGAAAGCAGTACCTGACAACGCAAGCCAGAATTTGAGATTTGCACAACCAGGAGGAAAAAAACTGTAAGACGTACCTTTTCTCTGTGCTGTCCTTGGGTGTAATAAGGGCAGTACAGCACTGCACATGTGTGCACGTGTGATTGACTCTATTCATGGGTAGGTGCACAGGTTTGGATGGCACTGCTACGCAGACTGTAATGTGTAGAAGCAGCTGCATGGCTGACATCTTTGCCTGTGTCTTCACCATAACCTTTTTCTATTCCTATTACATTAAAGTCTCGTAACTGATTATGCAGGATCTCAGCCTGCTATATGATCCTGTTACCTTCAGGCATAATTGCAAATGAGACAAGAAATCTCAGCTGTACTGCTCCTTATAATGGCATTCATTCTTTGTCCAATGTTAATTATTCCTTGCAGCTGACAATGAAATACAAAGACCAAAGAGTTAATTTTCAGTATAATGAAAAGTCAGTACATGCTAGTATGTTCCATGTTACTTTGCTTATTTACCTAGAAAAGCACTATTTTGTTTTTGTCTGTGAATACTTAAAAGTCAGGCACTAAATGACAGGTGAGAACAAAAGACACAAAGAAAAGCATCAGATTTGTTTGCAAACCAAAGAAGACTCACCACAAACTGTGCTCAGACAAAGCAGTTACTGAACAGAAACTTTTTTAGGTTTTCTTTCCATGGCCCAACAGCTTTGACGGTGCATTTCTCCTGTGGCACAGCCCTGTAGTTGCCACCACACCATGCAGCACAGCACGTGTCCATGTGCAACTGACCTGACACCCAGCAGGGAGGATGGAGACACCCTCATGAACCCCATCCTATCCCTCCGCAATAGCTGTGGTAAAAGGAAGAAGGAAATCTGCCCTGCAGGACCCCCCTTTCTCACTGGAAGGTCTGCAGAGGGCTGCAAGTGGAGCACTCTAGTGACACTGGGGAGACCCAAACCATCAGGACTTACTGCAAAACACATCACGTGGTGTCAGTGAAGCTGTGAGCAGGATCCAGCCCATCAGATGAGGAAGAAGGATGCATGAGTTATTCCTCCGGTGCACTGTGGTACCTGCCTGGCCCTCATATGCATACACGAGTGAAGAGTGCAACTCATCATCTAAAACTCCTCTGGTTCTGCAATATAGCCAAATGTGTGTTTTGTGCATTTATAGGTTTCTGTTATGCTTGGACTGCACCATCAAGCTCAAAGGCAACAATATTCAGCCTTTCTCTACTTGTACATTATTCAGCTCAGGATATTTGCCAGACCTAGAAATCCCTCAAAGACATACAGTCTTTTTCCACCATCCTCTGCAGTGACTTTAGCTCTGTGTTCATCTGATGATATGGTGGTTTATTTTGTCCTGGTTTGTTTTCTGCTCAAATTCTATTAACTTGCATAGGACTTGTGTGCTGTCTCATATTCAGTATGTACTGAAGTGCTTTAATATATTGTGATCCCTAAAAAGTGATTTTTGATCTTTATCCAAGTAAGTGGGATGTGAGGAAGTGAAATTACTAGGTATCACCGTATTTTTTTCTAAGAATATTGCCTAGAACTGATGCATGATTCAAACATATTAATAAAAAATTAAATGTGGATCTAATTCACATCTTCCATTTACTTTCAGTGATGCAGTTTTAAATTCATAAAGTCTAACATTTGCTATTCAAATATTATGCAGACAGCTGACACTATTTATTCAGAGGATGACTCTTACATTTTTGTGGAATGCCATACGATATTTCAGGATAAGGCTTATTCAGTCACCCTTATTGAAGGCATTCCTTTTCTTCTGTCCTTCTACAGCCATATTTTGAGGGAGAGGGAAAATGCATGTGATAAATGCAGCAAACAATTACCATCAGGGGAGAGGTTATGCCTTACCCTCCCAGCCTGAAGGAAGGCAGTGAATGCTGAACACCTTAGCTTTTTTGTAGTTCAAGTCTCTAATTGAGGCAGTATTTTGTTCTTTATAAGATATGTGAAATGCAGCTCATAAAATTATACTCATCATTTGAAAAAAAAATAAAAGAAACAACCTATACACAATCACAAGCACTCAAAACCTAGGGTCTCTCATGTTTAATTTCTATCTGCACCATTAATTCTAGGAAACACAGGGAAAAATATTTTTAAATTCAGATTATTATTTCCCCCTTCTAATCATAATTCTTAATTTCGTACATTTTCAGAGGTGTCTGAGTCTGGATATTTCATCTAAAAATACCGGAGCTTCCTCTGGAGAAAGTATTTCAAATAACAGGATTGTGATAGAGACATAATTTTTTTTCTGCAAGATGCCTCCATGGATTCCTCATTCTGTGGAAATTATGTCATTGCCCTCTAAAATGAGCAATCCTAGCTAAATTTATTTCCCTGGCTTCTTACCATAGGAAGGAAGGTGAGAGCCCCATCTGACCACTAAGGTCGTGACCAGGTCGATATTCAGCAACTTGGATCCATATTCTTGTCTATTCGGTAACTGTGATTCGAACTGGCATCTCAACTGGAAACATGTTGCCAGCTCACAGCTTTCTTCAGTGTAGTAATGAAAGTTTCTCTTGTGCTACGATCACCCGCTGTACTTCTGCTTGAATTTGGAATAACTATAGTGGCTTAAAATAACTTGATACACTCTTAGGAAGTTACCATAGAGACCAACTATCTTGTGATAGGGAGTGGAGGTTTCCCATCTTAAGTCGTTAGGGTTGTTCTCCTTAATGTTCTCTGAGACATAACAAACAGAATTAAAAAGGGCTTACGTTTAACGACATGTAATTCCCTTGTAAGAATTAACATAAAGTTTAAAAAATAATTAATATACATTGTTAAAAAAATAGTTAATGTATATTTATTGGGTTTCTATGTCCTTGGCTTCTCAATTTTGACACAACAGAAATCTCACAAGATTCATGCATCTGAGCTAGGTTTCAACATGAACTCTTTTCCATTTGTTTCAAATATGTTTTAATATAACCAAGCGATATCCCATTTCACTAAACACGAGCTCTGCCTAAATAATAATGGATTGTATATTTTACAGGTTTATTCTTGACTATTTACCTTCTTTTCACAATTTATTGTTCTGGAGGCACACGGAACAAACCTCCTCAGAAGAGAAACTTAACCCAGAAACTGTCAGCATGTATTAATCTTCATTATTTCAAATCTTATACACTTTTTCCTTTTTATGAAATATTGAAGCATTCCCACATGGCCAGCTGAAAACATTTCCCTTCAAAGTGTAGAAAATGTCTAGCATTATTTGCTTAACGTTTTCATGCACACTCACACTTTCACAAATACACGCAAAAACTCAGGGGGAGGCAGGGTTAGAAACTCATCTGTTATAAAATGAACAATTTGTGAAGGCTGTGGGACTCTCAAACAAACAGGGATTTATTAAGCAAACAAAACTGTAGGCTGGTCATTAGGAAAATGTTCTCAGCACTGAGACTGATTAGACTGTGTGGGCATGACAAGTCCCAGGTATGGAGATTGGTGTGTATAACCAAAAGTGAAGTCTTTATCAGCCGCGATACCAATCTATTTGTTTGGTTTTGGGGGAGAACACAAACAACCACTCCATGAGGAAGACCACATGGGGCAGGCAGCTCCTTTGCTCAGATGTGCAGCACCCTCGCACTCCTTTTTGGTATCTGCCATACATCAGCAGACCCATTTGGTGATTAATTTACATGGCAGGTCATTTACATTGACGAAAGGCAGTTAAGCTGTTTTACTTCAGAGGATTTCATTCAATGTAAATCTAACTACATCCCAGGTGACTGCCACTTCAGCCTTCCGAGTATCTGAGTACACAAACCGGAGAGTGTGTTTCATTTTCCCAAGGCGCACTGCACCGTCAGGCTCTCTGAAGCACAAGGCAGGCTGCCATTATGCTTAGCTTGGACTGGTAGTAATTAGAGCGACCCAGGATTTTTCAGAACTGCTACATCTTAAGAAACACAGCTTTACCTCCGTTGACCTCCTCCGCAGCTGCCAGACTGAACAAGAGCTATGGGACTAAAAGCATAAATTAACTTAGTGACTCCTTCAAAACAGTATTGATTCAGGAAGTGCAATAATGGACAACTGCTTCCTCAAAACCTGCACTCAGTTCAAGTCACTGAACAAATGTATAGGGGACCATTAATTCAGTGGGGTTTTTTAACGTGATTTAACTAATATAACAGAGACTTAAGCCAAGCCATTTCAAATTCCTGCTATCTCATATGAAAAGGAGAGTTTTAAAAAAGGATGGAGAGTTGTAGTTCATGTTATTGCAACATTTATTCTTCCCTTTTTCTTTTCTAAGGAGGCAGAAGTATATACTTTTGTTCTAAAAAAGTTTAGTACAAAAGCAAACTTCATCTAGAAAAGGGGCGAATAGGTTGCAAATCAGAAAGACAATTCAAAGATATACCAATTTATTGAATATCAGAGTTGTCCAAAAGATCTGTGGATTCTAAATTTAAGAAGAGTTTGGACTGATAGACACGTGTCAACATTGACGTACAAGCCTTGAAGCTGTTTTTTAAATAGTATTAATCACACAAAGATTTAAATACTCACTCTGACCAACTTATCTGTTTTAAACAAAGTATTTCCACCTGCAGACTTTTTCTAGTTATGAGAAGGTTTTGAAGGGTATAGCTTCAATGCACTTAACTTTATACACACAGTATTGTCCAAATGTTGTTACCTACAAAAGGTGAAACTATAAATCTTTTTTAAACAGGCAGTATAAAAATGGAGCAGCTCAAGGTTAGCCCCTGCAAAACAAGTATGTTTGTTCTCTACAAGACCTTCCTTCAAAAATATCCATATTAACATCTAGATTTTTCACCTCTGCCTTTTCGCACACCTTGGGTTAGCACAGAGTCTTCAAAACAGCAGGCTCTGGGAGGCAAATTACCGGGCTGCTGACAACACTGTCACGCTGAACTCGGCGACAAACCACCCCCAAAGTACAATGGACTTCTCCAGCACAGGCAAAAGGAAGTGACCTTCATGCATAATGCAGGATCCTGACACACATCTACCGCCCGTGTGGCTGCAACTTTCCAGCTACGTGTGGAGTTCTTAAAACACCAGCTGTAGGAACTTCTGTCAGCTCAGGAGATGTATGATATTGTAATTGAGTTACTGTGAAAGCTGTGGGAGACTGGGGCTGGCGTGTACCTGTCAATATCCCACAGTGGCACTGCAGAGCCACCAGCCCAGGGTTAGTGGAAACAGAGCTTCTTTCAGTGTTTTAAAAGTATCGATCTTGATAGTCCCTTAACTTAGATCGGTTTTACACCAGGCTTCGACTGCATTACTTTGATTTTATGCTGATATGAGCCAGGAAACCTTCTGATACTTGACTTTTCTTGACAAGAACATCTAGATGGAAAATGTCTGTGTGGGTAGCAGAGGGAAAAATAGAGGCAGGTTTTTGTTTGTTTGCGTTTGTCTAATGAGATTGCATTTCTGATCTAGAAAATTGATTAGTCCTGCTTGATCTTTCCTGAGCAATTCTGAGGATAACCGGTAAATATGTTTATCCTGAAATCTTTATGGTACTAGGGTTCACTCCTCTTTATACTCTCCAGTCCCTAAAGACACTGAGCTCAGAGGATATACTATGCACTATTTACTCTTTGCCAAAGAAATAATGTAGCATAACTTGAGAGAGACTATTAGAACAGATGCAATTCAAGAGATCGTTTCAAGTGTCAATATGATCTCCCTTTTTATGAATACATTATGCTTTTAAAATCTATTTGGGAGATAAGTATGCAATTTAGAACTATAGGCAGCTAGATGCGGAGAAAAATAAAAATAAAGGGGATAAGGGGAATGCTGGAATTCCAACATAGTGGAGTTTTGAACAATAGTGGTGATATAGATTCATTTGGATCCATGGGTTTACCACTAAAATTATACTAGAGTTAATCAAGGAGTCTATGACATGGTGGTAAAAGATGTGGCTCTCCAATTCATTAATTTCCTTAGTTTACATGTCATTTCTATCTTTATATTCTTTTTCACATGGTTTTTATTTTCCGTGATCAAAAGGAGCATCCTTCTTTCAGTATTTTTTCCTGCATGCTGGACAAGATACAAAAAATGCCAGTGTGTATTTAGCCTAAGCAATAAAAAGAGAAAGGGTCCTGTGTGCACAAATCAGCTGCAATCACAAAGTGTATTTACGTCAATTTGGTACGAGACCTTTAATAAGCTACTCTCTGGAGAATCTTTTTTTGTTTTTTTACATAGATTTAATATAAAAAAATTGAAGACCGCTTCCCTCTTGAGACACAGCTCCTAATTGCATGCAAAGCACCACTCTGCTGTCGGCACATAGTTTTCATATATTTGTACTTAAAGATTGTATTTAAAGTGGTTACGCTTAAAATCTCAACTACTGACACTCTGAGACCCTAAGTCCCTTTCGGTGGCACTACTGTCCTCCCTTGGGCTGCAGGTTTTGCCAGAGTTGGTTCTGTGGGGCTTGCTTTTGGTAACCTCCACCTCTGATGGCGTGGAGACACATGGACCTGCCCTTCCCAGGTGCAGACAGCCACACTGACCTTGTGGGCTCAAGCAACGGGATTGTTTGCGTGCCTGCCCCTTTTTTCAGGTTTGCCAGCGGGAGGCATCCCATCAGCCCACGCTGCGCTTTGCTTGAGCACAAGTGAAGGTCACAGAGGCACGTTGCAGTATACTGTTATTCCAAGCTGAAAATGAGACTTCATAAAGGGTCAATAAATTCACTTATAAAAACTTCAGCCCTAACTATCCCAGCTGAGCTTCCTGTCTACTACAGATGAGTGACAGGAAAATATTAGCTGACAGTAAGAGGCGGCTGGCAAGGATTAGTGGGATGGCTTCTATTTTCTGCTGGAGCTCATCATAACATGTGGCACCACTTTTTTTCAGTTACGGAGGAGGACTGAAAGACCTTGTGGGTGTTTGCTTACAGGTGTACTGCCTAGGTGAAACCTTGTGATGTACCAGGCTATTGAACTTCTGCAACCTACTGCAATGCTTGAGTGCATCAATAACAATGCTGTAAAATTTGTATACTTTTCTGTAAAAGCTTTTTCATCTTAGTCCTGATGAAGGGTGAATTAAAAATCTAGGCATTTTAACAGCTCTCATGCGTGTTAGTAAATGTTGGCATTACGAGAATAGCACAGGGGACCAGGAGGTACGTCTCATTCAGTGCAGGCACAGGACCTGTTTGGGAGCGCGACCTCCCAACACGCTCCTGTGCAATGGACGGATCAAGAAATAGGGCATTCCTACAAATAGCATTATGTCCCTGCTGTTGCTGACAGTGAACCATCTCCCTTGCTGCTTGCCCAGCTGCTTAAAACTATTTTCCACTGCACACTTTATTAGTAGCTTCTGTAGCAGGTCAGCACAGAATCTGGTGTAAAGCTCCTGCGTTATCCTGTTGCAGCATGAAAATGAAAAGGCTGCTGGCCATGATTATTTTCTAGAACTCGAACATGTGGGTGAAAGAAATTTAAGAAACAGTGCTGACAGCTCCTCAGATGATGAGAAATAACCATACTTCAGTAAAATTATTCTTGGGTGTGCAGATCCCTTTCTAATTACTGGCAATGAGGGCAGAAGAAAAACTTAGATTAACAAAAGTGGTTACATAAGGAATTTGAGATGAGAAGAGAAGTGAACATTGAATCAAAAGGGTAATGATCCCACAAGCAGCACAATGACTGCGGCGCTGCAGTGTGAGTAGACTATGTTTTGATGTCAATCATGCAACACTAGAAATGAGTCACCATCTTTTTTTTGTAATTCTCTCTTTAATTAGTAGGACTTAAACTAAGTATCGCACACGCATGTAAATCACCTGTCTATCCATCTGTCTGAATATCCGTCTAGTTCAAACCTCTTCTTGCTTTGTTATTATTCACAGCTGTCCCTAAGGGTGCCATTGAAGCAGAACACAGCTGAGTAAATCGATATATTTTAAAGATGAGCTTTCATGCAAGTGACGCTAATTATCACAGAATAATGAAACTGTACCTTCAAATCCCCTGACCATATATACTGTACTGTTTTATGTTCAGTCATCCTTTGAGTGTTTCTGCTGGTTGCAGGAGGTGGGTTGTTTTTTTCATCACTGTTCTCACCAGTTAAAATTAAACTGTCTCAGTCTGAGAGGAATTAGAAAACCTGCAGCAATGGATAGTCAGTCCTTTCAGCCAGAAGCAGTCATAGGGACATTTTAAAACTTTTAAAAATTGTCATTTTCCAACTGTGGCGAATTCTTCTTGTTTCACTCTTGAAGGAAACCAGCAAAGCGTACCTGTTCTGTCTTCACATGTAATCCCATGAGATTAAAATTTTGTTAGAAGAATATGCTTATTTCTAGCTTTATTGTGAGTGCCAAGACAAGACTTCAATATTACAAAGGAGCCTTCACTGATGGCACCGTGCTAATTGCTGTCAAAATCATGTTCTTGACAGACAGAAGTAGCTTCAGAAGTAAAATAAATGTGAAGCCAGGTCTATTGATAAATTGCTGCTAAGACCAATGGTTTATCTTCTTTGGACAGTACCCTCCATCCACTGGAAGGGCTTTGCAACACTTTTTGTCACAGCAACATTTGCTGTATTAAGAGAGAAAAAAAATAATTGCATAGAAGCTTGTAAGGGAACACAGTGCATGGTTTTGTGAAGTTTGGAGCACCCTTGGAGATGTTTGACAGTAGATGAACATCCTATATTCCCAGAAGAAGGAGGAGAGAAGTGTGCAAGAGCAGCTGCAGCTTTGAACCTCGGTGTGCCCAAGCAAAGCCAAACCACGGCACTGCATCCAACTCCTACATTAGAAAATATCCTTCCGTGTGTGTATGAGTCTTATAGCTTGGTGAAGGCTGAGAAGCAAACTGCCCTACCTTTAAGGAGCATCTTGCCTGTCTGTCATCCCTTCCCACAAAGACATGGTTCAGCAGCCCTTAGATTTGCAAACCTCACCCTACTTCCTACCCACTATGAGCAGGAAGATTACACACCCATCCTTGTGCAAAGACACAGGACAAGAAGTGGTGGAAGACAGGAGTCTGCAGACTACCTGTGCAAAAGGCAACAGTACAGACCTTGTTATTGTCTCATTTTACAGACCACTAATATGAGGTTGTAGTGATAGAAGTTCATGGGTCCAGTCCATATTAGCGAGTCACCTGTCCAGTCACTGGTGCTAACAGAGAACTGCCACTCTAGAAAAATGTTCTCCTGGTGTAAATAATCTTCGTAGAGTTGTAAAGCAAAATAAAACCCAAAGAGACCTTGATGAATGTTGGGAACGGCCAGTGAAATACCCAGCAGTGAGTATGCTATCCATGCAACGTATGGCATCTCTCACTACCCTCTCTCTGCCAGCAACGCCCATCCCAGTACTGTCCCTTCACGTCTTTCCACAAACATCTCTATCTCCTTTTCCTAGTGCTGAGAAGCAGCCAGCACATAGCTTTCTGTCCTGAGAACATTTACAGTTTTAGACATAAGGGAGCTAACTACTGCTCAAATTGGGCACCTGAGGGGAAAAGCAGAGCACAGCCACCATTGCATCCCAAACACAATATGTGTATGTGTGTGTGTACACAAGTGCACATTTAGGATTTCATATGGCCTCCGCACTCAGTATTTTGGGGATCTGAGCCATGCAGATGGCTTCACAGCTACAGCCTTCCCCACTGCCATCTCACCAACCTGCAGAAGAAACGTACCCTGCCTGTCTGATGACTTCTGATGTGCCTGCCAGCTATCCGCCCTCCCTTAGCTTTATTTGTGGACAGAGGAATTGTTGTCTTCCACAATGATATTCACTAACGGGATGGTAAGAAGAATGGAATGAGCTTTGCTTTTCCGTAGAAAAGCTGATATTCCTAACATATTAGTATGTAAAATATATACCTGGCAATGTGTGCATACTCCTCTGATTCACAAGTCTCACCATAAACTGTTATTTTATGGGGTTTATGCCAGAGGGACTGACACCAAGTGTTAATTCAGGATCATTTATAAATTTAATAAATGTGTTTTCATATTTTTATTTCAGGCAATTAATTCAGTTATTATATGCCATTGAAATTATTGTTAATACTTTTGATATCCCAACAGCAACCTTCCAACATCTTAGCACATTACTGTTTATCATAGCACTTTTTAATGATTTTCTGGTAATTTTCTCTTCATGTGTTTCCCAATTGACCTGAATTAATTTCTTCAGGTCAAATTTTATGAGCTATTATATGAAATGCTTCACTAAAATCTTTACATACAATCGTATTATATGCTTATTTGCAACATTGAATTCTGCATGTGTTAATGCACAGATTTTCTTGCTCTTCCCTGCCCATTGTCCATCTGTGACTAATCTTCCACTTCCAGCTAGAGATTAAAAAAAAAATTGTCCCTAAAAATTTCAAAAATAGCAACAGAAGAACCAAATAAGTCAAGTGCAAGTAGGTCATTTCCTTTTCTTTAGGAGTGAACACATGAACTAATTTTCCTTTAATGTCAAGTAGCTATCTCACAGTGCAACCACTTAGTTGTACACTCCATCCCAGGCCTGTCCACACTGCAACTGCAGACATGTTTGCACCGTATGCATTTTATTCTAGTGATAATGTGCAATAACAGCCGGGAAAGCTGGGCAGTATGATTCCCCCTAGAAACCTACACGTACACACCTACTGGTTTGCAACCCAGGCTGAAGTCCCTTTTGCTGTGTGCTCCCCATGACCGCTAGCGCAGTGCTGGCTCCCACGTGCTTAAGCACATGCAAACCACTTATGGATGTTGCATTGCAGAGGAGTGTGTTAAGTTCCCTTATTTCCCACATATCTTAAAAGCCGCAGCACGTTACTGTTAGTTATGATCCCCCTAAGCAGAACATCGCTGATGCCCTCCTAACTCTCCTATAAGTCACAAGTTACATTTAATATGTCAGTGCTCGTTGTCTGGTCTTCAGCAAATATAACATGGTGCTGAAGAGATTTATATTACCTGAATAGCCAGTTACAAGTAGTGACCTTAGGTGATTTCTGTTTCCTACTGCACAGAGTGTTATATTGAAGGGTGTTCACACTCTTCATCTTCACAGGTAGCTGAAATGTCTTTCTTGAAATACACTTGTGGGTGAAGAACTGTACTACTCAAAAAAAGTTTTTTCATGGAGAAAATGCTGGGGGAGAAGACTCAGAGTACCATAAGCATGTCTGGGGATGGGCTGCTTCTCTGCTGCAGATTTTCATGGGGTCTGGCACAAATAGCGATCGTTAGATTTCATAATCAAATAAACTAGAGATAACCATAAAACTATTACTGCCTTCCTGAATGCGGAGTAAGGTGATATATGACCTTTCAAAGGAAATAGTGACTGGCATCTTCATGACTTAATGTTTTATACTTAGGCTGGCCAGGGCTCCATGCAGTGCTCAATAGGGAATAAATATGCCGCAAGAGAGAAATGAACTAAAGGTCACAACAGATACGCCTTATATTTTATGCCTTGTATTTTATGCATATAATTCTTTGGGGTTTTTCTCATTACTCAAGTGATTGTTTTAATCTATATAGAAACAAAGGAGAACTTCTTACACTTATTTTACTGACTATTTTCTCTAAGAATTTCCAAAGAGTATTTTACTGAATGTACTGAACGTACTGAACACCAACACAATAGAAAGTGACCAGTGCATTCTAGATTGTCACATACAGTTTTGAGTTCCTCAGCTCCCTGGAGGTAATTCCTCACTAACGGTGTCTTACTGCGATGTGTCTGAAATTCATGTGAACTTATCACCAAGGTGATATTGCTATACTGAAAACATTCTGAAAGATACCGCATAAATAAATTTTTAAAATTCCAAAGGGAATAAATGTATGCGACACACAGCTCAGGTGGCTAGAAGTTTAAAAGCTATTACTTTCCATCATTAGTAGTCCCTGGGGCTAGAGCATTCAGCTGTGAAGACTGCTTTGTACTTGCAGTGACAAAAGGTCATCATAAAGAAATTATTTCCTGTGGTGCTTAGCTGGAGTATCTTTCCTAAAATGACTTCCATGGCTACAGGTAACCATGTCCTTATCACCAGAAAACAAATACAAAACAAACAAAATGATCAAGGCCCAAACTCATGTATTTTTTGCAGAACACTGAATGTCAAGAGTTTAAACTTCTCAAGAAGTACAGATTTCTGAATTTGCATTCTTCAGAAGCCACTTACAAATATTTAGTATAATGTATTTATCAGCACATGTGAAATACTTCAGCATATATAAAGAAATTGTCAATTATGTACCAATTTACTAGTTCATTTCACATTAGCCCATGATTTATACCACATAGCTTCAATGGGATGACAGAATAGAAGGAGTAAGTTGATGAGATTTAAGTTCTACAATGTTTTAAGAAGTGGACCAAAATAATAGGACTTAAAAGATGACTTTAAAAAGATCTTCCAGTTCCTATGCAAAGAAAATTGAAAGATAAAAAGAAAGGATAATTGTAATATTTCATTTTTAACTTGATTTTCCTCCAATACCATTGTGCTCAGTGCTTATTCTCATGACAGCTAATAGTAAGAGTAAAAGGACTGGAAAGTTGATGTTATTACTGGCCATTGCTCAGGCAACTACACTGCATTGGCAATTTAGAGTTTCACAGAATTTCAGCTTTTGTTTTCTTTCCAACTACAGTAATTGTGAAAAGCAATGCTTTTGTTATCCTGGTGAAATCTGAAAGTGCTCAGCTGAAAATCATAATCAAAATACTGTTAGTAATACCAGCCTGGAGCCTCCCAAGTGCAGAGATCATTATTGTGTTCAGTCAGCATGTGAGGCTCTAGCAAGAATAATAAATGCTAATGAAATACAATTTTACACAATTTCATGGGAATCCTGGCAGGGGATGGAGCACCTGCAAAGACTGCAACCAATCTTGAAATCTTGAAAAATCAGAAACCTTTCAATGGTCATTCAAGTTGTTATGCTGACAAAGAATCCTTCTTTCTTTGAGAATAATTACTGAATAGACACCTAGTGAGATGCTTGTGGGCAGAGCAAGAGAGGATTTGCATTGAGGACACGTGGAGTGCTACCTGCTGGCAGCGATGCACGATGTCCATGCAGATGGGCACAGCAAGAGGAGCACACAGGGGACAGGGAAATATACAGAGAGGGAAAGTACAGGGACGCAGATTTTTCTGCTCCCTGTGGTTCTCTTTGAGATCCTTCTTGGTCTTGACCAGCCCCATGAGACTTTCACTTTTTGACATGCCAGAGTTTTGCAATTAGCACAAGTATAACGTAACCATAAACTTGTACATGTAAATTTGATTAAGAAATGCTGTTCTTTTGAACCCACATTTTTCCTAGGTATTTTGTCCTTTGCAAACTTGTTTACTACAGAAAGTTGCCAGGGACACAATCCATTACACCACTTGTTTATTCCAACTTTTACCAATTTCTTCTACGGTATTTTACCTCCTACACAGTCAGCAATTACACTACATCATGTTAAATCCTGCTAAACTGCTAACATCAACTGTGGTAAAAAAGCATAAAAAGAGGCCACTAGTGAAATCTTAGATACTATAAAATACGTGTGTGTGTGTGTATATATGTGTATGAAAAAATTAATGTATTGTGGAATATTTCTAATGGAATATTTCACTAAGGAACAACCATTTGTCTTACTATACTTGAGTTCTGATAAAACACTAGAAAAAAGCCTATCTTTACTAACAGGGAATTTTAAATATTAATAGATCTTTTCTGCTGCTACCTTCCTCCTGCCCCAAACTCCTACATTATCCATTTGTCGTTGGCTAGAAATGTGAAGTTTCTAGGCTGAAGGAATATAACATAAAATTTTAGATTCCCAAACCAGTGGATATAGACTCCAGTCCAGTGGATATAATTTTAGGGCCCAAACCAGTGGATATAGACTCCAGTCCTTTCCACTGAGAGTACTTTTTCTGAATAAGAAACACAAGAAACATTTATAAGCAGTTGGAATAGCTGATGCTGTATTCACAACATACATCCACTGAAAACAAATTTCAAGACTGACAAATGCTTTGGTCTTATGGTGTTCAACTGCACAAGAATGAATTTCACTCAACTCATGAACAGGAGAAGAATATCCTTCATTTTCAGATGCTCAGTAGAGCACTTAAAACCCTGTAGAAAGAAAAAGTGCCCCTTACAAATACACTTAACTTGCCTTCTTCAAAGGAAGAATACGGAGGAAAAGCTCCCTTATGCTTTTGTGGGGTCATTGAATAAAAATATGCGTAACTTATCTTATCCAATTTACGATAGATAAAATTTGCAATAGTAATTTAGAGTTACTAACAAAGATTATTATTAGGACTTTATAACACAAAGCAGGGAGCATCAACCTAAAAAGTTGCTTGAACTCATAAACATTTCCATTTTGCAGCCAATCATAGCAAAAATGAATTCTAATTGCACATGAAAGGTTTTTTATAAAGGAAAATAAGAAAGAAACAAGGTTGCTATGTTTTAACAGCCTACTTCCATTCTTCTATAGAGATAGAAAATTCTAATTTTTCATTACGAGGCATTCTTCCCAAGTTTAAGAAAAAACATAGTAGTGCTGGTTGGAAACCAGTGTTGTTTTCAAGCCCATTGCTGCAATTACCTCAGCAGATCTGGATGCTATAAGAATCTTCACAGGATGTGTATCTTACACAGAAGTACATCTTAAAGAAGTTGTGCAGAAAATTTTGTAAGTCCAGTTTTGGGGTAAAGTTTGAATTAAATATAATTATGCCCCTCTAGGCATAGAAGTAGCAGCTACTACTTCCTGAGGCAATAATTAATATTAAATTAATGCATAATGAAAATTCATTTGTATTAATGAATGATACATTAAGGAGGCATTAATATTACATTAATTTTAGATTTTTAAAATCAGATTATATGAAACTTAAGAATATGACCTGTCCTTTATTTCTTTATAAAGGTCTGTGAGACTCCAGACAAAAAAGACTCAAACTATTTCCATTTGAGGAAGAGGCATAATCGTGCCCCCAGCAGGCTCCAAGGGGATCATAACTGACCATTAGGTAACAATAAGATCAGGAAGTCTGACACAGGGTAGAATCATGGGTAGAAACTGAAAGAATAGTGGCCTAATTAATGCTAATGAACACTTTTTTCTATGAAGTAGATTTTGTAAAATCTGGTTTCTGATATGGAAAGTCAAGCTGATAAAGGTGCCTGGGCTGACATAATATCCTTCAACACCTCTAAGGAATTTGCTGTATGACAATGTGCAATAGTGTGATAAATATCCAGTGCAGTATTATGGTAGTTTAATGGATTAAGGATAGAGCTCAGAAAACACTTTTAAAAAACAATCACTGCCTTATCCAGCAGTGTTAGTGGAGCCCTGGAAGGATAAAATGTGGCTCAGTGGAGGCGAGTGTATTGGGTCATCCATAGTAGTGTGGTTACCTCAGCAGGCAGTCCTGGTCTCCAGATGAAGGAGTGTGAATAGCTGTGTTCGTACTCCTCGTTGGATATAGACCCCACTTTACAATCTCCTGTCCATTACTCAGCTTTCCCCAGCCAGAAAGTCCACTTGCTCACTCCAGATAGGAGCAGAGGATCTAACTGGCTGATGAACAAGACCGTGGAGAAGTGCACAGAAAGGTGACTTGATACTATAAATGCAACCAGCATCTTCAGCAATTGTGAGTGGCAAATGATGCATCAATGAATTTGGATCACCTGCTGTGTTTGAACAATGTGTGCTATGTGTCATTCAAAGGCAGGAAACCACGTCCTACAACAAAGTGACCCTGCAGTAGACCTGAGGATTACGTTGCCGCAGACCACAGCTACAGCCATTATTCTCAGAGCCCATAGGGGCGAACAGTACCCAGTCTGACGAATAAGCAAGAAGAAAAAATGTACAAGAAGGAAGAAATTTTTCAGCTCTATGTGTCAACTTTATGTTGAGATTAGCCTCACTGCAAAAAATTATGATTGGAAAAAATGATTGAGAATTTCAGAAAAGATTCAGATAATTAAAACATGTAATACAAAGTCTGGAAAGCACACATCAGAAGACTTACTGCTAAATGAAGTTTAAGTGAAGGCTGACTTGATCATGGTTTATATACAAAAAGTGAAAATGATACTTTTGAAAGTGAAGTACCCGTAAGTCTACTGTAGAGGGATATCCTGGTGCTGGAAGAGGACAATAGACAAATACAAAAAGGAGAAAGGGCTACTGATGTATTTATAGTATGTAATTAATAGAAAATACAGAAATATTACCATTCTCTTACAAAGATATATATATTTAGAATATGTCTGTGGACTTCTGAAATGCTAACTGGGGTGTAATTAAGTATGTGAGTAATTAAAAGGGTCCAACCTGCCCTTAGCTCTGAAAAGAAATACATGAGTCATGAAGCCAGGCCATTTGGCAAAGCAACACCACAATAAGAACTGGAATAAGGATTTGAAATGTGGGGTTTGTTGCGTGGTTTTTGAAAAACAAACCTGAATTGTAAGCCCTTGGAAAGCTGTGGCTGGAAGCTAAAGTTTTTCAAAGCCATAAATGGTTAGAAGCTTCTCTGACCTTCATGAGATTTAATATTTGAAATACACAATTTTATTTTAAAACCGGGATGTGAGACTCGTACTCACACCTAAGTTACCACAAAGTACTCCACTTAAACTCTACCTAAACTCTAAGTCTACTGTATAGTTACAACATACCAGTTTACTTGACTTGGACAAAATTTGCCTTGTATGAATGTATTAAAGTTGAGGCTAGCCTTAAAGAAAGTTTCAGTGCAGCCAATCAAAAGACACATTCTTGGCTTTTTCTGAACTATAGCGTGACATGACCAGGTTGCCTCCACACCACATGTAGCAGTGTTTGAAGTACACAATGTATGTTATCTATTTTTAGCTGTAATGTCTCATAGTTCACCTCATTTACTTGATTTTCAAATGCAATTTTATGTTCCTTTATTACAGGTGACTATAGTTCTTAACAAAAAAAACAAAACAAGAAAAAAAAAAAACCAAAGAAAAAGAAAATGAAAAAGAAACAAAGCAGGTAAAATTTTCAAATTTTCTTGTAGAGGAGACGTTTGTGCTCTCCCTCCCACCCTCTTTCCAGCGCACAGCAGAGGGACAGGAGCTGGAGATGAGCGACAGATGAAGAACCCCCATGTGCAGTGCCTGCAAAATGACAGCTCTGACCATATATTCACATTTTCTAAATCACCCAGTGTTGGCCTCACTCAGGTTCCACTGAAGTCAATAATAAAACTTCCACTGATTTCAATGCGAGCAATCTGAGTTCAATACTTAGTGCCTTCAAAAGCTGTCTTCTTGGCTATATTTCTTTTCTCTCTTTTTTTTTTTTTTTTTTTTT